>CM068828.1:68942819-69542819 GCA_028554795.2 Sinohyriopsis cumingii
TCCCGAATGATGCTCAAAAACGTAAATAAAAAATCTATTTATTTATTATTTGATATATAATGTATCTACTTGGTGGTTGTTCAGATTATAATGTCTCACTCTCTTGTGTGTATTATGCAATAAGTGTTATACTTGCTATACATTGCAACTTTATGAATACAATGATAGTATAAGCATTGCTGACAAAAAGTAGCTAAATAGTTAAACTAATTACATGTAAAAGACATAAAATGTATCATGATGGCTCTGGTTGAATCTATGTTTTGCCAACTCGTTCTTTGATGTTTGACATAGCCTCTGAATTCCACAATGAAAACAACATTATGTTGAAGTTGAAAACATAGTTTGTCAAACGTTTACAATTAAATTTACTCTAATAACCAAAAGAGTTATTTCATCTGGAAATTATTGAAACGTGGCGTACCATGTTATGGACTGTTTCTTTAGACTTCAGTTTGGTTTCAACTACTCGATTTCGTCATACCACGATCTTTCCTTTACCATCTAGCGAAACCAGCGCCATCACTTCCCCACTTAGCGAATCCTTGATTTTCATTACCACCTCTCCTACGTGTGCCCCACCAACCCTCGCCGGCTCCGTCCTGTCCCCACCGAACTAAACCACCATTCCACTGGACAAATCCTCCATTCTTACTCCACTTGCCACTTCCGGATCCTTTACCTCCCCACGTGACGCTACCAGACCCATCGCCCTGCCATTTGGCGCTACCAGAGTGACTTTCTCCTCCCCATGAAACATTACCAGATTTGTCTCCTGTTTTCAAACCGCTTGAGTCGACTTTGCTTGACTTCTTTTTTTCCACTGACCCATTCTCTTTTCCAGGCTTCGACAGAACAGTCCAAGTTGCGCTTCCATCCCCGATTTCCCTCCACTTAACATCACCAGATTTACCTCCGCTGCTCCATAGAACGCTACCGGAACTGCCATTGCCATCCAAGGTGGCGCTTGCGTCACCACTTGTGCTTCTTTCCGCAGTGCCTAACTTGTCTTCTACACCCCATACAACACCTCCTCTTTTAACGTCCAAGGTTTTGCTGACATCATTGCCAATGACAGAGCCTTGTGCTAAAAGGAGGAAGCAAATAAGAGGTAAAAATATATTATCAGCAGATTGATCGAGAATGAAAACACTTTGGTTTCTTCATTATTCTTTTCTCTTTCGTACAAAAATAAAAGGTATTGGATCTTTAATTGCTTTCTTTATCTGTCTTTGTCTGCCTGTTCAACCCCCACTTTTTCTTTCTATCTCTTTCCCTCACTGTCTCTGTCTGTTTCTCTATCTGTCCATAACTATCTATCTACCTATCTAATATATATATATATATATATATATATATATATATATATATATATATATATATATATATATATATATATATAAAGAGAGAGAGTACAGTGTAGCAAGTCAGGCTGTAATGATCCCTTGATCACTGTCGACAACTCAACCATAACATCAGTTACAAACACACAAATATAACAAAAATATATATTGCATACTGTTGCGTTATTGAAACAAAGCATAGTATTCTGCGAACTATATACATTTAGGCACATTAAGTATTTTGATTTGGTAAGAACACTTCAGCGGACACAAAAGTAAGAGATTCATCTGCATACCTGTACTGTACAGTGGAAACGAGCGCAGTCTACAACAGAGAAAGAAATACGGCAACGCCGACCTATAACCAACAGTGATTTGAACATAGACCAGAAGCAACCAAGTTATGCTGACATGTCCGCAATTTGAAATTGACTAGTTATTCGATTATATGATGAAATTTGTTTTATCGTTGTAACAGAACGCCTGATTGAATTTCGCATAAATTGTGAAACTATTTCTAAGAGAAAGTGAATCATTCAAATATAATGTTCAATTTCATTTTGATTATGTTATTGATTAAATTGTTTTTTGTTTTATTTTACATACGTGGGTTCTTGTTTTTCTATTCTATATCTCTGCTCATATCTCTTTTATTCCGTCGATTAATTTCATATTTTATTTTATTATGTACTCCATCCTGGCAATAACACTGGTCGATCATCTCCTACATAACGATAACCGAAAACAAGAAGGAACGGGGATGTCACACCTCTCTCTCTCTCTCTCTCTCTCTCTCTCTCTCTCTATCTATCTATCTATCACACACACACACACACACACACACACATAAAGATCATATGGGCTTTCCCAAGATTTAGGACATGAGGCAAAATGAAAACAATTTACGATTTTGATATTAAGCCTTACGGGAATTGCACAACATTGCCAAGTAATTTAACTTGTAGGGGGTTGTTAATAAATATAAACAGATCATGGGACCGGGAAAGGTGGAGGTTTGGTGTGACAGCGGAAAAACCTAATTATTATTTTAGTTGTTAATATATTTTATGTTTGCAATAGAGCAATAGAGAAAAGAAATGTCACTGATATTCAATTCTTTAACTCACTAAATCTGTACAGAATATGGTGTGTGTAAATACTCAGCTCTTTGCATGACAACAAAACGCTTTGGGTTCTTATTAATACAAAGTATCAACTAAACGTAGCTGTTTTATTTTCAGGTGTCAAGTTGGCCTTGAGCCATGCCTGCACAAATGCACAACCTACACCTGTTGGTAGTGTTGGCATCCTTTAGTCTTGAGACACGATGAAACTGCGCCCATGAGAGATGTCCCGGTTGGTGGTTGTGCAGCGTCTGCTGTGACTATGTAGTCCAATGCGGAAGTGGCAGTCCCTGCTGCACTTGCTGCACTTGAAGGTTGCGTCTGGTGTTGGTTGGAGCTGCTTCTTCTTCCTCTGCGATCGTCTTTCATCAGCTAGCAAGCGTAGCTTGTCCTCTCCGGTTTTCAGACCAGCGATCAGAGCATCTTCCCAGGTGTTGACATCGATATCAAGGGCTTTCATGTCGTGCTTGCAGACATCCTTAAAGCGGAAATGTAGCCGTCTGATCGACCTTTTGCCAGAGGCGAGTTCCGAATAAAGAATGTCTTTGGGGATCCGTCCGTCATCCATCCAACGTACATGGCCCAGCCAGCTGATGCGACGTTGGCGGAGGAGTGTGACCATGCTAGGAATCTTGGCACCTCGTTGTTTGTTACTCGATCGCTCCAGGTGATCCCGAGTATGCGTCAGAGGCGTTGCATGTAAAAGGCGTTCAGTCTTTTCTCTTGTGAGGCGTACAGAGTCCAGGTTTCACTGGCGTACATGAGAGCGCTTAGCACGCAGGCACGGTACACGGTGATCTTAGTGTTAGGCTTATGGTTAACCCATAATCATCGCATGCTTTAGCAAAGCGGGCCATCAGGCGCTGAAGCTCAGCTTCTGTGTGGGTGGCTAGAGCAGCATCGTCTGCGAAGAGCATGTCCCTGATGGTTACTTCACGCACTTTGCTCTTTGCCTTCAGTCGTGCCAGGTTGAACAGACTGACGTCTGATCGCGTGTGCAGGTAAACCCTTCTGTGGACGTCCCAAAGGCGTGCTTGAGCAGGACTGCGAAGAAGATGCCGAATAGCGTGGTGGCAAGGACGCAGCCCTGTTTAACAACACTGCGGATGTCAAAGGGGTCGGATGTTGAACCATCGTACTGCACTGTGCCTTTCAAGTCATCGTGGAAGGACTGGATCATGCTTAGCAGCTTTGGAGGCAACCAATTTTCGCCAGGATTGTGAAGAGTCCGTCTCTGCTGACGAGATCGAATGCCTTGGTGAGGTCTATAAAGGCCAGGAAGAGGGGTCTGTGTTGTTCTCTGCATTTTTCCTGCAGTTGCCTGACAGATAAGATCATGTCGATTGTGGACCTCTCTGCGCGGAACCCGCACTGCGACTCTGGGTAAACTCTGTCAGCAAGCGTCTGCAGTCTGTTCAGGATGACACGTGCGAAAAGTTTACCCACGATGCTGAGAAGTGATATGCCCCTTTAGTTGTTGCAGTCGCTTCTGTCGCCCTTGTTCTTGTACAGGGTTATGGTGTTAGCGTCTCTCATGTCCTGAGGCACTGCACCATCGTCCCAGCACTGGCAGAGGAGGTCGTGCAGGTGTGTGAGCAGCACGCTACATCCGTACTTGATGAGTTCTGCTGTGATGCCATCCTTCCCTGGGGCTTTACCTAGGGACAGTTTCTCTAAGGCCTTCTTTAGTTTGTCCACAGTGGGTTTCTCGTCCAGTTCAGCCATGAGAGGGAGGTTTTCAATGGCGTTGAGGTCATCGTTGGTCACGTGGTTCTTTTTGGAGTACAGTTCGGAGTAGTATTCCACCCAACGCTCCATATGCTTGCCATTGTTGGGATGGTATCGCCTGTGGCAGACTTCAGTGGGACCCATTGCTTACTTTATGCCATCGTACAAGCCTCTGATGTTTCCAATATCTGCTGCTGACTGGATGCTCTGACAGAGCTGAAGCCAGTATTCACTGGCAAACGGCTGTGCTAATCTATGCACTTTGCTTCCGGTAGACCTGTATGCCTGTAGTGTCTTCTGGCAGGGGGATCGCTTGTATTGCAGGTGAGCACTGCGACGCTTTTCTATGGCTGGCATGAGTGTGACAGAGTTAGCCTCAAACCAGTCATTGTTCTTTGATTTGATTGCTTCTTACCAAAGATCCGTGTGGCTATGCTGTACACAGTCTCTCTGATGTGATCCCATCTTTCTTTGGCACTGCCGTTGGGGAGTTCTGAATCAAACGTCTTGGAAAGAGCATAGGTGAATTCCTCCGCCTTGTCTGGATATGATGTTTTGCTCACATCAATGCGTGGTTTACCCTCTTGCCTAGAGCAGTGGATCTTCTTCTGCTGAAGCTTCATTTTGCAGCACACCAGCGAGTGGTCGGTGTTGCAGTCAGCACTGTGGAAGGTACGGGTAAGAAGCACACCCTTCATGGCTGACCGTCTTGTAATGATCAAGTCCAGATGGTGCCAGTGTTTAGACCGGGGATACCTCCAAGACACTTTGTGCTGTGGCTTTGTCTGAAAGAATGAATTGGTGATGCTGAAGTCGTGGTACAAGCACATCTCTAGAAGGCGCTGCCCATTCTCATTCATCTTCCCAAAACCAAACTTGCCAAGACAGGACGGCCAAGAGCCATGGTCGGCACCCACCCTAACATTGAAGTCGCCCAGCAAAATCAAGTTCTCTTCCTTGGGAATTTTGTCGACAAGCGAGTTTAACTCATCGTAAAACTCGTCCTTGGTATCTATGGAGGATCTTAGTGTGGGAGCGTAAACGCTGATCAGGTTGACAGGCCCGTTTGTGGTGTGGAGGCTGAGGGATAGCAGTCTTCCATTTCCTTGTTGGCAGGGTTCTATCATCCCCAGCAGTGTTCCTGACAGCGAATCCAACACCAACACTGTGGCGGGACGGCACCTTATTGGCTGGGGGCTGCCCACTTTGAGGCTGACGGTAGCTGTCCAGTGAAACCTGTTGGTCTCTCCCACTGTCAGAAACAACCCCTGGCGTCTGGCTCTACGCCAATCGAGCGGTGATTTATAACTGGTAAACTGCTGATTCCCGTGTTGTGTCGACGCTGTGTAGCGAAGCTGGAGTGTCCTCTCCAGGGCGCAAGCCTGGGCAGGGTGATATGGAGAATCAACTGTTGCCCATGCAGCTGATCCCCCCTCTCCACGCAGCTGATGGATCCAAGGGAAAGGACAAGCCGATACGTCATGGCACCAGCTGCTTCGCAGGAGTTGCCGAGGTGACACTGAAATCAATGCCAAGTCGCCTTTAGGGATTCCGTCTCCGGATTTTCTGTTAGAGTTTACTCCTTTAGCCTTCCCCATGACAGGGTATAGTCGCAAGGCAGCGAAGGTTTGAAATAGGAGTTTACCTTCTCCTAGATGGGCGACCACTCAAGGTTAACGAGCCCCATCTGCCCGAAGCATTTGGTTTTGAGGCGCCGGAAACTCGCCTGTCATCCCTTCTCCAGTCAGTTTAAAACAGGTTCCACCACTCGTGAAGGCCTGGAGCTGTATTTGGTTGTCAGCCATTGGGAGATTTCCAATGGAAGTGGGTGCTTATCTCCCACATCCGCCCCCGGTGATGACAACCCTTGGAACCCCTGTTTGTAGTATATATCTGTTTACAACAGACATCTTAAGGTGTAAAACAGTTCACAACGAACAAGTGTTTGTAGTGACCGCATGAACGGGAACATCAGATAAGAACTGCTGCATGCTTATAGTAAACACCTATTAATAGAAGTACAATGTTTAGAGTTAACACCTGAACGTCACGTACAAAACTAAATTCTGAACCTTAATTGCTATAAATGATTTAAGTAAAATATAAGTAAATTTATTCACCGTGTTCCTGTTGCTTATCGGTGCATTGATAACAAATATACATTTTATCTTTACTCACATACAAAACCAATTTGTTATTTTTGTTTTGCTGTTAATTAAACACATATCTAAACAAATCAGTAGTGACAAAATTATTGAAAATATTGTTTTTGAAATAAATCAGTGGCGATTACATCTATAATTGATCAACCTATCCCAAAGCAAATTAAAAAGGAAACTCCAAGCTCTAGTAATTCGTGTTACAACTTGAAAAGAAATGGGACATATTAATATACAAATTTAAACAGATTTATCAATAATGGAAAATGAGCAACAATTAAAATTTGTATCACTTTTCAAAGCGTATTTAATGAAATCATCATTGGAAACATATGATAACTTGTTTCTATAAAAGCAAAGCTAAACCTGACAAAATGACTTATGACAACCCTTTCAAACCAAAAAAGCAATCTGAATACAAGTATATATTTTATGGAACAAAATTCATTAACATAATTAACAGAGGATAAATGGAAACGGTGATAAAACATATTCTTCACACAGAATATGGACCAAAAGTCAGCGAAAGTGTACGATAAATGTCTGATAGAATAGAGTAATTAATTTTTACATATATATAAACAAAACACCTCAGTTGAATTATATGCATACTTCTACCTAACTGGATGAAAAAGGCTTGTGTTCATGTTAAATAAGAAACCTGCACTTGTTTCTTTTGTGGTATAGACAGTGTATTAAATACATCAACTGATCACGTTGATGAGACATCAAAATGTCATTTAAATACATATCATCGGTTTTAATGTCTTATAAAATTCAGTATGTCAAAACAACTGCAAATGATATATCATTTAATTTGTATAAAATCTTACACCAAACAAGTTAGATACTGTGACAAACAAGTTAGATACTGTGACAAACAAGTTAGATACTGTGACAAACAGTCAGACATGTTGATGATATTCTCTTCTTACTTTGTTTGAAGATTTCATTACGTTATAATTCAAATTTGTTATGTTTGTCTATATTGTATGCTTAATATTTTTTCCATGATTCAGAGTTGTGAAACGAATGCCTACCTGGTTTTATCGCGATTGTAAGAAGTAAACGAGATGTTGACATATTTTAGTTGATGACCTGAAAACTTGCTTACGACTTAGAAGGCTTGTTTCCGAAGGAAATCTATTGTGTCACAGGTAATGTGGGGTTTGTATACAAATAGGATCTGTAAACATTGTTCATTCATGGTTCATATCAGTATTTTGTAATCTATGATCAGAGTTTGAAGTTGTGCTCAGATATAATTTGAAAGGAATTATTTACTTAAAATATTTGTTGGCATTACAAAGTGCTCATTGAATATTTGGACTAAAACACTACTTTCGGATTATTTAGAATTCATTCAAAGACTTTCTGGGTTAAATAATTTTCGTACATCCAGACATTCAAGACTATTGGGATTCATTCAGAACATCCTATTCTTGCTGGACTTGAGATGGGATATTTAAAATTATTTGGGATTTAATTCACATTCTGTAAGTTTCACGTGAGTAGTACTGAATTGCCGCCGAAGGGCTCCGCGATTGTAAAATGAGGTCAAACACGCATTCCGATCTTTCTGTTTCTGTCGGAGTGAGGTAAAACATGGGTCATGCCAGCTAAACGACCAACGAAGTAGGCGGCCATTTTGATGGATTGAGAGATGAACGGATTGAACAAAACATTGAAGTTTTCCGCTTCGTTGTCTTTTATATTTTTTATATTTTTTCTTTAAAACAGGCTATTTTCGTCTTTTTCAACGTTTTTGGAGTTCTGAATTATAGAATAATCCTTTTATATCTTTGTTTTTGAGATATTTAATTTTATAAATGAGAATAACTTGTTTTAAGAGTCGATTAGCAATTTTAAACACCTCTTACCTCTTGCTGCTGATTTGAACGACGAAATGGATGTTTGATATATGTTCTTCTCACAAGATAGTCTACCTTAAATTTGTAAGGTTTATTAGGCTTCCGTACACATTACATCAGCTTGGTTTCTCTTGTTAACATACGTAGGGGCAATATAATCGGGACTGCGATGAGGTGATGCGTTATGCGTTTTAACTAATTTGTCTAAATCATCGATATGACGATAACTGATTGTGCTTCATCATTCTATACATAGCTGTTATAATTGCTCCTTGCTCTCTTTCGTCATAATTAGCTTTTGCTACATTTTGCGTCATAAAAAGTACATCCCATTGTTTGTCATATATGTATTGACACATTGGTTAGCAAACTCGCAACTTTTGTCCGAGCGTAGTCTAATTGGTTATTGATTCTGAAAAATCTCTTTCATGGTATTGAGAACAGACTTAGCAGATTTATTTTAATGATTTTAACCACATACATCTGGAAAAAATATAGATCACAAATAGTAAATATCGGATTTCATCATTTTCTTTCGACAGATTTACCACTCATATGAGATCTGCATTAAACCGTTTATCAGTGGAGGAGACTCGTACATTGGAAGTTTCGAATTTATGCCGTACTTGTTTTTGTAGAGAACATGAGTCTTGATTATTGAAGCATTTCCTAATAAAGTATAAACCGAATTGGTCTGGATACTTTTTATGCAAGATTTTGTTGAGTTTCTGAGGACCTGCCAATGCATCTGGATTGGAGATATTAAAGTAATAATTCTCACGGGTTTCATCCTTTTGCTTTTATCCATTGTCTTCGTGAGATGCTAATAGAATAATGTTTGAAAATATATCAACTCACTTTGTATCATTTTTTCTTTATTTTCTAAAAATACAGTTCTTTTACAGTTTAAAAAATAAAAGAAAAGTATCATGCATATAAATTTGACAAACATTCCTCTGTTTCATGTAGCTACCAATATGTATGTATGTACGTATGTATGTATGTATGTATGTATGTATGTATGTATGTATGTACGTACGGATGGATGGATGGATGGATGTGTATGTGTGTGTCTGTGTGTTTGTATGTATGTATGAGGAGAAAGCGATTGAAAGTATAAAAAAATGAACGTACAATTGTGCTAATTTTTAGAATATTGCATAGCGAACTGGAGAGATATTTTTCTTAAAAATCTGAACACAACAATAATGGTAATCATAAAAATAAATGACAAACGCATATGTACAAATGTAGTTAAGATTATAGCAGTATGGATGATGATCCATGAAGAATGGATACTGTTGAAAAAGTCTTAAATAGTCAATTTTAATTAAACAGTTTTATTTTAAAAACAAAATGTCTTTTTCCCACAACTATTCGGTGTGGATAGTATAACTATTTGAGTCTTTTTCCCCCAAATAAATCATCTTTAAAACCATGTCAAATATTTTCTCTTCCCATGTTTCAGTTTCAAATTCATTTCGTCTCCATTGATCAAAAAAGTGTCTGTTTATATGCAGATGTTTGATTTGGTAGTATATCCAACTTAGCAGTAGCCTCCTCCCATTCTTCAAGAATTTTTTTTATCGTCCATAGCATGTATGAGAGAAATATGTATCATGATACATTCGTGGCGAACTTAAGATGGATGATTCACTTTACATCCATAACAATTTTCTCTCTGTACTTGTTCAACAATGTTCAACAATATTCAACACATTGAGAGAATAACGAAGATTAAATTCATTTTCTAATATTTTACTGGTTCTTTCATTCAAATAAGTTGTAAATTGTATTAAAGTATTTTCCTTGATGTTTTAAATAGTTTTTCAATGGACAATGAGCTAAATCAATACACTTATGTTACTGAGAACTAAAGTTCTCTCTTATCGAAAGGTAGGCTAACACAGTGAATCTATACAAGACCAAATGATATAGACCATACTAGTCTCTGTCTACTTCAATTATATATCATTCCTTCACCACAAACTGTATCATGTTAAGCACTAGTATCAGGATATATAGAATCTATGTTGGGGTTTGGACAGAGACAAGGAAATCCCAATCAAAGGGTTATATTATTTGTCTCCCCACGAGGCTTGCCCGGATGGGGAGACATATAACGTAACCCCGCGACTGGGATTTCCTTTTCTCTGTCCAAACCCCAACGTAGATTGTTTTTCTCACCCAATTTTTCCTTTAAAGTAAAAAGAATTCTTCACTAGTGTTCTCGTCCAATGTTTGCATGCTTCGCATGAATATAAATATGTTAATGAGGGCTGTCGTGTGACCTTTAAGTCCGAAGTACACAGTTTATACGCGTGAGCAAAAAAAAAAAAATAAAGAAAAAAAATAACATAAAACGTCGCATAGTAACGAGGTATTATCACATTTAATATATGGATGTTATATGAAATTGACAATAAATAATTAATATTTATTACAAGAAACTGTTTTTTTCATTAGTTCCAATTTTTAAAAGTTATATTGTAAATAATAAAAGGATATTGGCTACTCAGCTCTGCTGTAGATATACTTAGTACAAGCTGTAACGAAGAGTAACATCTTGCTTTATTATTCATGGGTAATTAGAGATCTGTGTCAATATCGTATATAACTATTCCTTTCTTTGGAGTAGGTGAAACTGTTTGTGACATACTTGTGTTGTCCTTAAAATTAATTGTAAAATTACCCTCGTGTATAATAGACCCTCCAAAAATGGACTCTAGCGGATAACCATGTCCTAAACTTTCAAGTTCACAGAATCTTTGAACATTTATTTTTCTGTCCTGGAAATATGGCAAGTGCTACAGTGAAATTTTCTTATGGATTAATGTGCTGAAGGATAAATTATTCCTTCTGGCTGGTAAGTGTATTATTTGTCATTAAATATTGTAGGTATACTTTTTATTCAGCCGGGGCACATTGGAGATGCTTTACAAAATTAGAAATAAAGCATGTTTTATATAACACTTTTCTGGCTGTTACTAAATTTTCCGTACTTGTTAAGAGAGTTGGGAGGCTATGAAGTGTAAAGGTCTATAGTCTATTGCATGGATCAGCGTTTTCTGTCATAGTTCATTTCACACAGCATTGAGAATTTTATCCTATCTGTAGCAGTCATTTTCCAGGTCAGCGTCATTAAATCTAGCTAACAGTATATAACTTATTTCACACGAAGTATTTAAAACTAGTTAGGTAGCTTTAGCTACATTAATGACGCTGACCTGAAAATGTACTGAGCTAGCCCTGTATATAGGATAAAATTGATCATGCTTTGTGGAACGAACTAGCATAATACCAAAAAAGCTCGACATCGCATGCGTTTGTGTCTTTGTCTCTCTCGAAATGTTTTTGCATGGTGTGTTCTCAAAGATGGATTTACCTTAAGTTACTATGTTTTTGTTATATATTTGTTGCTGTTGTTGTTTTTGTTTGATTTTAGTACAACTACGTCAGGCACAGCAGAAGACAACAAGGGTTTCTTTTTTCAAAAGTAGTTCTGAGCGCGTGGACACTTTGACTGAGACGACTGGTCTGAGATGACTAGACTGAGATAAGAAAAATAAGGTTAGCAAAACAACTAGATTTCTCTGTCGCATGGGTGAGAAATACTCCTCCCAATCTTGACATTCCAACACTTTATTCCTCAAAGCATCCGAAAACAATTTCTTTTTGTAACTTTTTAGTTGGTTGTGAGGAATGTCAAGCTTGACGAAATACTGCTCCCATTCTAGAAGGACGTTATTTTTACATCCACTGCTTCCAAAATCTGATCAAAATATTTCTTCACTTGCTGCTAGAGTAAGGATCTTGCATTCATGTTGCAAGCATGACACTCGTTTGATCTACATCACTTAGAATTCGTCATTGTAACACTTTAAATATTATATGACACATGTAATTCATAAATACTGTTCAATTCTGCCTTCTTGTTATTAACAAAAGTGACATCGAAGTTTTTTATTGTTAAATTTTGTTAGAGATATTTTCCGCGATGAGATTTAAAGCACGTTTTAGTACTTGTCAGGTATTATTTGTTTAGGCCAGTTCATAAAGTTAACAAGTCTATCTTAACTAAATATCATATCATCTCGCGCGCATTGGAATCATCTCGTACGATGCATATTAGCGTCAACAGAATCGACTTCTAAATCCATATTTTAAGAATCAAAATTTCCCTCTAAAAATGATTTAAAGAGCAGTATAGTTACCTACAAATTACTCACTGTCTCAAAGATGTCAAGTGGTTGCTTTATAGACTTCTTCCCATTAGAATCATAATAACAATTTCATGTTTCCATCTTTTTTACAACTAATGAATACTTCTCATTCAGTAAACAAGAAATGTTTCTCCGTGCTGGTGGCCAGATTAATTCACTAATATCACCAACGCTGTCTTTAACATTACAACTAAACATGTCGATTTGCAGTTGTGATTTGTTGGTTTTTATTCTTTCTACTACATATTTTAAGACCAAGAATAGTAACATTCAAAACTTGTTTTCCAAAGAACCATGGACATAAACATGTTTGCTGAAATATCACTGGGCTTTTTCAGTACACCAGAAAACTTATCAGAGCACTTAAGACTATGTTATTATATGCTCATTTTTTCCCCGTTAACTTTACATTGTCAGCATCGTGCAATATTACTAGATACTGAACCCGCGCGCCAATACACATATAGCATTCACGTGCATAAAGGAACTACTTTCTGTTGTAAACAAACAATGGACGCAGACGCCAGAACTTTTGATTTGTAAACAAATCATGTACACTCCCGTAAGAGGCGCTTTACGTTGTGGTTGTTTAAATTTGTTTCTGAATGAACTAAAACAGATGTTTCGTGGACTGCCACATACCAGATGATTTGGCACATTCAGCGTTGATACAATGTTTCGGATTTAGGCTAGCTACAGTATACAACAGACGCAAGAAAGGGTCCTTACAAATAACATACAAGTGACAAGTCATATACTGTCTTCTTTAGCTGGTGATAAGAATGGCAAAAAAAAAAATATACTTACGGTTTTACATCCTGAATTTCCTCAAAATGTACTTTCTTAGTTCTGCAAATCCGAATTACATGAGCCATGTCATAGGTTCTCAATCTTGATTACACATTTTGAAATTGTAATGTCATTTCGATGATAAGTGCAATTACATCCTCCTTACTGCACTCAAAATGAAATAAGCATTAAATTCCATAGCGTCTTTTTGTTAATTGCAATTGAAAGACTTCTTATTTTTCCCACATTATGATTTCAAACATTCAATGACAGAAACAGAAACACATCTGCAGATGTCAACACGCTTCTCCCTAGCTTCTTCAATCCCATGTATTTCATGTGGAATTGTCACATACAAATCGAGTCCATAGTCACGAAATTTCGTAGAATCGAAAACAAATACCAAAATCTATTCATTCCAGATCAGCTGCAAAAGTTGTTGCAATACACAATCATTCACAATATGACTCCAGATTTCAATTTTAACTAGACACGCCATTTTCTTTCGAAAGTTATGTCGAGCGCGCGACTAAGTTCAAATTTATCTGGGCGTAGTTATGTGCGCATTGATAATGTTGTTGTGTAATGATGAATATGCGCTTGTGTATTTAGTTTGGAATGCGGCATACATTAGGTTACTTTGTTTCGTGTAGTGTATTTTGTTAATATAATTAAGCATTAGGTAGAATTTAAAAAATTAGCATATAATAAAATGGTTACTGCATTTGTATGGGAAAATATGAACTCGTTTTGTCGGATGGATATACTGCACTCCCAAGGTCGTGCAGTATTTCCACTCGAAAAAAATCGTTCATATTTTCCCATACAAATGCAGTAACATATAATTACAGTATTGGCAATTCCATGAATATGATGCCCGCCAAAAGCCTCAGCTGCAGAATTTTCAAATTAGCAGTATCAATTAACAGTTCGTTTCGTATTTGTCTGAGATTTTACATGTACCATCATAGCACAGAAATGCAATAGTGGTATGCAATACGCAGATACGTTCAAGATATTACAACAGCAACACGTATCTCTTCAGGGTTTAGTTTGTACCTCGAGTCAATTTATAACTGTTACAGTTGCCCAAAATGATGGCAATACAAATATGCGTTTCGTTATCATGGATGCAAAATATAAATCAATAAATCAACAGAGAGATAAATAAAACTATTAAGCTATTTAATAAAGAAGAAATAGAAGTTTAAAAAAACAGCGAGGTGGAAAGAGTACGAGCTAGCACCATTTATTATACGTTTTAAATATATAATAAATCATTCTTTAAAATAGCAAGAATTGTGTTGTGAAGTTGAGCAGTATGGATGAACGTCTCGTGACATTTTGCTCAAGTACGTTTTCAAGAATAGTTAAAATGAGAAACTGTTCATGAGTGTATAACTGGTCGTATTCCCCCACCCTCCACTCCTTTCTTAATCCATTTGGAAATATTGTTCTATTAAGTAACAAATGGCAGGAAACTTTGGAAAGAGACAAACAGACATACGTACAGACCGACCTAGGCAGGCTTCACCGTGAATACGTAAAGTAACATTAATAGTTTCAAAGACATTTACAAGAAAGAGGATAAAATATAGCCAATATAAAATTGTAATAGAAAAGGACAAAACTGAACTATTTATAGTAAATATACGTACCAATTACTAGTGCCAACAGAGAGGCAAAACAAAGCACTACCGCATGCATGGCTATGTTGACTGCAGTATAAAACAACTGTCACATACATCGTGAGACATGTGATCAATTATAAATGCCTTGTCTCCATGTATGTAAGATATATGACTCAGATCTACCAAACAATTGTAAAATGCCATCATTTATACTTGTCAAGAGGTGTATCCCAAACATGTTGAGGAACATTTCAGTATGTACTGCTGCCGCTTAGAAATACTAAAATGCTCGGTGGACTTTGGAGATTATTGGCTATTGCTTAATTAATTAATTAATTAAGTAAGTAAGTAAGTAAGTAAGTAAGTTAGTAAGTAAGTAAGTAAGTAAGAAGGAAGAATTCCAAGAACAATAATTACAGCTACTACTACTACTACTACTACTACTATTGTTATTACTATTATTATTATCATTATTATTGTGGTTGTTGTTATAGTTTTTACTTTTGTTGTTCTTTTTTAGCAATCACTTCAAAAGTATATAATAATGCCGATACAACTTGTACCATTTCCCGTGCTTTGGATACTGCTAACAATAAATTCATGTAATAGTAATTCTACTGCTGTTACCAATGCAACCACTGTTGATTCTTCTGTCACTACTACTGCCACTACTGCTAACAGTACTATTTTTTGTCATGTATTTAATTATCTATACGAATCTATCCACAATGATATAACCACATTGACGTTATGTCGACCAGAACTCGTTGACGGTTTTGTCCAATTTGAAAACAATTCTCTCTCTCTCTCTCTCTCTCTCTCTTTCTCTCTCTCATATCAGTAAATATATTTCGTGCAGTAGATATTAGGTTCATTGAATTTTAATTCATACATCTGATTAGCCAAACTTATCTATTTCTTTTTCTCTTTTCTACTTACAGCTGTGACAACAAAAGTTGATTTATCGCAATCAAGTACTGCACTGCGTAATTGTAATATAACAACACTGACAGCGGGGCTAACAGTGGTACCCACAGCGTACAAGTGATGTTGTTTGTTGTGAAATGTACTCGCAACTCGGGTCGAGTCAAATTAAGTAATCTTTATTCAAATTCGGTACATATGCTTTACACTTAAAACACAAGCTCTTTGAACTTTTACTACCGAACATTTAAAACAATTAATAATTTAAATAACATTTGGTACTAACCTGTAAAACAGAATATGCAACAGAGGTAAGGAATACTTTGTTACAATGTCACTTGTCTAATTTTGGACCCAATTTTTCATTTGATTCTTATTTCGATTGTTTTAGAAAAATTACCTAAAGCGGTGTTTAAAATTATTTTTCGACTAAAATTGTACTATTTTTTTTACCCCGAAAATCGCCAACGTTTAATTCTATTTACCAAAATACCGAGTAGGAATTTTTTTATTTTCAAACTCACTAATTTTATATGCATACCATTAAACATATTTGATAATGTCACAACCCCTCGACAGTATATGAACTAATACGACAGAAAGGTGGGCATTTAAATTTTGAATGACTCAAAAGCCTCCAGGCAGCAACGCCGACAGCTTAAATACATAAACAACTCAAGGTAAAATATATAACAATTTAATCAATATTAACAATAAATAAAACCATTCAAGCAATTTCTGGATAGAAATCGTACACTTGCACTCCACTCATAAATTAATACATTAATTGACATGGTAACAAATGTTTCTGTTTATTCCGTCACTTGAGAATTAACGTACTAATGTGAGAGAGTCTCCTTTCAATGAGTAGCCGCTTGTACTCATCTGTATTCGTTCTTAATCTAGTCTCCCTTCTTTTCCCTCCTGCTCTCTTTCTATGCCTCTCCTTGTACTATTCTTCTTCTCCTACACCCTTCCTGTGCTATTCCTTGTACTCCTTCCTTGCGAATCCCTTCTGTACTATTCTCTTCTTCTTCATTCCCTCCATTGAGAGTTAAGCGGTCCTACTAAACACCACAAAGTCAGACAAAGTGATGCAAAGTTGGAAAAAGTCAGACAAATTCATACAAAGTCCGACAAAGTTTATTTCCATATAATGAAACTGCATTCTGATTGATCAGTACCATTACGATATGATCCAGCATTTAATCCTACAAAGCAACAACAAAGACAAACAACAATAATATAACGTAATTTTAATATCCTAGACATATCTAAAAGTGAAGAACTGAGATGTTGCTAATGGACCTAGAATCTATTATAAAATTTAGGGGCATGACAGAAGATGGTATACGAAGACAGGATATATCTGAATCAGACCGACGCAATAGAGGATGGTGGAAACAACATAGTCATGATCAATATAACCAGTTAACAATATCAGGCGAAGAAATAGGATAAACTAGTTTTCTTTCCACGAGTTAGCAGCAGACTGTTAGCCAGAAGAATATAGCGATTAAATGAAATTATTAGGTCATATATAATTTAGGTGGCAATTATTAGAGACCTTGATATAGAAAAACACAGTGGAAATGTTTCAATATTTAATTTTAGGAGAACAAGGTACTCAAGCAGAAGAAAACATTAAAATTTCAACAATATATTTCAGATTCAGTAGTTATACTAAACGACGCAGTTGGTGGAGATGGTTTATTTTTTATGTAGATTATGGGGATGAAAATGGACAGCATGAGGTTATGAAAATAATTTCTTAAAGTCGTCAGATTCATTAATTGGGGTAAAATCCTGATGTATATACGTATATGGTAGATGTTGACTGACCACTTGTAATAATTCTACAACAGATAGACGTCAAGACTAATAGTAATTAAATCGACAAACCAACAACAAATATGACTGATGAATATACATCATGAAACCAATCAACACTTCGATTCACATATTTAAAGATTAAATAGCTAGTTAATGTATTTGCTAAAACAAATTACTCTCTAATTCTTTTTGTGACCTAGAGCTTAATTGCTGGTCTGCTCTTTCTTTCACATTACTAGCCACAGCCAGGGCGGATACCTACAATAAAAGTTTACAAATTTTCTAATGCCGATAATATCCTATTAAAATGAAATGCAGTGGATGTGTAAATTTAAGAGAACTTTGAGGGAACCTTTCTTGTGGCTGAGATTTATTGAGGGAACCTTTCTTGTGGCTGGGATTTATCTTTTGGATTCTGCCGCAGATGAACAAAGATGGTTACTGTGTCATGTGAAAGGATCAGGCAGTGTATTTTAGGATGGTATGGCGAAGGGTGCCAGCTCATCACTGCAATTCCCTTTGGGCCCTATTATTTTCTTGCTACAAAGCGAGTATCGACGTTAAAAGGATGAAAGTCTATATCAAATTGGACCCCGTTCGTCAGCCCAACCTGCCAGCGTAAACAACGTGGAACAAATGTCATAATCACGTATTTATTTAACCTGCAATAACAGCTGGAGTCATTTCCGACTTTCCCCACCGTAGGATATCGTATTCCATCAGTTTAGCTTTATATTTACTGGAAGCTCCTGCACTGATGAAAGGCAGAATGACCCGCTTTCATTCGTATGGCTCAAATAACAGCCTTGCCGTTTCCAAAAAGTAAATCAGCGGATGGTACATTATCAAATGTACACAAAATGGACGAATCGAAGATTTTGTAGAATAAATAATTTAATGATGAGAAAACGATAATACACCTTACACCCATTCTTTCATCGTTTGATGTTATAACTAATTTGGTGGGATGTGATAACAAGAGAACCAAGATAGCCTCATGGCGCTTGCTTACATAACGTGAAAGTTGATACCACCCAAAGATAAGTTGTATGGTGTAGCATATTTTCTGTTCGTTGTTATGTACAAATAGAATATCTATTACGCATTCTTCCATATTCCTCTATTAAATAGTGTGCCCCACCCACCCCGTGCTCGCTTTCTTACTCGTGTCGAACCGGGAATGATCTTCGGATACAACTGGTCCGAATAATTACATCACAAGACCACAAGACGGTCGCCTTCACGATCAATCAATGACCAAAGAGATCTATATTACTGGCCAGAACGTCGCAAAGTCTTGTCCATGTTTGGATATCTCTAATTTGATTGATTCCATCCATGTCGAGAATTCCAAAATGTACAAAAGTTATATCTATAGAGGTTCGTTAATCCATTCTCTTGCGTTTGCATAACTGAGGGCCTAAACAAAGATATCGCATGACCACAAGCAAGGCGCCAAAAGGCCATTCATTGTTTATGGTCACTGCATCGCCAGATTTACCTCAGTTTGCTCCATATATATCCGCCTCACAATAGCCTCACAATAGAAGTAGTCGGATTATCTCATTTTGCTTTTAAAAATAACATGCTAATTTTGTTTACTTTTTTACTTTCCAACATGTACAGAATAGATCTTTTAATGCCTCAGAAAACCGTTTACTTAACGGGACATAAATGATAAAATTTACAGCCGAGTTTAACAATTCAAAGAATGTCACAACATCGCTCAATGCCAGGTTATTTTCCATAGTATTTGTAATTTGGGGCAATGCGCATGGCGATAATATGAATTGTTCCTGGCAGAAGAATGATGAAATACGCCATACATACGACAATGACGAGGTAGAAAATCTTCACCTCTAAAACACTTATTCTCGTTTCATTCTCATGCAAGACGTGACTCACTGAGAGTGATCTTTATCCCCAGAGTTGCTTCTTTAGCCGACATATATTGCTATATCCGACGCTGGTAAGATTGCCATCGTTAAATACCGAAATAAAACAGGTAATATCCACGCAAAGTACACACTGTCGAGGAAATGTCTGTTTTCGATATTAAAGTCCGAAAATACCAATACGGTCATGTTTGTCCCTGTTCTTATATCTTGCAGGTAATTTACCTCGAATAGCCATGGGTGCGTTAAAGACATAAGTTGCTACTGTAATGTCGATCAAAGTACTTATCATTATTCGATTTGTGTCCCAAGTCTTGACTTTTAGAAGAAACGTTACAGCTCAATGTATCTCCAATGTGATAATAAACGTAAAACAACTTGACAGCAAATTTCATGCAGTAAATTGTATCGAACGATACAGTTCCAAACTAATACCCTATTCTGTAGTCAAATGGTATGAAGATACGCTCTGATTTCTGTACAAATGTAGTCCCAATAAAAGACCAGAGCTAGGGCAACGAGGCAAAGGATGGTCGTCGTCTTGATTTAGGACCTATAAACAACAAGAAGACTCGTTATATTTCAAGTGGTTACGGACAAAACTATGATTGGAATTGCAACACTTTAAATGAAGTATTCCATTTTTGTGATGTTTCTGCTGAAATAATGTTTTCTGGATTATCCCATGGCAGGAAAAGTGGTTTTGTGGACAGAACTGTTTCTTTACTCTCAACCCTGTTGGGGTTGTTACTTTCCATGTTTACAGAATAGAAATTTCCCTCCAACTGTAAAAGAATAAATGAGTACGTACCATTTCGTCCACATTAACCTGATTCGGAATCCCTCTTCTGATGGCAAAATATTTGCTTTGTAGGAAGAGGCCAATTTAAAGACAGGTGATTTTCTAATTGATACCCAAAACTGCAAACATGTTCACTAAAAATATTGATGATGTCACCGCCCAGTATATCCACTTAGCAGCCAGAAGGCTAAAGCGTATTAGCATCCACCTTGTAATACGATAAATAAAATGAAAAGAAGACAATTTCTAGTGAAAATCAATGAACCTACCACCCATCTGTGCAAGTATAGGCTCTGTCTATGCTCTGTCATCATATCGTGTGTGCGCTGTACACGCTATAAGTTCAATGATGCCGACATGTAGTCTTGGAAAGTTGAGCTATATGGGATGGGCGTGCCTCTGGTCTCAACCCTTCGTTGGTCCCATCAGGAGTTTGGACATAGGTTCGGTACCCTGATCCACAGTAGAATCGCCATTAAGATCAGATAACCCATCAACACTAAACAGTGAGCAATAGTTTTTTTTCCCCATCCCCTGGCTAATTACTATCTTTCGTTATTCTTTGTTTGTTTTTCTGTTAATCAATTTCCTTTTTTTTTTGGTTTGGTTTTGCTATTTATCAACAGAGCAAAAATTACTTCAGTCGGAACGTAATCGGAATTTTCTGTGGCATGCTAGAATCATATATCGGATATAAACAATAACCCCTTGAACTGCACTCAGTATTTTTACTGACGTCACCGGGGCTCGCATCTGAACGCCATCGGTCTTATCGGTTGGGTGCTATAAAACACATCGGTGTAAATGATCGCCATTTTGAAATATTCTTAATAATGTGTGTGTGTGTGTGTGTGTGTGTGTGTGTGTGTGTTATTAACGTAGCTTTAACAATGTTTCAGTCATAGCACTATGATGTCTGCATTGTGGCAGTTCATTGTGATGACTAGCACAGGGGCATCATGCCACAAAAATGTAGCATCATGTCCCACCCAGTCACATTATCCTGACACCAAACCGACCAGTCATAATACCCACCTCATAATGTTGAGCGCCAAGCGAGGCAGCTGCAAATACAGTTTTGTATAAGTCTGGGATTCGTCCGCGACCTCCCGAATTTGGGCGGACGCTCTAACCACCAAGGTCATCGGAGAGGTCTTTCTCTTAATAATAATAATAATAATAATAATAATGATGTGGACATACCGGTAGTGCTGTGTCTAATCTTTAGAAGCTCTAAACGCTTTACAAATTTAGATAACATGTGCAAGACATATACAAGCCAAACATTACAAAAGAAAAACACCATTAAATTATAAAAAAAGCAAAATGAAGATGTTAGGTTTGCTTGGGTGTGATGCATTAGTTGGGTTCTGTTTATCATATGGATGTTTCTCCTGAATGTATTTGATAACTCTCAGTCTGTGAAAATTGCCCTGAAATTTGCATAGGACTAGAGTTTCTATTCAGTAAATGGAATATAAGAAAAAGGAGCAACTTACTGGTCCAAAACCTATGTTTTATTTAAGTTCTTGTCATACCACATATGTTCTAACTTGTTAAAAGCTTTATCTTATTTGTTTCAAAATGAATTCAGTAATTAATAATGGTTAGTGTACATCAGTTGCTTATGATAGATGTTAAATTGGTATGTTTAATTTGATATTTTCTTATTTGTTTCAAAATGAATTCAGTAATTAATAATGGCAAGTGTACATCAGTTGCTTATGATAGATGTTAAATTGGTATGTTAAACTTGATATTTTCTTTCTGTTCATGCATGTGTAATTTGTTATAATTCTACGGTCTTGAACTAAGTAACAGAAAGAAGAAAAACATGTTTAGTCGGTAAATTCAGCAAATAATTTGTTTCTCATGAATATATTCCGAAAATTAGAATGAACTTACAATGTCCGGAATCAATTCCCATAAATCCCAAAAGTTCTATCACAAGTCAAAAAGAATGGAATGTTCCGAAAGAATTCAAGTTGTGTTCAGAATGACTTCCAGTCTTGAATGTTCTATTGTGACAATAGCCTTGAATGAGCTGATATGCCAACAGTCACAATGATATCCTCCAGAATATCCTTGAATGAATTTCCAAGAATCCAAAAACAGTGATTTAGTCCAAAATGTCAATTAGCACTTTGTAATACCAATTAATAATTTTTAAATAATGATTCCTGTCAAAATATATCTGAACACAGCTACCAATGATTCTAGAAACTGCATTTCAAGTAGGAATGAATAATATTGTTTACTTCATAACCTTATACAGTAGGAAAAAATTGCCATTAAATTAGTAACGAGGTCTCTTTACTTAAACTTTAACAAACACTTTGACAAAAACGAGGTAGCCCATATCATTTCCAAGGAGACAAACCGTTGTCAAGAACTTAAATCCAAGTACCGGTAAATATGTTATTTACAAATGTTCATTGAATACCTATAAGTATAATCTACATTGATTAACAAAGGTTACCTATGTAAAATGTTCTTTACGAACAACCTTTACAATCTACAACCATGGACAAAAACAAAAATTATACACATGCTATAGGTAGAAATAACAATTATAATTTATACTTGAAATACTGATATCTAAGAGAGAGAGAGAGAGAGAGAGAGAGTATCTAACACTCAAGACATTTATAACTGGGCCTTTACTGGGTATAGCATATGAACCCCTGTGTAAAGGAAGCTTACGCCACGCCTATACGAATAAACTCATCGAGTTAAATATTTATTATGCATGCAAATGTATGTTTGTGATATAAAAAGAGTACACCTTTAACAATCATACCCTTGATTGATCAATATATTTGGACTAATAATACCTACATTAAATACTGATTATATGTATCTCTTTCGTCACATCCTTAGTGTTGTTTCGTTGAGAAAGGAGACCGACTACTTTCACCTAATCTATTGTTTTTATTCTTGAATATGTAACGCAGCAACGCCCTAGATGATTTATATCGGAGGTATGCATGTCTTTCATTTTATCAAATTTCATGAGACTTATTACGTAAGATGAGGAAAAAAAATCTGATTTGATATCACGGAACATCCAGGCTGAGTAATCTCAGTGTGTTGTATAACAACCGTAAGTCAGGGCTCCAAACTATTCTCTCTCTCTCTCTCTCTCTCTCTCTCTCTCTCTCTCTCTCTCTCTCTTTATATATATATATATATATATATATATATATATATATATATATATATATATATATATATATATATATATATATGTATGTATGTATGTATGTGTGTGTGTGTGTGTGTGTGTGTGTGTGTGTGTGTGTGTAAACAGTACAATATGTCAATCTGTCTACGCATCTACATTTGCGGGACGAACGAGACAAATATATTCAATCGTATGTCTATATATTTTTCTGTCTGCCTATTTATGTATTTCTACCTGTACATATGTATGCTTGTAAATCTAGTTGACTTTGGAAGCAAATCTGTATGTAAGCGAAATATGTGTATGCATGTAGATAGATAAGTTGGTTGATAGGCAAATAGGTCTCTTTTCTAATCAAACAACGATGCATTTTCAAAAGAGAATCAACTAATTTGAAGAGCTCTTGTCTAAATATAATGCAATATATTTTTACAGTACGTAAGAGAATTGTATTATGTCAATAGACAATTATGTCAATAGACAATTTGGATGATATTCAGAGAGGAAAATCATACGATAATATTGTAAACATAAATAAGGACAAAATTAAAAGAGTCTGTTACTAAGACTTTCTATCATAGTTCCCAATCCTGGGAGCCGATGTATACCACTAAATTAGCTTTTAATGAGAAGCAATTTTTTTTTTGTTGTTGAGTTTAATTATAGTAGCGTTGGCACAATTGTGCATGTGCCACTCTTTTCTGACTGCACCGCAGCCTGCTAGTTGTTCCTGGGGAAGGGGATGGTGCCACCTCCCCCAGGCTTTGATGGATTCAAGGAACCCTGATAGTTTGGCCTCAAACTGTGGGTCCATAAAGGTCCCTACAGTTGAATGGTTGGCTGTCATTAGTGGGAAGGAGAGCTCGGGAACGGTCATGCTTGCTTTTACATCGCTGGTTTCTTGTTGCATTTGCCTGGTGGTTTTTTTTTTTTTTTTTTCGAGATTTTTTTTTCTTCATCAAAATGTTCTAAAAGTAGGGGGGATGTTCTATGCTGTTTATAGAGGTTCTTAGTAGATATCATGTACGAAGAGAGATTTTCAAGGTTATTTTGGGATTACTAGTCGAGGTGTTTAGGGTGTGTTTCCTACGTCATGTTATTTATAAGTTTTTAGATATTACCTCTTTAAGTTATTTATTAATTGATATTTTTAGAGATTGAATGTTATTTATACTTTATTTAGCAAGAGACCGGAGTCCTAGCCGATTACACGGTTCGTTAAGGACATCTAGGACCGGAATCCTAGCTGATTACTCGGTTCGTTAAGGACATCTAGGACATCCGATTTTGAGGTTTCCTTAGTTTTTTATAGGTGCTTCGTAAGTGAATTATTTATTAATACTTTTATAAAATTGAATGATATGTTATGGTTTTTTATGTGGTGGCTTCTAAATTTATTTAGCTAGTTACTGGGTCTTTTGGTTTTGTGGGGATAGTAATTATATTTTGTTCCTAAGTCCTGCTCAGTCTATGAATTGATTTATATTTTTATATGCTGATTGTTTATTTTTATTAGAGTCCATAAGTAACTCTGGGTATGTGTGTGGTGATCCAATCTCTTTTTGGTTTTTGATAAATATTTTCCGAGCGGGTTGATATTTTGGGCATATATTGAATACGTGGTGTAGGTCTTCGGTGGTTTGGCAGTTAAAGAAGTTAATGGTTGCTGGTTTGGGTCTTATAAACCTTCCAAAACTGCTTGCTAGTTTAGTTTTTCCAGTTATTATCCTGTTTATGGTTTTCTGTTCTAAATAGGTACCCTTAGGTAGCTGTATGTTCCTATCTACGTTTTTTGGGGGGTTTCATGGTGCTTTTTACCTTTTGTGGAGGAGTTCCAAAAATCTTGCCATGTTTGGTCTATATATGTTTGTGCGAAGCTTATTGCTTCTGTAGAGCTATAGTTAAGCTTGATAGAGTTTTGATCTCCTAGTTTGGTTTTTGCAACTTTGTCTGCTGTTTCGTTGCCAGAAATTCCAATGTGCGACGGTATCCACATGAGCTCGACTAATTGATGTGCTGTGGTGATATCGTCGATTAATTGGCATGCTCTGTCGAGGAATTGTTCCCTAGAGTGTGTATTGCGATTTTGGATCGATTTGATAACGCTTAGGGAATCGCTTATAATGACTGCTTTAGGTATTTGGTTGTCTTTGATCCATTGTAGTGATTCAAGTATGGCCCAGAATTCAGTGGTGTAAATGGAGCAATAGTCAGGTAATCTGGATCCCGTTTGTATATTGAATTCATGGATGACTATTGCTGCTGCTGTTCTTGGTGGGTTGTTTGTTTTTGATCCATCGGTATATATTTTAACATAGTCCGGGTATTTTTGGTTGATTTCGTTTACCAGTACAGGTTTTAGTAAGTTTTCTTGTCCTTCTTTATTGCCTAATTTGGTAGCTTCAATGTTAATCCTTGGTGGTTTTTGTAACCATGGTGATTTGTTCTGGTCTGTATCGTTTGTTACCTGTTTTTTTAGTAGAGGTATCTTTTCTCTTAGTTCAATGATTACTTTGCCACTTGGTGTGATAGGTATGAGTTTGGGTTTGAAGACAACTTTACACTTATTTATAGCTATTTTGGTGGGATGGTTGTCTGGGTGGGTATCTAATCGAATGGAGTATCGGAGGAGCAGTTCTTGCCTACGTAATTTTAAGGGTAGTTCTCCTGTTATTGTTTGTAGTTCTTCTAATGATGTTGAGGGGAGTGTTCTTGTGCATAATATCAAGGCTTTTCTCTGGATAGTGTCAAGTTTTTGTAGTACAGGCTGCTTAGCCGAGTTATATGCTTGGCAACCGTAATCCAGTTTTGATCTAATTAGGCTTTTATATATGGTGAGGAGGGTTTCCTGGCTGGATCCCCAGTCAGTCCCTGTGATGTTCCTGAGTAAACTGAGATCTTTGTTCAATTCTGGGTGAGTTGTTCAATGTGCTGTTTCCATGTGAGGTGGTTGTCAAAGAACATTCCTAGGAATTTTACTATTGTTACGTATTTGATTAATTGATTTTGTATAGTGAAGTTTGGATAGACTAGGTTGTTATTTCGTTTGGGGGTGAATATGATTGCCACAGTTTTTTCATGAGATATTTTGAAACCCCATTTGTCCGCCCATCTCCCTATGTTGTCTAGGCTCTGATGGATTTCTTTAACTACTGTGTTATTGGCAGGATTTCCATTCCTCCATATGCCACTATCATCTGCAAATTGTGACAAGTTTATTTTTGTGGAGGCTACACTGAGGTCAAGGTCGTTTACCATTAGGTTAAATAGTAACGGACTTATTACACTGCCTTGCGGTGTTCCATTTTCAAGTGAAAATTCTTCCGAATGGGTGTTGCATACTCTTGTGGTAATTTTCCGGCCTGTGAGGAAATCGCCAATCCAGTTGAACAAGCGTCCAGTTATTCCAAATTGGTTTAATTTGGCCATTAGTCCATTGGTCCATACTAGGTCGAACGCTTTTTCTAGGTCTAAAAAAACCGCTATGAGGTTGCGATCGGTTTTCATATGTGCGTTAAAAGCGAGTTTGATGTCTGTTTCCAATCTGAGAAGTTGGTCAGTGGTGGACCGTTTGTTCCGAAAGCCACATTGATTTATAGAGAGTAGGTTATTGGTTTCTAGGTGGTGTTTTAACCTATTTGCGATTATTGTCTCCATTATTTTGCAAATATTGTTTGTAAGGGAGATGGGTCGGTACGAATTTATGTTGTTGGGATCTTTACCTAGCTTGGGGATTGGTATTACTATGGCCTGTTTCCATTTGGTGGGTAGTTGGACTTTATCCCATATCCTATTAAAGAGTTTGGTTATGGCTATTGTTATATTGATAGGTAGTTTTTTGTAGATAATGTAACCTAACTGATCCTTACCAGGGGATGTTTCGTTTTTGGATCGTAGGGCTATCTTCCATTCATGTACTGTGATGTCGCTATTTAGGTGAGATTCTTTTGTTCCTTGGTCTTGAAACATTTGAGGTTGGGTTCCCTCCATTAGTTTTTTGTGTTCTTGAAAGTTTTTGGTGTGATTATTGTTGCTACTCATGTTCGAAAAATGCCTCGCTAGGAGGTCTGCCTTATCTTTATTTGTTATGGCATTTTTAATTTTTGGGGCTGAGGTAGTTGCTTTCCCTTTTATGGCTTTTATCTTGTCCCATATTTGTTTTGAGTTTGATTTTAGACTCAGTTTAGAGCAAAAGGTTTGCCATAGATTAATTTTAGCAGTTTTTATAGTTTGTTTTAGTGCTTTTTCTTGATAGGCGTTAAGTGACGAATAGTCCTTTCTTGAACATGTCATTAGCTGAATTTGTTGAACAAAATAATCTGCGTATATATTTATGAATTCTATACAATTGCTCATATCACAAGGAATAAGTGGAAGTCGTCGTAAAGAATTTTAATGTTTTCTTTGATTGGCACAAGTCATAATATATTTAACAAATGTCATAGATTCCTTTTCATAAATTAGCACTAATATAAGATTAGATTCTCATTCCAGGTAAATGATATGCTTGTTTGCCGCAAAGTTCGTTTTCATGTAGGGCGCCCATCTATCTCGCACAAACCTGTATTCGCTGTGATATGTGCTTCGTTGTGGAATGAATTAGCAATATACCTTGTGTGTATGCCGTCCCTCAGTCGCGGGCGCAAAAGAAAGGCAGAGAGAGAGAGAGAGAGAGAGACAGACAGAGAGAGAGACAGAGAGAGAGAGAGAGAGAGAGAGAGAGAGGATGGGAGGGACAGATGTTGGTAAGAATGATATATTTTGTATGAAACCGGATACATTTGTATCCTATTCCCAGAATAATTAATCATTAATTTCCTTGGCCATCCATTAGCCTAAAAAGTAATGCAGATTTGATTGACGCAAACTGCAATAAAACTGTTTTCATATGCTGTGTCATTGTTATAAAATTTGAACAAGTTACATGTATTAATATTAACAGCTGCAGTAACAAGAACGCAAGCATATGAAAAAAATGGCTGTTTGAGAGACAGCTGCTAGAAGAATCCAAAATGAATGAGGACAGTAGAAAGAAAACAAATTAGCTGACGGACTGGAGGTGAATAATAATAATAATAATAATAATAATAACCTGCGTATGGCTTCTGAAAATAGCCCGCTGTGTAGTTTATTTCTTACAACTTTGCAATTACCATTATTTGCTTCATCGAACATATACGTTTTGTACTCATCTGCAGCATGGAAATCGTACACACTAAATTGATAGATAAAATCGATATTTAAGTTTATGGAATTTCACGTTAAGCACATGGTCGATGTCAACGACCATATGCTCAGGGCCAGGGCGTGCCACATTGTAACAAGACAACCGGGTGGTATTTCGGATTTACAAGAGAACACGTTTGATGGTGATACAGATACCTTGTTTAATGATAAATGACTTGAATGAGAAAATAATTATGATTAATGCGTGCGTCTATAATATCAAATATTGGATCAATTAACATTATCTGTACGAACTAAGTAATTAAAATACAAATAAACGACTTTACACAGTACAAGGACAAAGGGTGATTGATTCACAGTGATTTCACAACAAATGAACGACGTGTTTTACTCAAATCGTAAAAACTGGTATTCTACTCGTATAGAAAAATGTATTTACTCAAATAGTGAAAATAATCAAAACAAAGGGACAGATGTACAAAATATATATACAGTCCCAAAAACACACTGGGTATCACAAATCCTAAAGATTAGCCCACGGCTAAAAGATTACATGTATGGAGTTAGACACTCCGTCACCAGCACACTTGGCTACCAGTCACACTGACCAATCAAGCCGTTAATATTCCAGGTTGGTCAATCAAGTAATCAGCGCCCACCAATCTCGGTCAGCAACGCCCGATCACCTGTTGCTCGACCAGTAACACTTTCCTCACCTCTACGGCTTCTATGGTTCAGCTTCACGGCTGCTACGGTCAATTCCTATGGTTAGCTCTACAGCTTGTACCACGAATACTCCAATCACTCCGATCATTCTGGTCACTCTGATCAGTCCGACCTCTCCGGTTACTTTAGTCATTCTAACCACTCCGACCACTCCGATCACTCTGGTCAGCTCTACAGCTGAAGATGTGCAAGTCCTTAAAGCAGAGCGCTCACTGACAAGACGTTCCGTAATGTAAAGATTTTGTCTTACGGTGAGGCATTGATACACAGACGATGTTGCAATACATGTCTGTGCGCTGGAAGTATTCTGTTCTTCCCATCGAAAGTACTTCGCATGTGCGGCATAAGATAAATCGTACTCCCTATTTCTAAATTTGTATAGAGTACTCATAAATTACCCTCGGGTATCGTTATACACAAAAATCGAAACCCGAGTACATTATTTAATAACTAAAAGGATAGATACAATTCCGTGACACACAATATATCAGTGGGTTTCGGCTGTGGGCATCCAGTCTGGAGAAGGATGGGCTCCGCCAGGCTGTATCTTGCACTTAACACACCACATGAAGACAACTAATAATTCTTCCATACCGGATCGGTTGCAGCCATGGTCAACAATGACCACGCCTTCCGCTGCACACCAGGACGGAGGTGACAAGTATGCTACCGATGCCACCACTACCAAGATCAGTGGGAGAGACAACATCATCATCGGTATATGAAACATTAGAACACTGAAGGCAGCAGGAAAGTTGAAAAAAAAACTATGAGTTGGAGGGGTACAACTGGAACATTATTGGTCTATGCGAAGTGTGCTAAAAAAAATTGGCGAAATAACGACAGATGAAGGGCATAAGCTCTACTTCAGCGGAAGAGGGGGAAACAAAATCATGGCGTTGGACATCTTGTCCACAAGGGCATTGTAAACAGCATTATGGGTTGCTGCACAGTCTCAAGCAGGTTCATTACCAGCTGCATGAGGGCGACTCCCTTCAACATCACAATCATACAGGCATATGCATCCACATCTAACTATGATGACAACAAACTTGAGATTTTTTACAACCAACTGCAATATGTCATCGACATTGCACCCAAGAAAGACATTCTTTGTACAAATAGACTGGAATGCAAAGGTGGAAGTTGATTCACAGACAAACTGGTAAAGTACACGTGGACCCTTTTGCAATGCAGAAACAAATGAAAGAGGACTCAGGCTCTTGGGGTTTATTGCCTACAACAATCTTGTGCTAGCCAACACATTCGGCCCTCACAAAGCGTCTAGAAGATGGACCTGGCACAGTCCAGATGGACAACATCACAACCAGATTGACTACATCTTGGTGAAAAAACGATTCTGCACAGGACTGAATATCGCCAGAACACGAAGTTTTCAAGGAGCAAATATTGGAAGTGACCATGATTTATTAATGACAACTTTACGCCTTCACCTTAAAATGATCAAAAAACCTAACCAACCAAGAATCATATTTGACCTTGAGAAATTGAAAGATTCAAAAGTCGCCTAGCCTTCCAAGCAATGATAGGTGGTAAATTTGCACCTTTCATAACCCTGGACAGCCAAGACACCGACCTCGAGTCCTTAACAACGACATTCAACACAGCTGTGACTAGCACAGCTAGCGAGATCATTGGCAAATATCGTCGAACAAAGAAACCTTTGGTTCACAACATATGTCATTAAACAATGCGACAAAATAAGAGAACTGAAAAAGGGAAAAAGATATCAGAAAGGAGCTAGAAAACACAGAGAGACAAACATCATGATCAGGATAAGCATGAAAAAGGCAAAAGAATCCTAGATAGTAAGACTATGATGATAATTCGAAGATAGTCTGTGTTGAAATGATAGCAAAATGTCATATCAACTGGTTAAAGATTTCACAACCCATACACAAGAGAAAACTACCACCATCCAAGACAAATCAGGAAAATGCCTCACAAAAGATCAAGAGATCCTCAAGCGATGGACAGAATACTGCTCAGAATTGTACAAATATACCACCTATGGATATCCATCAATAATAAATGGCCCCAGGCAGAAGAAATTGATGATAATCGAATTCATCGTAAAGAAGTAGAAATTGCAGCTAGGTCACTAAATAAAAATAAATCAGCTGGCGTTGACAACATACCAGCAGAGCTCATTCAAGCAGGAGGAGAAACGATAGTCACAGTCCTGACAACAATCTTCAACAAGATATGGCAGGCAGGAGAATGGCTCACACATGGAGTCAATCCTTGGTCATCGTGCTCCCCAAGAAAGGAAACCTATATCTATGTAAAACCTACAGAACCATCAGTCTGATCTGACACTTGAGCAAAGGCATGCTGAAGATAGATCTCAACAGACTAAAGCCTCAAGCTTAAAAAATTATTGATGAAGAGCAGGCAGGCTTCCGAGCACCACAGAACAAATCTTAAAGTTCACACTCCTTTGCGAGAAATACCTTCAGCATCAGCAGAATCTATACCATGTCTTTATAGATTTAAAAAAAGGCCTTGGATAGGGTATGGCATACAGCCTTATGGGCAACTATGAGGAAGTAAAACATCAGCTCAGATCTGGTGCAGGTTGTTGAGCACCTCTATGATAAAGCCACCAGTGCTGTCCTCATCAATGTCAGCAGAGGAAATTGGTTTCGAACAACAGTTGGAGTCAGACAGGGATATATACTGTCACCTACACTCTTCAACATTTACCGGGAAAGGGTCATGGATGATGCCTTGCATGACCACAATGGCACTGTCAGCATCGGAAGAAGAACAATCACCAATATTCGCTTCGCAGATGATATTGATGGTTTAGCAGGGGAGCAAAAAGAACGGACATACTTGGTTGAGCGCATCGACACAACCTCTACAGCATACGGTATGTAGATTAGCGTCGGAACAATCAAACTAAAGAGAAACACACCAACAGCATCGGTGCAGAAATAAAGGTCAGTGGACAAAAGCTGAATATATTCACAAGCTTCAAGTACTTGGGATCAGTTATCACAGATGAGGGCTCCAAACCAGAACTACTTTGCAGGATTTCCCAGACAACATGGAAATATACCAACATTGCTTTTGGTTCAAAATCAGGCTGATGCGCTCGATTGTCTTATCCATCTTTCTGTGTGATTCTGAAACATGGACGCTCACACCATATCAACAAAGAAGGATTCTAACCATCGAAATGAGATGCTACTGCAAGATCTTGGGCATCTCATATATTGACCATGTAACCAACGAAGAAGTCCACAACAGGATCCAAAGATCCATCGGATCATATAAAGACCTCTTGATCACTGTTAAAAAAAAGCGTAAACTGAACTGGTACGATCGTGTCTCATGATCATATGGACTACCAAAAACAATCTTGCAAGGTACAGTGTGAGGGTGAATAAGAAGAATCAGACAGAAAAAGAGGTGGGAAGACAATATTAAGGAGTGGACAGGCATGCGATTTGTATATTCGCAAAAGGGCAGTAGAGAACGGAAAGATGGAGAGAATAGGATTTAAAGTCAACTGTGGTGCCCCAACAACCTCTATGGTTAAGGATTTGATGATGATGATGAATTTCACTTTCATTAATTTTCCATAAACTACTTCTAGTCGGAAAACTTGCGTCCCGTATATTATATATCTATGCAATTGGACTACTCCTTCACTGAACTAATACATAAAGTAATCAAATCATACTGTCACTCAAGTAATATATCAAGTAATCGAATTACTCCGTCACTCAAGTAATATATCAAATAATCTAATCACACTGTCACTCAAGTAATATATCAAGTAATCGAATCACACTGTCACTCAAGTAATATATCAAGTAATCGAATCACACTGTCACTCAAATAATATATCAAATAATCTAATCACACTGTCACTCAAGTAATATATCAAGTAATCGGACCATACCATCACCCAAGTAATATGTCAAGTAACCGGCTCACTCTGTCACTTAAGCCATATAGCAAGAAATAGGATCACTCCTTCACTTACGTCATGTATCAAGTAATTGGATCACACTGTCACTCAAGTAATATATCGAGCAATCGGACCAAACTATCATTTCAGTAATATATTAAGTAATAATCGAATCACATCATCGCTCAAGTAATATATCAAGTAATCGAATCACACTGTCACTCAATTAATATATCAAGCAATCGGACCAAACTATCACTTCAGAAATATATTAAGTAATCGAATAACATCATCGCTCAAGTAATATATCAAGCAACCAAATCACACTGTCACTCAAGTAATGTATCAAGTAATCGGATCACATCATTACTCAAGTAAAATGTATCAGGTAAATGAATCACACTGTCACTCAGGTAATATATAAAGTAACAAAATGACTCTGTCACTCAAATTGTTGTTATTGTTGTTGGGTTTAACGCCATTTTCAGCACACGATTGGCTATACATGGCGGCCAGTATTAATGGTGGAGGAAGAACCCGGAAAACCCCCAGAAAGAACAAAGGACCATTGGGGAGAAGCTACTGGCAAGCTTTCTCACCCACCCATATTGGCTGAATCCGAGACTCGAACCGGCACAGCAGTGATCAGTAACGGAGAGCGCTTAAAACCATTCAGCCACTCTGGGCTCCTTGTCGCTCAAGTAATATATCAAGTAATCGAATCACACTGTCACTCAAGCATTGTATTCCTGTTTATCTTTATACAGCTCTTTACCTTACAGTCTTGGCGTCCGTGGTTCTTAATTATGTCTTCTGTCTGTCTGTATATAAGTTAGTCAATTTGTTTTCTGCATGTCTGTCCACGCAAGCGTCAACATGACGATATTAATTTCCCGTCATTGTGCTTTCTTCTTCCTGTCGGCCTATTCGCCTATTCGAATATTTATCTGCCTCAGGGCCGCGGAGAGGATTTGTGTGCCCTAAGAAAAATTCTCCAGCTGCTCCCTTTCAATTACAACAGAAAATCATCTCTTTTGCGGTGGGCTCCCTGAATGTTGTTGGCCCCAGAATTAATCCTAGTTGCCCTACCCTGTCTGCGGACCTGGTCTACCTTCATACTACTATTAGCTACTAGCACGTGCTTAGCTACTAGCACGTGCGAAACATTTTTTGTTGTTGTTGTTTGTTTTGTTTTCTGTTTTATTTTTCCTGTTTAGCATATTTGATAAAGCGATGTACTGAACGTGGCCATTTACCGCAACTTTATTATATCAATACATCATAACTTTAACTTCTCGAAACACTTCGTCTCCTTCTAACGTTTTGTTACATTAAAAGCTAATTTTACTTGTACCATGTTCTCTTTTTTATATTAATTAATCATTATTGTTTACAAAAGGCTGGAAACACACATCATAAACAGCTTTCCAAAACGCACGGGACAGAAACGGTGACCTTTGGCAGTGAAAGTCTACTTCGGTATGAAAATAAAAGACGGCATCTTGAAATACCGAAGATACCAGGGCCGGATCAGAGGAGGGGTTCCCCCTGCCCTCCCCCCCCCCCCCCCGGCAAAAAAACCAAAAACAAATAAACGTACACACACCAACGTACAGTCACTTTTCACTTGAGATTTGAACATCTTATTCTTGGGCACGTTTATTTGGTACGTGTTTTATGTTTGTTAATTTTTTATTTATTTATTTATTTTATTTTTTTTGGGGGGGGGGAATGTAGTTTTAATAACCTGAGTCATATCTTTACGATGTATGCAGTGTGGCAGTTTATAGTGATGTCTAGTACTGGGGCAAGTACAATTTATATACGTTTTTATTATGACCTGGCGCGACCTCCTGATTCCGAGGGGGTAGCTCTAACCACCTAGGCCACAGGAGCGATCTTTCTTGGGTATTACGAGCACTTTGAGTAAATAAACAGTCGGGTTTTTTTTTTTTTTTTGGTGCCCTTTCTAGGAAAGTCAAGGCCCTTTCGAAAGTTTGGTAAAAAAACCCACCACCCGCCAACACTTGTCCTGGTCCAGACCTGGATTGATTTCGATGTAAAGGCGATCCGAATAACGTAAAAAAATGATGATGTGGTGGGATGGGATAGATTTTTTTCATCAAACGACGGAGAATAATATGTTTATTGGTTATAAGTCGAAATTTAGATACTATGGTTACACCCAGTCATATTAAAGTGTAGATCGACTTTATTTGTTCGTGTCGTCTGCTCAGCTAGTTTGCTAGAACAGACAGTTACCTTTTGTTGTGCTCCTCTTGTGTATATCGTGCTCTTCAAAGTTGGAGATGCATCAAACTGAGCAACCGCAACCTTTTTTGTCAAGCCATAAAAAAAAAAAGAATCGTTCTCCGTGAGTGAGATACTATCCTTGGAAATGATAACTTCATCTACAACGACCTAAATGTAGAATGGGAAAATTTATGTGCAACATTATCGTTACTGTTCATTTTCAAACTGACTCCTTGCTGAATATGATTTACTCTGCGAGACCTTTCTCAATTCTCTTGCACATATTAGCAAAACTCGTTTACACTGTGTAAAACCAGGAACATAAGCAGGTCTTTTGTCTTCTTAAAAGGACGGGAGACACGTCACCTGAAAATATTTGTGGGTTCATGTACCTTTATAAGCAATATACCACAGAATACATGTGTTGCAGCCATTCAACTGAATATATTGTCATAGATTTTCCAACAATTATTACCTAATATTGGTTTATCATAACTCTTGAATTCGTGTGTTTTCTTTTGTTTCCAGCCACCCACCCCAATATATTCTACAATGAATTAATAATATGATCTTTAAAATCACGCGAAACTGAGGTTATCATTTCAATGTCGATATTTTGTGTTCGTTGTATTGCTCTAATACAAATGTGGCTAAGGATTCTTGATTTGTTCCTGTCCCTGCTTACGAAGATTATCCATCTGTCCGTCTGACTATTAACTCATCTGTCTGCCACATACTAGCTCTTCAGCGCGATTACATTGAAACAAACACCTGACTTTGATAAATTTCGTTTGCACGCTTCTGCATAGGCAAATATTTTTATTTCTTTAAGGCGGTCATTACGTTTTTATAAGTTGTCTGCATTTGGATTTCTTTGCTGGACATAGACGTCTTCGGTGACAATCTTGTTAGCCCAATTACGCAACATTACCTAACGTAGAAACTGAAATTTAGGAGAAATATATTTATTCAATGGCGATGACCCAGCCGACTTTTCACATTGAGGTATTTTTTAAATTGTTAAAAGTATTTATTAAAGACTGGTTGTAAGGGTATGCTTGTTATGGACATATATTGTTTTGTGCACATATATTTTACAATCACAAAGCCAAGGTTGTTAATTTTCTGTTTTGTTTTGTTGTATTTTTGTGTGGGGTTGTTATTGCTATTGTTTTAAAAACTGATATTGGAGGATTTCTTGCTGGGTATGTCGAAACGTCATAAGCTCCCAGTGAGTTCTCTTGCAAGTCGATTCTTCCCAGGTGTTGCCTTTGTTAAATTATCTTTTTCATCTTAGAACTATAGTCTTGTTTTACGATTTTGTATTAATTAATAAATGTTTAATAGTAGATTATGATTATGTTGCATTTGCGTTATCGGTATTAGATATTCTTTGCAAATTTGACACATTAAAGAGTCTGTTTTCCTGTATAGTACAATACTAAGATGGAATGTGCTTCGTACCGCTTTACAGGTTTGTGATACCATCTGTGTAAGAATGATTACAAAACGTAAAAACGATTCAAAACCTTTTTCTTAGGGAGATTATCCAGTTACCCTCGAATCGTTCTTCCGTTTTATATGCATACCAACAATGAAAAAAAAATCATTTAATATCATTCAAATGAACTATCTCAAAAACACTCCAGAAATCTCAACTGTCTGTGTAAAAGACCTACTTCAAATTCGAAAAGGATAGTCAACCACTTAATTTCTATTAGTCACCAACACAATAGCAACATAAACTAAAGATAATCTAAACAAAATTACAAGATCATTTCCGACTATAGTTTTTATGGAGTTAATGCCGATTCAATCTACTAAATAACCAGAATCAATACATTCCAAACGACGTCATCAGCAGCCATATTTGTGATGTGCAGACTGACTGACCGTTGAGATTATATGGTGTTTAAAAGCTGGAATAAATTCATTGAATCTTAATATACTGTTACAAAAGATACATACATCAACAGAACGCAAACCAGCTTTCTCCTAGTATCTATAATTATAATTTGTAAGTTGACTTTGCCTCAGTGTGTCTTGTTCACAATGGTCAGTTTTGATGGCCGCATATAAGAGAAACTTCCAGGTTGCCCATCGTTGATGCAAAACGGACAGAACATCGTTTGCTAGTGACCTTATCGGGAAGCATCAATTCTTTGTTATCAATTTCAAGTCTCTGCAGTATGATGCTGAACAGGCAGGCAGATTGCTATAGCCACGAGGTACATTAATTTGTTTGCATGGTGTTTGCACGCCAACCCCTTGAAGTATATCCTTAGACAGCTCCATTCCATTACATTCTCAACGTAAACCCAGGCTGTCCGGCTTGGTAGTTCGTGGTTGTTTTACCCTTGCAGTTGACCGACTTTGTGTTTTTTGTCTACTCCACTATAGCAAGACTGAACTGGGGGTATTGTTTGCTGCACTGTCTTTCATTAGCAGACAATTATTCCATGCCGGGCTATCGTGGTGGCTATGCTCTATATTTGTTCTTTCTATGCTCTATACATGTTCTTTCTATGCTCTATACATGATCATTCTATGCTCTATATATGTTCTTTCTATGCTCTATATATGTTCTTTCTATGCTAAATCTATGCTCTGTCTACGCTAAATCTATATATATATACTCTATCTGTGCTATATATATGCTCTATGCTAAATCAGACAAAAGTCGAACAACTAAGGTTTCTCGTGTCTTATTTTTTTCAGCAGTAACAAATACTGGCTCCTTGAAAAAGATGAGAAAAGTTTGTCTAATAGATATATCTGATTTCTATATTTCTCATTCTGTCTTCCTCGTATGCCACTTCTGACTAAATATCAAGGTTATATCAACCCTGACAATAAAAATTAAATTAACAGCATAATAAAAGTAAATATTGAAAGTCTGAAATGTGAAATTAAATGTAATTTGACTAGACCTACCTGCCTCCGGATCGTACACCCCGAACTGTATGAAACATATACCTCCTTTTCTTCAAGAGACAATGTCGATTCATTTGCATTTATAGAACATGTATGTCTTATTCTCGTTCGCACTTACAATACTGTACCATTTATAGATAATCGATGTTTCTCATACACGGATATGGTAACCGTTTCCTCTTTTCAAGTCTCTGAGTGTGTTCAGAGAAGAGATCCAATGTGATGTCAAAACGATCTGATAACTCGAAAAGAAGAAGGATATTTAGATGGCCATGAAATAGCCACAAGTTAATTTCTGATATTAGTAGCAGCATTTGTAGGTAGAAGAAGTTTTAAAGCAAGTCGCAAAATCCTTATTTGTTTACGTTTCAAGCAGCCCTTTATCAGATAAGACTAGTGGATAAATGCAAAGACATACCAACCGTACCGTGGCCCCTGCAATGCTGGGGAGGGGGAAGGGGATTCAAGAAGGGTAGCCCCAAATCTCAAGTTTTATTACACTGGAGGGTCCATTTCTGAATTTATCCAAGAGGAGCTGGGAGGATGCCTAAATGTCAAGTCACGCCATTGGGTTAGTGAGTTGATTTTTGTGACTGAAGAATTCATTCAGAGTGCCATTTCATAGTTTATTTACCTGCCAAACCATTATATTATGATGAAAGTAATTTCATATGAAACTCATAACTGCTTCTCAGAAGATTACTTTTATTTTTGGACTTAAGTCAGTAAATAGGGAAAAGTACCGTTAAGTCCATCAGTTATAAACAAATACTTTTAATGGTTTTTAACTCACGTCTTAGTCCAGTTGAAACAGCATGTTTATAAGGTCTTGGTTCAATGTATTTTTTGCCTCCAAAATAATCAAATTTCGAATGTTCCCTGAACACATATATACCAATTTCTTTAATTGTACCAACTGCTTAGACATGTCTAATGAACCGTATTTAAACTTCTGGAATCTCTCGAGAATCTGACCAATGGCAATGATAAAAACAACAAGACACTATTTCGGATTAACAAAGTTGGTGCCCCTTTCATTAATTATACACAGACTGATGTATTCCTTGATACGAGTTGGATTGTATCGCTGTTATGTACAGGAAACCTATTAGCATAGATCATTTGGTCAAGGGTTAATAATAATCATAATAATAATAATCACAACAACAATAACAATAATAATGCTGATGCTAATAATAATAATAATAGTAATTATTATTACTATTATTATTATTATTATCATTATTGTTATTATTATTATTATTTCAATTTTGCATTTTCTGAGTTGTAATGGATATTTCTAACATGTGAAAAGGGTCTGGGATATGCTGATTGAATGTTTTCAAAAACAAAAATAGAACCAATACTATAAGCTCACTTTTGTGATACGCACGAGTAAAGTGCACATTATATATTGCTGTTGTACTAATTTACACAAAAGTAGGTTTACTGCCATATCCACAAATACAATAGTTGTAATACTGTCCAATAATTGTCACATTGTTTAGCGATAGGCGTTAATTAAAATCCCCATTTGTAATCCTAAACATCAATGGTCTACGTGTCACTGAAAAAGCACACAGAACTCACCCTTCTTACCATTTTAGGAGAGGTGAAAATGGTTTTGTGACAGATACCTAGTCCAGAGTTCGTGAATTGCCTGCTAGCATGACTGCCAAACATGTCTGACCAGCTTGCATATATGAAAGAAGAAACTTGTTGATTTTCAAGTCGTGTGATTCAAAATCAAGGTCACATCAACAAGGCATTACATACAGTTAAACAGGTTCTGCGTAACGATAAACAGAATGCAAATCAGACTTTCTGTTAGAATTTATATTTGTAATTAAAAGATTGATTCTGCTTGAGAGAGCCTTGTTCAAAATGGTCAATTTTGGTGGTCGCATATAAGAAAAATAGCAAGGTTGCCCATTGTCCAGGTAAAATGAACAGAATATCATCTGTTAGTTACCTAATCTGGAAGAATATACACTATTAAGTTTGCAGCTGTGCTTCAGTGTTGCTATAGATACAGTAAAAGCAAAAGGCAAAGGTGGGCCTAAGACCGCTCATCTGGCTGAAATCTGCCTAATAGCCAAATGCAAAATCAGCTGGCCAAGAAATCTGCCTGATAGCCAAATGCAAAATCTGCTGGCCAAGAAATCTGGCTAACAGCCAAATGCAAAATCAACTGGCAAAGAAATCTGCTTGATAGCCAAATGCAAAATCAGCTGACAAAGAAATCTGCCTAACAGCCAAATACAAAATCATCCGGCAAAGATATCTGGGTCAGTAGGATACTTTGTGTTTAAATTTCTTATATCCTGTTTATTTAAGATGCTATGGAAACAACTCTTATAAGGTTCCTCTAATATCTACACCTTCCTTCATATTTATCGGCATTTTTTGTTAAAATGTTTTAAGCCATATAATAAATGTTTTTGTATTTTCAGTAACAATAGCAACATTATTATTTAACATATTGATCTAAAAGGTGTTTAAGAAAATTTGGTTATATTCTGTCAAATAATTTGCAAGAAGTTATTCAAGAATTTGCTATTTTTTTTAATAGCAACCAAAATTGTATGGCAGGTTGGCATAATTTGTGGAAACTTAAAAGCTCTCAATGCAACAGTGTCTTCTGTACAACCTGGTCAAATTGTACCAAGTTAATTGTTAAAGTAATCATCATATTCTATTTGCATTTTAAAATCATTCCAAGTATTCTTCAATAATAAAATATAAAATCCCAATCTTTGAAATAGAACAAGAAATCACATTTTCATAGTCTTTAATAAATTATCCTGAAAATATATTTCATGTACTTGCTGCTTGCAGCAAGAGCATTTGAATTTGGTCTGTTCATTCACATGTATGTATGTCCGTCCTGGTAAAGTCTATTAGCATATGGATAACCCGATTAATTATTTTTATACCTTAACATAATTTATCCATATTGTAAAAAAGAAATATTGGAACTTTTGCACTTCGACTTTATTGTAGAAAACCTGATTAGATCTTCATGCCATCAGATTTTGCCATTTTTGTTTTTGTTTCACAAAAAAATCCAGAATTTTCAGATGTCAACTTTCTTTTATCTGCAGTGGGGTAAAAGTGTTTTACAAATACAAATATATCGTAAACATTCATTTTATATGAATAACAGGTGATGCTTTTCTAAAAGCTGCAGAAGTGTTTTGTACAATCTCACACAATGTAAGGTGTTAAATCATCGCCAACAAAATGAAAATAAACTGTACCTTATAAGAAATAAAAATGAGGCGGTCCATTTTGAGAAAAAAGGTCTAAAAGAGTTATATTTGACAACAATGCGTGTACTGATAAATAACAAACATTTTTAAAGTAAATAATTAAATTGTGCTTGTCCTAGAATATTCACATGATAATATTAACATTAAGAATTTGCTCTGCTACCTATTGGATCCAGTAATCAAGAAAAGATGAAAAATAATCGTCTTTCCAGTTTATATTCAATATTGTTATGTATATTTGATTTAATTATATCTGATTTAATATATATATTTATTTCAATTTAATTGTTTGTCAGTTTTTAAAAAAAATTATTTTTCATTACATGATATTATAATGCAAATTTATTCACTGGAGATGATAATTTTTTCAGAAAATAGTTTGACCTTGACTGTCAGTTTATAAACACCAGGTGTTGATCTAAATCCTGACCTTGTTTCAGAATTTGTAGCAACCTTTATAAACATAGTTCTATTTTATTTTAAAATGATTCATTGTTTCCAAGGTCATGATGGGACTTTGTCTTTAATATATAAACAATTTTTTATTTTTTTATTTCTAAGAGTAAAAATGATTGGTTTTCGTCAGGGTCACGCTGGATAAACGTGATCTGTTACAAGTACTTGCTTCTATAAACGTCTAGAAGATGATCATGTGACCCTTGTTTATGTTTTAGAAAGCCCATATAACCCATGTTTTGGAGAATTAATCTCAGCAGAAGCTGAGCTGTTAAACTGTTAGTTATATGTTGTGCTGTTTGGAGTTATTTCAAATTGCTTGGTTTGGAGTTATTTCAAATTACATGTACTTGGATTCAAAAAGATTAATTCCATTATGTTTTTTGAAAATACATGTGCTCATGTAATATTGTGGAACAAGGAGTTTTTTTAAAATAAAATTTTATTTATCGAGCAGACCATTCAGTCAGGGTTTGTCCCACCTGAAAATGCCTATCATAATCACTTTGCATTTCGGCCCCTACTTTTTGAATTATTTTTTATACAAGGAAAATAAGTGACAGCGCATCTATGGCCCATGCTTCATTCTCCAGTACTGGTGAGATGAAGGCTGGCAGTTATTCTATCTCATTGAAAACAGATTTATCATCAGGCAGCCTCCAGGTGCACAAATATGCAGAAAAACTGTTGGTGGCTGGATGGTTTTGTGTGAAGGGTCTGACCCATTCTTAACAATGAAATGATTATGACATTTAGTCTGACTAAACTAGTATGCATAGATCTGGTGATTTTATTTGAGGAGATAGGCAACCACTACAAAAATGTCTGACTTCGAGAGGACTACCTTTCCATATATTTGGTTCTTCCCTAAATGAAATGCATTTACTATGGCCCTCATCTCTAGGATGTTAGTATAGAGAGGTAACTCTTGTGATTCCATCCATAACGACCTTGGCAATGTGGAGCACATGAACCTAAAGAAAAGTGGTTAAATTAAATAAGATTCCAAAGAAAAATAAAAACAGTTTTTTTTGTCCAAAGTATGCCACAGAACAAAAGCAACATACTTCATTATTTACAGACTTTATTGTATATTTACAATGTATTTACAACAGCATGTATAAAGGCCTGATGCCTGGGCCTAAGAAAGAACATCAGAATCAGAAACTTATGAAAGTTTCAACTGATGATCACCAACCCTAATTTTTCATAATTCCCTCTGCCGACATCTAAACCAAAAAACTGATTAAGTTTCCCCTGTTAAGAATGAACATTTCTTTGCACCTAATATGTGTTTCTTCTATATTTATTCAAATTAACCAAAGGTCCAAATTATCAATAAGCTGCATTTTTGGTACCACTAAATTTATTTTGCTAAAAACACATACCTTCAAGGAAAGTGTAAAAAGACTTTAACAATGGCCTCAATTCATGGTATGCAATGACATAATGACAGATGTTTGGATGAACATATGCACAGACAATTGTCAAATGGAGCTTCCACAAAGACAGACTCAATCAAAAATGAATTATTTTCCAGGAAATTTGTTCTGAACATATCCTTCTTTGCAGCTGATGAGTGTTCATAGACTTCAGGTTAATCCATTTCATGTTTAAACCTTGCACAATTTTTTCTCACTTTTTAGCCTCCATTTTCTTCCTAACCATTTCCTTCAATTGTGTCAAGATTTTCATCTCTCTCTTTGTCCTCTCCTCGTGGTTAAAATTTGCCAATGCTCTCTTCTCATCGGCACTGTATATCTGGTTTTCTTTACGCAGACGCACAGCTTCCATTCGTCGATGTCTACAGACAAAGGAAAAAAATGACAATTATAAACACACATATTTCTACTCTATATGATTTGGGCATGTCAATTAACACATGCATACCCATGCAGGAAAATATATTTTCAATAACTATAAAACTGACAATAAATCAATGGTGTGACAGTTAACATGCATTACTTAATATGTATCTATGCAGAAAAATACATTTTATATAGTAAACAGAAACACATAATGCATAATATCTATAGTGTGACTGTAAATTTTTGCATCAGTCAAAAAATACATTAAACTAATATTAAACAGAACATTCTCTTAACTAAGTTTCAACTTAATTTTGGTATAAAAAAACCAATGGTATTATGTATAATTCTTCAGAATATGTAACATTTATTAATAAGGTTTTACACATTATAACCTCAAATATCTGCTTAAAATATGGGCTGTTTACTTGTCTCTGATTGTATAATTCTCTAAAGTTTAGAACACTTTTTATTTATAAATTTTTCGTATTTGCAAAATAACTTTATCTTCAAAGTTTTTTTTCTCTAAAAGTTTGAACTGTTGGGTGCAAAACCTAGATTCTGAATGGAGCACAGCTCAAATAACTTGAGTAAGAACATTTTTATCATAAATTGTTTCTTTGGCAATATCATATCACATTAACAATAGGAATTATTTTCAGCTACCTCTTGAATCCAACACTCCAGATGGGAAGTAACCAAGACACCATACACCAACAAGGATGCTTGGCAAGTATGTGTGGAATGACTTAATCATAAAGCAGTCTGGTCAATTTTCTTGGAGAAACATAATTATCCTTTCTCAATTAAAGCTCTACCTGAACAAATTAATGTCATTAGAATGGGTAAGATCAGAACAAATAGCATAAACATCCTACCCTAAACCATGGTTATCCTTCAGAGGCCCTGTGTAAAGGATAACACCACTCTCTTTAAAACAAGAGATAAGCTAGTATAAGAAATTGTGAGGCCTCAAAGGATAAAACCACTCTCTTTAAAACAAGAGATAAGCTAGTTTAAGAAATTGTGAGGCCTCAAAGGATAACACCACTCTCTTTAAAACAAGAGATAAGCTAGTATAAGAAATTGTAAGGCCTCAAAGGATAACACCACCCTCTTTAAAACTAGAGATAAGCTAGTATTAAGAAATTGTGAGGCCTCAAAGAAAAAGTAATGAGAAGCAAGTGGAGTTTTCTTATACTCTCCCCCCCCAAAAAAAAAATATCCAGGCAAATTCAGAGACAGCTATGAATACCCATAATATGGTTATGCTGCTTTTAACTGATTCCAGTAAGATCATTTGGGCAGCTGCCAGCAGATACACCAGAACCAGTTTAATTTCTTGTGATTCTAGATCAATGAAGATAGAAGAGTAGCATGACTGTACATGTCAGCTGAAGGCCAAAACAGTTTTCAATCAAAATGCTGTGCTCAAAAGCAAGTCTTGCTAATCTTATGAGAAGAAGTTTCCAAAGGGCATATCAGCGACATGTGAGAGTATGTTGAATGAATCATCCACGTAAACCAAAAGGCCCTGACTTTGGGAGTTATGCCTCGCCTTCAGATCTTCAGAGAGAGGAAGAGGACTGTATAGCATCACAAAAGTCTTCTGTTGATTTTATGCAGCTTTATGAGAGCATGAACTGGGTCTTAGTGTGTCAACTCTCTCAAAGGGTCTAAAGAAGAGATAGTGGATGAGCAGTATAGTGGATGAGCAGTTTTTGATTACATGAGGAAAGCAGTCTGTTTGCCATAAAATCTGAAGCAGTTTGTGACACAACTGATGGATTTCTTGACAGCCCGTGAGCTGACATAAAGTCCAAACAATAATGTGTAAAACTTGTACATGGTTCCTTATAATGCAAAAGGAAGGAACCTGCAAGAAGCCAGATGTATAGGAATATGAAAGTAGGCATGCCTGGTCATGCCTGTATTGATTGCAAATTTGTTCTTCTTCACATAAAGCCAGACCAACCATGCTGTCCCAATTCTGAACACTGGTGTGACTACTCAGCTGCTGATCCAACTCAAGTTGATAACTGCTTGGTGCTTTGAGATGTCAGTCATGGAACGAGACAATGAAAGTGATGGGGGCTGAATTAATGAAATGAATGAAAACAGTCAGATGGCCTTTAAAACCACTTGGCTCAGACATTAATTTTCAGGAACTATTTTGATTCAATCCTGATAAATGTGAACAAGCCTCATGCCTACAGGCAGATTGTTGGCAGGTTAGTGGAATAGAGTCTATTACCATGATTTGACAGGCTAAGGACAAGAAAAAACAAGGTTTCTTCTTATTTCAGGATAAATTTCTACTAATGCAACTCTTAAGCTAATTTCTGTTCCCTCACTTGTAGCATTGGATCTCACTTGTAGCATTGTACTTAATAAGCTGATCAAGGTTTTTGCCTGCATTCAATATGGGGGAATGTCTTCTTCTGGCATACGTTTCATACTGGTTTATGATATCATGTAGTATGGAAGAAGTGGTATTGTCTATGGTCATATCCTGGCTCCTGTACTAAAGGATAAGCCATGATAATTGGACCTCTGAAGACTGAATTAGTGGAATGGCAACCAATACAGTTTGCGAAGACAGGCTGGCCAGCTAGAATAATGGCTGGGCAGAAATGTCGAAGGGTTCACTGAATGGGCCTTAGCACTGTAGCTGAGGTAGGGCATACATTTAGCATACCTGGAAGTTTCAGATTTACTTTCATGAAGATTTCAGCCCATGAAATTAAAGTAATCTTTCTGAGACTCACTTTCACATGCAATGTTGCAATATACAAGAAATAATAGAAGCATCTGCAATGGCACAAATAGTCAACCTTCTCGAGCTTGTCACAAAAAGATTGATTACTGGTCACCCCCAAAAGTGTGCAAATCCAAAAAAGACCCATTAGTGAAGGGATTTAGTATAAATGGTCTGACCCTTTCTTGACAGGACACTGAGTCTACAAGGAATATGTCCGATTTGTACAGCAATGTTGAGCTGGAAGCACCAACACAGGAATTGCCAAACCAGCAAGCAAAGGTTGGGTGATTTGATTTCCCCTTGCTTTAAGTGACCACCACCAAGTAGTTTGATATGATTTGGACAACTGTCCCTCAGAGTTAATTTTGCCAGAAATGAAACCATTAATTATAGCTTTCATTTCTAAATGGTTGATTTCCATAGACATATCTTCTGGTCCCCTTATGCTGTTGGCAGTCTTGAAGACCTGCAAGAGGTAGACTGCCCAGCAATATATATTGGTGTTCAAACATACAGTAACTTCTGGATGGAGCTTTTCCAGAGGAATTCCTATCATGAGCCAACCATCGTTTCACTGATGACTCAGGAATGACATCTTACCTGCGATTCTGATCTTTTGATCAAGTGGACTGGAAAGGGATTCAACTGAGCTAGCAATTTCATTTGTAAAGGGTGCATGAAAGAGGAGGTAATGGGCAAGGGTTATTACCCTTTGTCATTATGATCTAGTTGGAAAAGAGGTATTTTATATTCTTTTGTTGGGCTGGATTCAAGAGGTAGCCAGCTTATATTCTGAACATTAATGTAATTAGGGAACAGGTTATAAAGAGAAAAGCAAACAAAAATACCAGTGAGAAGAAAAAAACTGAAGTCACCAATGCTTAAAGGTACAACAGCATTACAATATTACACTGTAAAGCAAAATCTGACATTTCAAGATGTAATCAATACACTGTTGACAGTATCACAGTGAAAGATTAAACTGAAGGACATGCAGTATATGGGTAGCCACCTATATTGACATGGAGAAAATAATAATAGCATACTACTATTAAAGTGTGTACACACACACACACACACATACATATATATATATATATATATATAGAGAGAGAGAGAGAGAGAGAGAGAGAGAGAGAGAGAGAGATTTATACAGAAAGTTTGTTTTTATCTTTCCAGATGGTCTGGGTTCAAGCAGCAGCCGAAGTTAATTGCTAATGTTAATCTGATTGCATAATATTGGACTGACAATATGCCCCCAGTTATTAGGAATATACATCAACTGACTGGACTTACAATATACCCACTGTTATTATGAATAAACATCAGCTGACTGGACTGACAATATGCCCACTGTTATTATGAATAAACATCAACTGACTGGACTGACAATATGCCCACTGTTATTATGAATAAACATCAACTGACTGGACTGACAATATGCCCACTGTTATTATGAATAAACATCAACTGACTGGACTTACAATATACCCACTGTTATTATGAATAAACATCAGCTGACTGGACTGACAATATGCCCACTGTTATTATGAATAAACATCAACTGACTGGACTGACAATATGCCCACTGTTATTATGAATAAACAGCAACTGACTGGACTGGCAATATGCCTACTGTTATTATGAATAAACATCAACTGACTAACAGCTGGTGGTATTTAACTGGATTATGGGAATTCTTTAATTAAAGTGAACTCAAAAAGCATCATGGCAGGGATTTTCCAAAACTTTGTCATGGAATATGGGAAAACTGTGTCCAAGCTGCATATGGAGTGTTAAATGAAGGAGAATAAAAAGACTACTTTTGGTCTTTTGTTTGCATTTTAATTTGCACAAATAATAATTTTAATTTTAAAAGACAAGTGTATCCTTTGAACTGGAAATAGTGAAGTTAACATTTTGAAAATCAGATGCAATTTGGATTCAAAATGGGATCCATATTTTGGCCCCCCAAATGGTCCAAGAAAATCCTTGATATATACAGGTTAATGAAATTTTCATACTGTTTCCATGTTGGAAATCTGTATTAAATCAACATACCTGCTACCACTCATGACATATCCAGTTGATTCGTAGTCTGCAATCTCAGATGATGTTAGACCGATCTCACCTCTTCTGGGGATTCTTTTGCCTTCTGCAATATATGCTGCCATAGCAGCACCTTCTCCTGGCAGCAAGGCCTTTCCATAACTGCAAAATACACAAAATCTGTGATAAGCAAAACGACAAGATGGATCAACCAGAGAAAGCAAAGACTGTGTGAAACATATTACTTACCGCCGATTATGACTTCGGAAAGTACCAAATGGAAATCTTAACTATTAGTCAGCCTAGTGCAGAGAGATGATATGTTTAACTTGTATATTGCCTATGTTTTGCAGGAAAGACAAAATAAATTAGCTTTCCTATATATAACAAAATTTCCATGAATAACACATAACATGCCCACCCTCTAGGTAAGCAATGGCAGTGCATTACTGGTCTCAATGACCTTTTTATTTGGTCAAGATGTGCAGTTTTGAACTAAAATGACTATGCAGAAACCAATATTGTTTATTTGCTTGTAATCTTGCTGCTCAATAGTTTCTTATGTGCATATTTCTGGAACTAGTTATATCTGCTGATTCTATACAAAAATATAGTTGTGCTATTCAGAAAACCTAGTGATATGTATGTTTAATTTGTTTTGTGTAATTGACCTTTGTCCTTAATTGAGGTTGGAGTTGGGCCGACCTACTAATGTCATTTTTTTTGTAAACAACATATTTCAATGTTAATTTTTGTCTATGACTGTAGATTATATTTTAAGATAATTATTACTTGTAGATAAACATGTTTACTTGAATTTGAGTTCAGGACATTGGTTCTCCCCTCAGAATTTCCTGGTCTGCTTGATGTTTGCCATGTTCTCTATTAAAATACATGTAACATACCTGACCTTGTTGAGAACTGAAATATTTTTGGAAATGAACTTTTTACCCTCATCCTAGTCATTGTATTGTGTCTTAGGTTTTTATAGTAAGGTTGTTTACATCAGTTATTTGTCCCTACCTTAATATCTGAGGTGGAATCTGTCATTTAGCTGTGTTTAGTTTTAATATTAGAGGATTTATTTATATAAATTTTTCTTTTGAATTACAAAGTGCTCATTAATACTTTCAGACTAAATCACTATTCTGGGATTATTGTGAATTCATTTAAAGACATTATGATACATCAAGACTGTTAGCACATAAACACTATTCTATGGCTACTGGTACATCAGCACATTCAAGATTGGAACTGATTAAAACACAACTGGAATTCATCTGGAATAATGAATTAATTTTGGACTTGTGACAGAACATTTAGAACTATTAGGGATTTAATTCACAATACTATAAGTTATTTTTAAATTATTAATTTTGTCATTTTTATTCTGGGGAGATAAATTATTTTGTTGAATTTTTAAAAAGTTTTGGTTTTTGCACACCAAATTCTAAAATGTTTCTAGGATTTCCTGTTTATCTGAGATTAAAATTCTGAGGTATAGACAATACCTAATTCATAAAAGCACAGAGACAATATTTCCAAGTTACAACTTGCTGCCACCCCCTTTCTATGGAATGATCCTCTACTTACAATCCCCTTAAAAATGTTATCACATAGCATGTAAGACCCAATCACAACTTATCTGCTAAAAGGTAGATCACAAACAGTGTAATTAATGGCAGATAGAAAGCCAATCAAAATGAAAACCCTTAAATAATATTGTCATTAAAGATTTTGGGTTCAAAATGCTAACAAACACATTAGATCACATTAGAATAAACCTGAGATTTTGAACAAAAAAAGTAGCATTGGAGGGGGGCGCTACTTTTTATTGTATATGCTTGTCAGTCATTATTGTGCTGCTATATCTTTTCCTGCCATGACATTTTAATAGTAATACATTACCTGCTGTTATTACACTGCTCTGTGGGAGGCTGATGGCCTAAGAGAAGCTGTCAAGTGAATTGGCCACTGTTGCCAGTAGGATGTTCTGTTGCCGACTGGAGAATAGCTTGATACAAATGGGCGTAAGCATAAATATCCTCATTTTAAAATAATACTGATCAAAGGTAAAATGATGTGGAGTGAGATCACTCTTGATTTTCATGACATCATCAAAAGAGGAATGGTTATAAAAGACAGCAGTAACCCTGACAACAAGGGCTTTGATTTTCATGAAAGAGAGATCAATCTCAAAGAGAGACTGATAAGATCTTAAACAGTCAGAAAAATGAACCTTGTGATGGTGACTTCTGATTGATTGGGAGTATCTTTTAGAGTGAGAAAAACACAGTTACGACTTTCTTTTTCATTGTGATTTAGACAGAATGCTATGGCTCTAACTGACCTTGATCATCCCAAGTATAAATATAACTCAGACTGGGGATTTTAATATAAACAGAGGGCATAAATATGATCCAGACAAGGGATTTTAATATAAATAGGAGGGCATAACTATGATCCACACAAGGGATTTTAATATAAATAGGAGGGCATAAATATGATCCAGACAAGGGATTTTAATATAAATAGGAGGGCATAAATATGATCCAGACAAGGGATTTTAATATAAATAGGAGGGCATAAATATGATCCAGACAAGGGATTTTAATATAAATAGGAGGGCATAAATATGACACAGACTGGGGATTTTAATATAGATAGGAGGGCATAAATATGCATGGCTCCCATGCTTTTCTAAAGATAAATTTCCAGGTCATTTCCAGGGTTTTTCTAGGATGAAATTAACAGCGGGCACAGAAAATTTAAACTTATATTATATCGACTTACACCTGGTAAGTATTGTAATCGTTATGTCTTTAATCCTCTGACTAGACGAAACTACCGCATAGATGAAACCTCACCTGGTACTTGCCATTTGCATTACTAGTCACATAACTTCAAAAATCTCAAATGACAATAACGAAAGTGCAATAGTCACATGATATCAACAAAAACTCTTTAATGTTATTGTACATTTATATTAAATGAAAGTCAGATAGTTTTTGTAAAAACCAGCAATCACGCCAGTCTGATTTATCAAGCAGAGAGCACAAGTCAACGTGACGGTCACATGATAAAACAAAACTCCAGAAGTTGTTCTTGGAATATATAAATATGGAAAATTTTGTATTCTTCATTTTTGTTCTTTTATTACAACCAGTATACAATTATCATTTAAATTTTTAATTTTTTTTTTTCTCTACAACATTTGAAAATGTCGGTAGTTAGATTTGTGTACTCATGCGATTGGCAAAGCAAATAGCAAGTACCCGGTCACAGTTCATCAATGCCGTAGTGTTATCTCATCTTTCAGCAGATTAAAGAAATAATGATTTTAATACTCACAATTTCTGAGAAAATAGTAATTTTCATATCGTTTAAAGTTTGGTAGGCCATCCAGGAAGCAGTTATGCTTTGCCACTACAATATTGGCCTTTTGTGATGCTAGGCTGGTTTTCATACCTTCCATAAAAGGCGTAGATATTGAGCTGACTTTGAAAATAAAAGTCTACTAGACGAATCTAATCCAATGAGCGTTTAGATTGACTCAGCATATATGTTTATTGCAAGCACCCAAATGATCCATACTCCACCTGGATGACAGCTTCTGTGTGGAGAAAAAGATATGAGTCGCTGCATTTTCTGGACCTACATGCGTCTGAAACATGTACTTTCAATTCTGCACCAAAGAGTAGGTGCTAACACAGTAATGAGTGTTCCAAGCTCAAGACTGTTAAAGGACTGAAACTAAATAAAGAAAACAATGTCTCAATTTTTTCCATTTACAAATAGGCTAAGCTCTCAAAGATTCTTTTTCCTACAAAATAACTTTCATTACCAACCAATCCTGACCAGCCAAACCCACATATACTCTATTTTATGTTCACCCATTTCCAGGTTAGTTCCCATTTTCCCATAAAATTAGTACCATGTGTCTTTAAGAGGGCTGCTCTATAACTGATCCTGAGCAGTCTTTATCACCAAAACGGAAAAGTGATGAAAAAACAACAAAAATTATGACTGTAGCTAAAGGGGAACAGATAATGGGATCAATGTATTTCCTAATGCACCAATCACAGAAAAGTCTACACTTGACATCATAAACCTCAGTCAAAAGAGGGTCCTGGCAGACAGATCATCTGACATGAGTCCCTAGTGAAGGTCTAGATTTGGAGGAGTGCTGTGTATAATGGACCCTTTGAGATATGACAGCAGATTCCTCCTCAGCAGTAATTTTCTGGGATCACTGATCAACAGGTTGAGGAGATTCTCGAACCACGATCAATGGGGCCACATGGGAGCTATCTGGATGAGCCATGGCTTTTGAAGTCCTTACTCTGCAAAGAATCTGAGGGATTATTATGAAAGGTGGGAAGGGATAAGTGTACAGTTTGTCCCACTGCAAACTGACATTGCTGACTCCACACACATTCTGGTCAGGCACTGATGAGACAAAGATATATGACTTTCTTCCTGGCCCAATACACAATGTGCTTGCTAAACAGGTGGTATGTGTGTCCCATGCTGCCTTCTTAGGCCAACATTTATCAACACCTAGATACATTATGAAAGACTGAAATGAATATAAGATTTAAAACATTAAACCTGAACAATGTATTAGTTATTATTACCATGACACCTACTAGTGATGTAATCAAAAACCTAAAAATCGATAAAAAGGGTTAAAGATACACAACAATAAAGCAAGGGCTATAGAGAAAATAACACACAAGACAAAGAAAAGAACATGATGGCATCAGAAATGCCAAGATGACTTCAATGATGAAGTGTTCAGCACTCAAGAGATGTGTAGAAATGCATAGTCCAAGAAAATGAGGGATGATATACCAACTGTCAGAAGTGGACTTAAGTATCTGACTGAGATCATGTTGCTTTTTATTTTGAACCTCCATTTACTAATAGCAGGAGGGAATAATAGACAGGTGACTGGCACAAGTAAAATATATAATAACGCAAAAAGTGCATGCAATGTACCTCTACTATCAAAATGGAGAATTCTCTGAATAATCTATTAATGTAACAATGGTCTCCAGAAGTGGGTATAAAGTTAACCTGGTTACACATTATAAGAAAACCAAAATATTCCATTAGGCAGCATGATTGAGATGTTTCGCTGAAGCCCTCCCATTTTAAGTCAAAGAGTTAAGAAATTACCATTAAGTATTTGAAATACTATCTCACAAGACATTGCTACAACAACAAAAATGCTCTTCCTTGCAGCAGTATTGGAGAAAGGCTAAAAATAGTTAAACGAATTCTGCAGACTTCAGCAAATCTGGAAATATTACATGTCTGTGCCAAAAGCGGAATTCATATTTCTTTACCACAATACAGCAAGGGCAGACATGAGTCGGAAAATATTACTGGTCAACAAGGTCGATAAATCTAGAAGCTACTGACCCTATTCACTGACCAGCATAAACATGGCTTTCAGTGGCCTCCCATTAGAGCATCAGGAAAGTGTGTATAAATATGACAGATTAAATATAACATGCAAAATTAAATCTCCATCTTGACTTATGCTGTCATACTGTACTAGTAGACAATGAGTGCAAATCATTCTGTGACAGGAAAAAATATCAAGCTTTTATGCTGACTGGTCAATCCCCTAAATGTACTGGATCACTGACAAATAAAACTGCAACCTCCTCAACTACCAGATAAGCATTCAGTAAGGTAAACAAGGACCTGCAGACTCTCGTAACTGGCATCAATTTATTCTGTGTGGATACTATCGGAATTAAAACATATCTAAGAATGTTCAGATTAGTTCTGGTGTTAAAATTTCTTAAAAATTCTGTTAAGTACTACTGAAAATAATAGACTGGTCTGCCACACTTTCTACTTGAAATGTCAGCTACCTTGGTGATAAAACTGCTGGTGACTGGCTTTCAGACCTGTGACTATATTAACTTCCATACAGAAAAACCCTGAAATTCACCTAGGGCTGGAAAACTACAACTGCAGAGGCAGTCAAGATCACATACACCCTGTGATGCTACATTATGTGTACGTAATGTTAATGATATTCACCAACAATAAACAAGACTTGCATGTTGACAATGGTACTCATTATGTGTACCCAATGTTATTGATATTCATGAACAATAGACATGACTTGCATGATGACTCATTATGTGCTAGATGTACTAAGACCTTCAAATTCTTTAATGCCGTGTTTTAGAAAAATATGTAACAGACAATAAAAAAATCTTTCTTTAATATTTGCTGGCAGGATATAAATACTTAACCATTCTGGATATCAGCTCAACCCCAGCACAGATTTTATCATCTACTGTTTACTCTCTCTCATACAACACACAAAAAGAAAGCATATAAATACTCACTCCAGTTGACTGCTGGTGTTAGCTTTAGGTTCATTCAGCAGTGGTCCCACAATGTCTTCCTCCTCTTTCTCAAGAGGTTCTGAAACAACAAAAGATGTGTTAAGCTCAAAATAAATTAAAATTATAATTATTAATGTGGCAACCATGCCAACTGCTTAGTTCAATGCATGTTAACATTTACAAAATTTGTAAATTGTGTGAATGAACATGAACACAGTACATCTGGTGTTGGTAAATGCACATGTCCATACAGCATATCTGAATCCATTATCAAGTTTTTTCAAAATATTTATATGTAACAGATGAAAAAATATTACAATTTTAAGGATGTTTTAATTAAATGTTCAAATATTGTCAGGAAATGAAATGATATGAACTGAATCCTGTCATAATAATAAGTAGATGACATACAGCAAGTGAAACTGATTTGATAGATGGCACTGCTCACATATTATAGCATGCAGATACATACTGCCTGTCATTAGGTCAGAAGAAGAATATTTTTGCCCATCTGTCATTTGCTAAAATGATAAAATTACACACCTGCCCAAACTTCAAGTTGCCAAAATATTGAGATTTACAGTATTTATTATTACAATATATGTGTCATTTTGAAAAGGCCAAGACTACTTTAACCACGATGCAATACAATCACTGGATTTTTTAAGAACCAGCAAACTTCATACTGATTAACACAAATAATTGGGGGTTTTACATAATACTAATGAGGACTTTGTATAGCGCCTAATCTTTAGAAGCTCTAAACGCTTTACAACATTAGACAACACCTTTAAGATAAAAAACATATAATAATATTATTACAAAAACAAACACCATGCAATTAGAAAAACATTAAAAAATAAAAAACATGCTGAGAATATTTAAGGTAGGAAACATTATTAGGTCTTTAAGTTTGTTCTTGCAGTCAAAATAAGTGAGTTTTGAGAGCCCTCTTGAATGTGATCACTGTGTCTTTGTGTCTAAGTTCAGTGGACAATTCATTCCATGTTGCTGAGCCTTGGCATGCAAAAGAACGCTGTCCATATGACTTTGTTTTCATAGTGGGAATAATGAGTATACGATTGTCAGAAAAGGAGCGTAAGTATCTTACTGGTGTGTACAAATGGGTGAGATCGGATAGGTATGTTGGACTAGAGTCCGACAGTGAAACGTAGCACAGAGAACAAATTTTGTGTTTGATTCTGGATCGAATGGATAGTCAGTGTAGGGTACAGAGCAGTGGGGAGGTGTGTTCTGATCGTGGTACTCTAAGTATGATCCGAGCAGTTGTGTTTTGAACTTTTTGAAGTTTCTGGAGTAGATATTGAGATGAACCATACAGAATTGAGTTACAATAGTCCAGTCTGAAAGTACTAATGAACACACAAGTGTTTTAGTGGCATCAACTGAAAGATATTTGTGAATTGAGCTGATACGTCTCAGCTCAAGATATGCAGCCTTGCATATGTTCATGACATGTTGGTGCAATGTGAGAGTACTGTCCAGAGTAACACCTAGGTTTCGTACTGATTGTGTGAATATAATGTTGGCGCTGCTGATATTTATTGTTTGAGGTAAAGGATATGAATGAGAAAGTTTTGTGTTGTGATCATAAAAGTCTCAGTTTTATCATCATTCATCTGCAGCTTGTTACATGTCATCCATGATTTCACATCAGAAATGCACCTCTCTACACCTTGGATGGTAGCATCAACTTCAGTTGGGTGGCTAGATTTGTATATTTGGGTGTCATCAGTGTACAATTGGTGAGACACTGGATGATGATCTATGATACTTGAGAGCGGCTGAGTGTACAGAATGAAGAGAACAGGTCCAAGAACAGACCCCTGTGGAACACCACAACACAGATCAACTGGGGTGGAGTGTATTCCATTTGCAGATACAATTTGTGTCCACACAACAAAAAGCCATTTCAGTTAATTCAAATACACAATGACATCATGATGGTACAGAATTTTAATTACTTGCAAATCTCATGACATCATGTCAGCCAAAGAAAACTGACCTCACAAGGAAATCATATATATATATATATATATTCTGTTGTGAAATAATGCAATGTGCAATCGCAAATCAGACCTCACAATATGTCCAAAATTGTACAAAGTGTAAACAGCGCAGACCAAGATCAACCAGCAGCATGGATAGCCATTCTACATAAGTGAATACACATTCCATTCCCTTGGCTGATCAGTTAAGAGAGGCTGCCATGCCTGTATGAGAAATCTGCCAGACAAGCTTCAATATTGAGATTAATATAGTATGTGGGCAAAATTGATGACTATATCAAGCTTCACGGGGGGATGGGGGCTCAACAGTTAAGTGAACAAATTTTGCAACGTAAGACAGACACTAAAACTATGTATTTCTAGTAAAATGTTTCTTCAATAATACTTCCCCAATCATAACACCATAGGAAAACTACTACTACCTCGCATATCCAGCCCACCCAGATAACACTTTTAGCTAAAAAGGCTAAAAGTTATCTGCCCACAGGAGGCAGTCAGTCAGAGCGATCTTCCCTTGGCACAGGGATTGGTGGCAAATCGCATGAATATCTCAGTTACCACTGGAGCATACAATATGCTTTCTATGTGATGTAACTGTGGGGAGGCTGGGAGGGTGTATGTGTATTATGACTGGGTAAGTATTATCAAAAAAACATTTAACTAGAAAAAGTTGGTTTCTTCTTTAGATAAGTTTTTTGATCATAATATAGTAGGAAAATAGATAACAGCTGGAGGGAGATACATCTCCTTACCTTGGAGAGGCCATCTCTGATCCACAAAGGTATGCGAGACAGCTTCTAGATAACCTGACTGGAAAAGACTCCATCTGTCTGAGAGCAGTTTGAATAGGGAAAATTTCCTCTCCTGCAATTCCAGTAGAAATCGTGCCACTAGACCAAGGTGAGCCCTTTGGAATGAAAAATCTTTTTCATAAAAGCTGGAGAATGTGGATTCCAATCTCTATCCCATAGCATGGATAATGTCAGAGAACAGTTCCACTTAAGTGTTATGCTTGGAGCAACTGCTGTAACCTCATGAGCCAAAATGTGTAACAAATTCAACTGAGCTGGGGTTGTTTTTCAATATGCAGAGTGAAGGATAACCCACATTATCCAAGAAAATAAGTGTCTATGCTGATATATCTTCCTGTTCTTTTTTGAGAGGAGAGGTGTGATCTCCCTCTGTCCTATTTAGGTACCAGCTTGCATTGGAGCCTGTAGGTAGCCTTGAGCAGTAGTGTCCAGAGTAGACACTGATTTCATAATAAAGGTCTGGTTACCCATGGATGGGAGCCAGTTCTTGGCAATGAAAGTGGGTATTGTCATGAGTGAAACTGACCAAGATTGTCAGAACTGCATGTAGTTCATGTCCAATGATTGGGCATTATTTTGCTGATTGTGCCTGCCATCGCTAATGCAGTGAGGAAGCAGGTCTAATATGAAAGGTTGAGTCAATGATGCCCTTGAAAGCAGTTAAAATGGTGTCTTGTTCAGTCAGGTTAGTACCAACATATGTTCCACTTTAGGCACTGAGCCAACATTTTTGGCCATGCATAATCAAACTTGGAGGGAAGGTCAGATAAGTCTTTGTTTTGTCCTATATTCTCTCTTCCATGATAACAAAAGGTGTCAGCGATCAGTGATCGATACTGTTGGTGCTAACTTTTTCTTTTTGAAGAGCTTGAGGAGAAAGTTGGCTATTTGTGGTATCGAGGCCTGCAGAGTTATAATGTATTCTTGTGTGGAAAATTTGCCATTTGCCTTCATATGCTTTCAGAGTGGAGGGCCTTCTTACTTGAGTAATTCTCTCCATGACTGGTTGTGAGAACTCTTTATTTCAAAGGGCCATTTTTTTATATAATCCAGACATGCTGCTCTCGGTTGGGATGAAACAAGTGCCATCATAGTTGTTTGAGCAGATAAGGGAAAATCTCACATTTCTGGGGAATTTCAGTTGCAAAATTGAGATCATTGATCCACAAATTCTCCCATTTGAGTGGTCCAATCAGGATGAGGTGACATTCTGATTCCCTTGCTTTCTATATCACCTTTGGAATTAGAGATGTTGGAGGACAAGCATATGCATTCAGGTCATTCCAATATATGGATAGTGCATCAACTGCTCAGGCTTTTGGATCCTGGACTGGTGAGACAAAAAGGTTGGGAGTCTGGTATTCCACCTTGTTGCAAATAGGCTTTTCAGAGGTTTGTGTCCAAGGCAAGTTCCAGCCATCTTTATGTTGTTTTCCCTGTATGTCCCTGTGCTGATGCTGTGGTTGCGGGGGAAGGAAATTAGTCTCCCTGATGGTTTGTTTGCAAACAAACTCAATCTGGCCATTAAAAAGGAGATGAGAAGATAAAGGCTGTGATCGCAGCTTTGTCATATTGTGATCTTTAAGGAAGGAAGAGGTAGAGAACACTGCACTGACATGTGAACCTCCTCAAAATTCTTTTCAGTATTTTCATGGACATTTTCAGTATTTCATGTCAGCTTTCAGTATTGACAAGTGTACATCATTAGTATCTAACAAAGATATCAATGCATCTTAATTCTATCATGTAAATTGTCAAGGTGAGGAATGATCCATACAGCAAAAATGATGCAAAATATTTCATATTTACAATATATGAAACAAACATTTATTAATGAACATTGGTAATGAACTTAGTTGCAAAGGTCTTAGAAAACTGTGAAGCGAAATCTGTCATGTCATAATGGAAATAGACCAACTTGGTGGGAAGGATATTGTCCAGTTCATCATATTGGGATGGGGTCGATGTATCTGATGTGTGAGATTTAACTTTTGCTTGTTCTTTCTCTTGCTGTTCAGCAATAGATATCAAGTCAAAGCCTGAAGTGGCAATCAATATCACCAATAACGATGAGTCCTGTGGCAGTGAATGGGGTGCTGGAATTGTCTCTAAATGTTTAGATTTTCAGAGTTTTGTTGCTGATGCACCATTTATTGATTTATATCCCTTATCCACACAAAAATCTGCACTGAGGATACATAAGCATGTATAACCTTATCATGCCTTCATCATTAGCTGTGCACTGCTGCACTTTCCACTTAGGTGCCCCAATCATAGTATTCCACTGATATTCAGTCCATGCTGAACAAAATTCACATGTGTTGATAGCTTCACAGCTGGAACACAGCATACAAGTGGGGTGAATAACAAAAGCATTCTTCAAGCACTTGCAAAGTTTGCATCTCACATTGCGCATGGTCTAATCTGTCTGGCAAATGGAGCAGAACGTATAAATGTGTAGTGCTGCACAACGCAATGTCAGTGCAGAACTACACCTTATAATGTTTACCTGGAAATTATTGCTAGCAGATGGTCTAATGAAAGCTATTGAATCTTCTGTACATTATATCAATTTATAATACGACCAGTAGGAAGGAACAGTTATTGTCTGTACAGGTAAATTCAGTGAGGTTTGGTGCACGGATTCTAAGACTGCATTGGCAAAGAAAACTTACCTGTATGTACCCAGTCATATTAGAGTAGAATTATACAAATGTTAAAGAGTTTTCTATAGCCACTATAGTTGTGCATGCACATACAAATTATAACACTAGTCATAACTATTGTGAAGTTGCATAGGCTACCCATGTAAGTACATTTATACTATAAAGTGTGTGATAATGGTATAGTGTTATAAAGAAGTAAAGACTCCTCCAACTTGTAATTGTAGAACTTCCTACTTCTAAAAATTTTCGATTTTGCGAGATCACTCTTGATGCGAGTGTGCATATCGGCACGAGAAGAAGTAGTAACTGGGATATTCAAGGCATTTGCCATCAATCCCTGTGCCAAGGGAAGATCACTCTGACTGAATGCCACCTAGGTGGGCAGATAATGTTTAGCTTTGTTTTTAAGGATAAAGGATTATCTAGGAGGTCTGAATCTGCGAGATAGTCTTAGTTTTCCTAAGGTATGATTGGGTAACGTATTTAAAGAAGAAAAAGCTTACTTTTCTTTTCAACCCACAATAATTCTTCATCATCATTTTCTTCTGAATCTGATGATTCTTCTGTCTTCTTGGACTTCTTTTGCTTATCTTTCTTTAACTTCTTGCTGGAATTAATAGAACATTAAATCAGAACCCAATGATAAGATGCAAATCTGTGTATCTTTTTCCTGCCATAAATAAAGTAAATGCTTTTTGATGGCCCATTATATTAACAATCAGTTTAACTTCCTGACATTTGTGCGAATCTGAATTAGGTGAATGTAGATATCTAATCGAGCATACTCTGTGTTGCTTTTGCCACCAAAGCCATTTGGCGACTTTTCTAAGGCATGATATCCATCATGAAGACTCATTCTGGTAGTATAAGACTGTGTTGGTTAACAAAATACTAAAATGTTGAAAAAATGTTTATATACAACTCATGTTATATGCTTCAAATGATAAGCACATTTCTGTCTCAATATGAGATTTAAAAAAGTGTGTATATTATGCTAATGATTTTACAATTTTACAGTTTTCATGAAAACTATAAATCCTGTACACTAAAACCTGCCAAGGAAGACTAATCATTATGGAAGGCCACATTTTAATTGCACAGATTAATCAATGTATAAAGTGTTTTGACCTGTAATGAGACCACCTTGCTTGAGAGAGCACCTTTATTGACAGAAATGGTGGTCACTAAAGACAGGTTTTACTATAACATCTTTCCAAGATACATGATAGACTAAGCTTGGCAAATACATAACAAGCTAACTTTAAAAAAAATGTGGACTAATCATGTGTCTGTATGAGATGGATGCCCCTACCAAAGTGATGCAATGACAAGCAAAGTTCTGTGTCACACATGGGCCATAATTCCTAAATTTTGCTTGAAAAGTGTGAAAATCAAACTTGGCCTTGGTCTTCTTCAACAGAAACAGAAAACAATTTTACTCTCAATTCATTCATTTTAAAAATTGTTAAAAATCACACCTGACTTTCTTAATGAAAGCCATATACTAAAACTGATTTCAATCCCTGCTATCTGTTTTAAATTATTAAACAGAAGAAAATGTTAATAAAATCTAATGTGATGTAAAGGGATGGGATGGGGAGGGCTTGGGAACACTATATCCACCATCCACATAAATGATGCAGGTACACAAATAATAACAAGCTTTGCAAATTATTTACAGAAAGGTCTAATCTGTCCTTGTACTATCAGGAGTTATAAGTTATTTGATATCAAATAAAACTCTATAACCATCAATATACATACATTTCAAAGTCAACAGAGCTTGGAGAAACCAAATCAGTATAAAGATTGGCATAACAATGCTGATCCTTCTCTGATTATCTCCCTTTAGAGTAACACCGATTCACAATTTTCAATCCTGCAACAAGTGTGCCTTAAAGGAACTGATGCTCTACTGTCCCAAAAAATTTCCAAGAATTCAAGACAATTCCATTTCTTCTTAACTGCTGAGTGTTAAAGACTGTCTCTGATATTCTTTTAAAATTTGCCACTGACAGTTGCAGCCATATACTGGACATAAGATTAGCACCATTTTCATTCAGGACAAACAAAAACCATTAGAAACGTTTGGTGAAAATCACGTGTTATAATCATCCATTCTGAAGAATTAGTGACAAGATTTTCAAAAAAAATGTAATCGGGTCATATATATGTCAATATAAATGTGCATACAAAATTTCATTTCTCTACTGCATGTGCTTTTTTCTGGAACTGTGCTAGAGAGGATTTTGGCATGATTTTCTAATCAAGTCATCTATAACTGAAAACTAATACAGTCATACAATTTCACTGGTCTACTTAACCTGGCTTTTGCTTTATCATGCTAACAAACAATTCTAACAAGATTATCTACATATGTATACAAATAAGCTAGCCAAATTTCATTTGTCTCCCTTGAATTATTTTTGTGTTGTTGTTGTTGTTGTCGTGGGGCTTAACGCCATTTTTCAGCACACGATAGGCTATACATGGCGGCCAGTATTAATGGTGGAGGAAGAACCTGGGAAAACCCCGGAAAGAACCACCGACCCTCGAGAAGCTACTGGCAAGCTTTCTCACATACCCACATTGGCTGAATCTTAGACTTGAACTGCCGCAGACAGAGATGAGATGGCAGTGATCCATAACGAAGAGCGCTTTAGACCACTCGGCCACTCAGGGCCCCTATTTTTGTGTAATCTTGCTGACAAACTTCCCAGAATGAACTTATATTCATGTATGGATGCAATGGTCAGAGAAGATGCACATGTTACAATAAAGAGGGGTAGCATAAGAGAAACTGGCAATAGCACACAAAGAATAAAGAGGGGTTGCATAAGAGAAACTGGCAATAGCACACAAAGAATAAAGAGGGGTAGCATAAGAGAAACTGGCAATAGCACACAAAGAATAAAGAGGGGTAGCATAAGAGAAACTGGCAATAGCACACAAAGAATAAAGAGGGGTAGCATAAGAGAAACTGGCAACAAGAAAATTTAACATGTAAGAGACGATAAAATGAGAGAGAACTAGGAAACATTTTGAAAACAAAAATATCAAAGCCACAAGGAATCAATGCTCAAAAAACATTTAAAAAGAGATACATAAATATGTAAGTCTAAATACACTAGCAAAAATCTCATACAAAAGACAAGGAAACACAAAACTTCTCTAAATCAATAAACAGGGCAAAGAAAACCAAATAAGAATTGCGTCACTACTCACCTCTTTTTGTGCTTTTTATGCTTCTTTTTTCTTTTCTTGCTCTTCTTTCTCTCCTCTGCATTAAAGAAAATAAAATTCACTATTATAATCTAAAAACCTGACCTAATGAGAGTACCGAATACTTAGTGGTTTGAACTGGTAACAAGTTTTCAGATGGAAACGTGTAACTCCAGAGTTTTCAGATGGAAACATGTAACTCCAGAGTTTTCCGATGGAAACATGTAACTCCAGAGTTTTCAGATGGAAACACGTAACTCCAGAGTTGTTCACAGTCCTTTTTACTATGTAAACACACTTTTCTAAATAATCTTGATAACCTTTTTTCTAAATTTTCTGTTTTTATGTTACTAAAGAATTTATAATAACATTTGATGCATTTATTTGAAACTTTTATTGTGATTTCATTTAAAAGCATCTGCAACTATTGTTCCAAGTATTACCATCAGGGGAAAATATCCCTTAGCGATAATACTATCAAACAATAACTTACTTGTGAGTTGCCTCCCTTTACATTAAATAATCAAAACGAATGGTTAGTGGATCATACATTGTTACTAACTTTAGTAAGGCCAAAATGTTTTCTTTTAACACAATTATTAGTAACACAATCGGTATTTGCTATTTTAAAAAATGAACATAATGCAATGAGCTTGGAGGAATTAAAATTTATCCAAGTCTATAAGCATCAAGAACACTAAAATCAAACATTTAACACAACAAAAAGGAAAGATTATAAACCCCACAGTAAGATTGATATTTTAAATTCCTTTCAGTTGTGTTCCCATCAATACATGGATTCTGCAAACTAAGTGAGATTATTATTCTCAAAGGAAATGTGATTAATTACCAAAAAAATTAGGAGAATGGAAATGAGTTACCAAATAATTTAGTGCAATGTTGATCAAGTTTCAAATAAATTAGGGGAATGGTGATGAATAACCAAACAAAGAAAATTATAATCAAATACCAAATACATCAGTCATTAAAAATATATAATTAAATTCTCAATTGGGTTTCACAGATAACAAAGGAAGATTTGTCCTATAACAATTATAGCTGAGCACCAATGACCAAATAATATCACATCTTAAGACCTGAAACTGCCTTAATTATGTCTAGTGCAAAGTTGCCACATGCTTTTGTTAGACATGTTAAATATAGTGAATGTTGTCCACATATGTAAAACATAATTCATACATATGCAAATCATGCACTACACATGTGCCAACTATCAATGGTGAAAACTTTGCTTTTTACAATATTCAATTTCTTTGGACTTGACATTTTATCTAGGCAATATTTAACATTCAGTATGTGTGACATCTCATGTTTATTATTTGTGGGAATTAATTAAACATATTTTACATTCATTTCCTTGAAAACAAAAAACATAGGGAATATAGCAAGAGGATATCTTTACTTACTTAAATACAAATGTCTAAACATGACAGGAAATGTACAACATGAATGACCCTGATGATGTAATTAATAAAGGGTAAAGTTCAAAATTAAACTGGGACACAGTGCTGTCAATTTGATATACACATTCTAAATATCGGACTTGACCTTTGTCTTCTAAGGCAAAGCTTCAAACCTAACTTGGTTTCAAAGCATGAAGTCTTTCAAAAGTTACTGAGCAGAAATTAAATTGGCAAAGACCTTGATAGGACAAGACATGGTGGGATATAGAGACACTCTGTGCACACTTCACAGATATGGCCGGGATATAGAAACTGGAAGAGAATGATTTTTCTCACCTTCTGATGAGTCTGAATTAGTATCGGAATCAGAGTTGTTGGTATTAATTTCTGACGATGCATCTTCATCTGACCTTCAAAATACAAACAATTACTGATTTGAAAAAATTTTGTTCCATTATTTGTATGTCTTATAAGTGTACATATATTTCCATGATTTGGACTGCTGTTTACATGATATAAATATTCCGACTCATAAACATTTATTTTTAACTTTTAAAAAATCAACTCATTACTTTGCATTCTCAGATATAATAGAACACCATACATCTTTATAAGCCAATCTGATATTGTTTTAACTAACTAAATTAAAATCTCTCATTCCAATCATGCCAAAACAAAGACCACTCTCAAAAAGCAGCCACATTTATGTATTCCCCTTACTATGTCAATGAGTATCCTCTGAAATGACACCACCTCCCAATAAAGGCCAATTTTCCCCCGTTTGATTAATGGTGTAAATTGTGACATAGTACTCTATTTGAATGGACCTACTGCCAGTTGACACTGCAAGAGAACTTTAAAAAATTACATCAATGCAATCTTAATTTAAACAGACCTAATCCCAATTCCAATTTCTGCTTATGAAAATACAGGTATCTTACAGCTAAACAAAGAGACCAATGCCTATTCATTTCATGCTTTCTAACCCTTATGAAAATTAAATACCTATTCCTTTTGTGTTTTCTATGTTTTTTCTTTTTGCTGGCCTTTTTCCTCTTCCTCTTCTTTCTCTCACCTGAAAAATAAATAACATTATAGAGCAATCAAAACTGCTCCTGTCCTGGACATAATCACTATAAAATATTTCTAAGAGCAAATGGTTTTTAAACAGTGACCTAATCTTAAAATCTGTGTTATAGTAAATGTACTCCCTGCCTGAGGAAAAAGAATGCTAAACTAAAAATAGCCTGTATAGATACAAAATGTTTCTGGGACTGAAACAAGATTAAAAAATAATAACTGCAATTCGTCTCAAAAGATATAATGTCAATTTGCACCAGTCTGTGTGTTTACTAAGGGCACACAATGGAATGCCAATTCAAAACTTTCATTAAGGACATCTTTTATCATGTGACATCATTTATTACATCTTGTTAAATAGTGTTATTTACAACTGTCCAATACTGTCTCATATTGAACACAAGCACAGATAAACCTGAAATGCTGGATTAATTTAGCTTTGGGGGCATCTGTACTCCATTTACCTGCTCCAAACATGTTTCTGTCACTTCAAAACATCTCACTTATTACCAAACAGAAGCACAATACAACATTCTGACTTGGCCAGTATATTTCCCTAAACAAGCACAATAAAACAAGAAACAAACTGAATGTACAGTATCATCCTATTATTTAAAAAGACATGAGCTAAAATAACATACCAAAGAGGTGGACTTGTCATCAAGTATGGTCTTATGTTAATTTAGTTAGATGCAGTAAATTTCTTTGTGTTACTGTCAAGAAAACAATACAGTACATGCATGTATAAATGTATGCAAACATAAAGCTATTAAGACTCTACCTTATAAAGGACACCTGCATATCGAAAACAAACACCTTTCCTTTAATATCTATTATACACAACTTCTAATATATACAGTTAAACACTACATAGGCAACTTTTAATATATACAGTTAAACACTACATAGGCAGAGAAATTCACTGTCCTGAAGCTAAAACATTGATGCCAAGGAGCTATTTTTCCCTGCCAAAACCTGGCTTTGCAACCACAAAATACTACGATGAAATGTTAAAAATTAAACCGGAATTTTGTTTCTTTCAGTAAAAAAAATCGCATCACTAAATCATCTCTCTGGGTAAACAGCCTGAATTACCACCATATGTTATCAGTTGAGGGTTATTTTCTATGTGTAAGAAGCTACATTAATTGACTTGTGTTGGAACTCAGCTGATTAAGTAGTCAATAATATCATCTGCTCAGTCTTAAAGAAACAAGACTCAAGAATTTTCATCTTTTGTCAACACACCAACATAAGGTAGTTACCTCACATTGCTGACTCAACATAACCAAATTCCTATGATCTAATTAAATGCGTTTTCATTGGTCTGTTGAAGAAATGGGCACTCATGGCAAAGTACATAACTTTTGTTTCTGTTTGTTAAGACAAACTAAAAGTATAAGGCAAGAATAAAGAGTCAAACAAATCACAACTGTTGTTGCATTCCTATCAGCCTGAAATGCAATCGATAAACAAGAATCCAACAAGGAAGGTTTACATTCTGATAGGTTAGACACACGATTAATGGTGCGGATTTAATAATCACATAAACCATAATGTTATACATTTGAGTAAACTTAAATTATTGATAAGTTTATTGTCATGGGAGGTCAACTGACAGATAGCATTTGACAATCTCAAACAGATTAAATAAGTGTTTATATGCATGAAATTTTTCAACAACAGCAATGTCTGTGAGACAAGCACTATGTGCAATTTGGACTGATTATACAAAAGTTGCTGAATAATTCTGATTACAGTAACACTGGAGGCAAATGCAGTAATTTATTATCTAACCAAAAACATCTGCTTGGCAATCTGATTGGCTCAGCTGGTTGCTAAGAAATGACCATAGGCTTTCAACAAATTTGTTTCTACCCTTGCACTAATTATTTAAACTCATTACCTGGATAATTAACTGCATGAAAAAAATGATCATCACACAGAGAACAAAATCAAATCCTCAAAAGACATTGTATTAGTTCAGATGACTGAAAAGTTCGCAATGGCATACAAACAATCCTGCTGAATCATCAAACTCCAATTACCTAACACCAGTTGTAATTAATGTTGGGTGTTTTAATGTTTTGTTCATCAAAATTTCCAATGTATGGCTAGGCAATTTTGTCTTGGGCAACATGCAGAAAGCATGCCATCTTAATTGTCAGACACACAGAATGTGTCCACTACTGAATGTGTACAAATTTTACTTGTAACAAGCTTCATTAGTTTGTAACTGGAGCCCCGGGTGGACATGTGGTCACCTTTAAAGATCACTGACATATCACCTTTGTCTGTGCAGGCTCGAGTCTCAGGCTCGACCAATGTAGGTATGTGAGAAAGCTTACCAGTAGCTTCCCATAAGTCAGGCACTCAGCATTAAGAGGTTAGTGTTAGGACTGGTCAGCCTGGTGTCAGGATAATGTGACTGGTTGGGACATCATGTTACATATCTGTGGCATGATGCCCGTGTGCTAGACATCATATAAACTGCAACAATACAGACATCGTAGTGATATGACTGAATGCTTTTAAAGGTAAATTAAAAATCCAAATTAAACACGTACACACACCCATGAATCAGTGGCTCTTCCTGCAGTTTTCTGCAGTTCTACCTCCACCAAATATACTGCCTGCCATGTATAGCCTATCATGTGCTGAAAAATGAGTTAAACCCATCGCATCATTTTATAACCACTTGTTACTAAAATCTCACAACCAATCGATAATGCTTCTATTGTAAAGTGGCAGAATCTTGAATTGAAACACAGTTGTAAAGAAAATGCTACGCTCTAGAGTTATTGCATTTCTGGTAATTCATTCATTGGCATATTTTGCTGTTTCTAACCTTCTGAGGAGTCTGTGTCACTCTCCGATTCCGATGACTGGTTTTCTGAAGTGGCACCACCATCATCAGACCTTTAGAAGAATTAAAAACTAGCATGAAATGTTCACATAATATAATGAAAACTGTTAGGAAAATTAGGATACAGTCAATTATTCCCATGAATACAACTGAAAACTAGTGATCTTAAATGAAAATAAAGTGTTCAAGTGCTGAAAAAAGATCATCTGCTTAGTTGTATTGAATGCTATCAACTTTGTGTACTGGGCAAAGCAGGTACTCTTTGAATGGGGAGCAATACTCTCTGTATTGCATTAGTTACATGTAATTATACTAACTCCTCTTTTCATGAATACTGAATAATGATAATTTGCAAAAGCTAGGGTATAAAAGCAACTAAGCACATAAGATAATATTTTTTCACTATAAAGAAACGGCAAATAGTTATAATGTATTGCAATGCATTATGCACAAAGAGTTGGCAGTCACTAAATCTAGTGTTTTATGGAATGGGTGTTTTCTGCAATTGTAATGCATCCACTGACTTACAGTACTATATCATGAACTCATTATGAAACCTGATGCTACTTTTTTACTGTTTGAAATTTTAACACACCTCCCCCAAAACCAACAAACAAAATATCACAGTTGCAGAACAGTTTCACTCAAATGCTGCAATGTTTGTGGTGACTGTACTAACTTAAAGGGCCAATACATGAAGTAAATTCATTGGTATGGGTTTAGTTCGAAATATAGTACAGACAGCTTAATATTTTTCAGGATAAAAGTGTCCAAACTGATATATTGTCCTTACCCTCTTTTGTAGGTAAAATGAAGTGTGATTTCCCTCACTGCAATGGCTCAATATTTCTGAAATACCATTTTAGAGCTTACACTGGATCCCACAGATGACTTTGAGATGAAGTGTCCAAAATTGACAGGAACAATTACCAATATTGATTACCCATGAACAGAAGTCCATTTCTAGCAATAAAAACAGGTGGCTCCATGAGCAATACTGATCCATCTTGTCAGAAATGCATGAAGATGGGTACACCACTAGGATATGTATTGCTGATTTTGCCTGCTGATTACCAAACTAGTGAGTGTGCAGGACTTTGACGATAGGTGAACTAATTAAGCTCCGAAGAGAAGTTCAAATGGTGTCTTGTTCATACAAATGAGTTTCTACATATTTCCAGGCAATGTAGTCAGTACTTGCTACATGTACAGTCTTGTAAATGACTTTTTTACCTATTTCTAGACTATGTAGCCAGTGCTTGCTACATGTACAGTCCTGCAAATGAGTTTCTACCTATTTCTAGACTATGTAGCCAGTGCTTGCTACATGTACAGTAGTAGTGAAGGGGGGCACTTTACGGTCAATGGGAATTAGCATTACAAGACCCCTTGGGCAAGATTACCGTCAAGGGAAAATTAACATGGAGAAAAATCGTGGGTAAGATTACCGTCAAGGGAAATTAACATGGAGAAAGAAAAAATCGTGGGGCACTTTAGCGTCAAAGGAAATTAAACAGGGTGGGCCTTTATAGCGTCAAGGGCTTTCACTAAAGTGGGCCTTTATAGCGTCAAGGGAAATTGAACATGGGATTTTTTTTATATTTTTTTAAAAAAAATTAAAAAATTAAAAAAGGGGTAGGCAATGGAAAGGCTATCTCTTTTCGAGAAATATGACTGGCCCTGAAAAGGGCCTTTGGTTTATGTTAATATGCCCTTAACATAAAGGGCATTTGCGACATCTTCTTGTCCTCAAACTTCGTCTTACAGCAGGGCCATACATCAGAGTCCTCTTGAGGCAACCTTGTCTCTCTATATAGACTCTTCTTATCCACAGGCTGCTGTTGGTCCTGTGGACAACGGTCCACTTGGATCGGACATACATGAGCATGTCCGTCCTGAACATCATTGTTGACACAAGGGTTGAAGATTTAACGTCTGTCCACATGTTGAGGCTCCGAGAATAGGTGAATCAATGCAGTGAACGGCGCTTATTTATAGGGACAGGAAGGATTGAAACGGATTGAGTTCATTCACCAATCCGAACACGCGTTACAGAATTCAGTCAGCCCGCATCCAATCCGAAGAGAGCAGTCTGTGACGTCACGTAGTCAATATAGATTCGCTAGCGCTTGTGTGCAGTCAATCTATGCGACAGTGATTCAACATGACGGAAACTCAGAAAACGATCCATTGGGGTGCACCAGCAGGGGAGACTGCCCAAGGGAACTCGGACTTACTTTCAGAAGAAGTGAATTGGGATTTTGTGGATTTTCTCTCCTCGCAAGAATTTGTTCCGGAACCTTCGTTACCTTCTTCATTACCGCAAGTGGAGAATTTTAGACAGAGACAGAAAGAAGAATTGGAGAAATTTATGCAACGACAAAAGGAAGCGGAACAAGCTTTTCTCCTACAGCAACAGCAACAAGAAGAAGAGGTAAGAAAAAAACAACAGCAGCAACAGCAAGAAGAAGTAGCAGCAAAGAAACAAGAGGGTGAAAATCAAACGGCCACGGTACTGTTGGACATTTTAGCGGAGTTAAGAAGTCTGAAACAAATGTATCAGACTTCTTTATCACGACCGAAGAGAATACGATCTTCCCGAGCTAAACACGTCAACCCTGTGACTAAGCCTACCGTACCACCCTTAGTGATTTCAACCCAATCATCATCAACATTACGCAGTCCAGAAGTAGGCCTTGGCCGTGGCAAAGGCATAAGGCAGTTAAAGTTGATTGCTTAAACTCACCCCTACACCAAAAAAGGCCCTTTTCAGGGCCACCCACATTTCTCGAAAAGAAATACAATTTCAATTTGCCAATAACTCAAAAAAACCCACCCATTTTACCTTATAGTACGTGTCTGTGTATGAGTGCGTGAGTGTAGCTTCTTATTTTAAAATCATAACTCAAAGACACTTACCTTATATCATTCATTTATTCTTTTCTCCATTTTTTTACAATTCAATTCACAATTCACAACACAACACTTTAATTAAAAGTTCATTGACTTCTTCTTTCTCCTTGTTTAGTCTCTCTGTTTTTTGAATTTCTTCACCGTCTTTTCCTCATTTTCTTCCCTTCTTCTTTTCTTCTTCTCCTGTTTCTTTGCCTCTTGTAAATAGAATTGTCTTTTTTCTTCCTCTTCTTCCTCTAAAGAATCCTTCTCTTCTTTCGAAGAATCCCTCTCTTCTTCTGAAGAATCCTTTTTTTCTTCTGACTCCTCTTGTTTCTTTTTTGGGCAATCTGGAGACCAATGTCCTTTTTCTTTACAATAATAACAGGTATCTTGACTTTTGTCTTTTTTAGTCCCTGTTTTTGTTCTTTTTTCACGGTCTGGACACTCTGAAGACCAATGCCCTTTCTTCTGACAGATATAGCAAGTATCTTGACTTTTATCTCTAAAGGAAGGAGAGTAGTCCGTAGGCTGGTCTGAAGAGAATTTTCTAATGACCCCTCGCAAAGCTCTGACGAAACGTTCCATCTGGTTAGTCTCTTCCATCGTTGTGCTCGGCTTGAGAGTGAAATGAATAGTGAAAGGACAAGACACACACCCTTTTATATACGCTGGTCTGCCATGACTATAAAGTAGTTTATGGTGTTTGAACTTGAGTCATTTGACTTTTTGCTTTCAAGATGAAACGATCCCATTCATTCGAGAAGAAAGAAGAAGAAGAAAGAAGTAAGAGGCAGAAACGTGATCTATCGCCTCGTACCAGGGCTGAAATCTTGGCACAAATTCATGCCAGTGATTTTGAAGAGGACATGAGTGAACCAGAATCCGAACCCTCTAAACCAAGTTCACCACCCTTAGTCAACCCTGAAAAGTACTATTCCATTCGAGAGACGGAAAAGCGCTCCTCTAGAAAATTTAGAACCACGGCTTACAAATACACGGTGAAGTTTAAAGATTTCAAGGCTGAAGTGCCGTTAGAGAAAGCAGAAGTGTTCATCACTGGGGTGTGGGATTCTTTGCTCACTTCACTCAAGCAACAATGTCAACCCAAAGAAGACGATCGCTTGAGACTTTCCATACAACACAACGGTTTGAAATCCCCTGTTTGGATCGAGTTTAGCACCCCGGCAGAATTGACTGCTTCCAAAGTCATGGACAAGATTCAACACGTGCAACAATCTAATGACCAGTTTGACATCACCGATGGTAAAGCCACACTGGATATGACCCACGTCTCTCCTCCTCAAGGGACTGGACGCAAAAAGATGTTATTGGTGGACGACCTTCGCAACACCAAAAAGAGTCTCGTCCGAATTCGCAACCCTCATGACCAGATGTGTTTAGCCCGTGCCATCGTGGTGGGACGAACCTATGCCAACAAGAACGACACGGTAGAATGGAAAAGAACCTGGAACACTATTCAACAATCGGACCGAGCCAAACAACGAAACGAAGCAGAACTCCTGTTGCAACAAGCTGGCCTGTCCAAAGACACACCCTGTGGCATTCCTGAGATGCAAAAATTGCAAGATGTCCTAGCTCCACGATACATCTTGAAAGTGCACCCTCAAGAAGTGCGCGGACCTCTATTGTTTCGAGGGCAAGACTTTAAGGACGGAAAATACATTCACGTCTATTATCACGATGACCATTTCGATACGATTACCACTATCACTGGATTCCTGGGATACAGTTATTACTGTGAGAAATGTGACCATGGTTATAACAATCGAGAGCAACACAAGCATTGTGGATCGAAATGCACAGGATGTTTGGCCTCTTCACCCTGTCTGAGCGAAGAACCAGTGCCTTGTTCAACTTGTCTGCGCACGTTTGTCAGCCCTACCTGTTACCAACAACATCTGAAGACGCAAGGTTCACAGAAGAAATGTGCTTGTCAACTGCTGAGATTGTGCTCTACGTGTGAACAAGTCATACGTACCAATAATACCAAGGCACACGTATGTTCAGGAAAGAAAAAATGTCACATTTGTCACCACATCGTGGACTTGGAACACCAATGTTACGTGCAAAAATACCAACCCCCACCAGAGAAAGAGGACGGTCACAAGAAGAAAGGCAATTTCATCTTTTTCGATTTCGAATGCATGCAAGAGACCGGCATTCACATCTCTAATTTCTGCGTGGCTCATCGAGCGTGCAAGAAGTGCATTCAAGAACCTATCTTCAGTCATTGCCCTCATTGCAGCAAGATTCCTGGAGGGCGTGAAAAAATCTTTCGGGGACCGAACACGTTAGCCGATTTTGCCCAATGGGTCTTAGACCCCATCGACAAGACGTGGAGCCAAGAGGACATCGAACGTTACGGAGATTGTCATCGTCATGCCACGGTGATGGCTCACAATTTCTCCGGATACGATGGACAGTTTCTTTTGAGGTACTATACGGAACAAGGCACCGAGCGTCCTAAAGTGACTTTGAACGGAGCCAAAATCATTTTCATGCAAGTGGGACAAGTGCAGTTTAAAGATTCGATGAGCTATTTGGCCATGCCTTTGAGTCGAATGCCTAAAACGTTTGGAATGACAGAAATGGCTAAAGGGTACTTTCCACACTTTTTCAATACGGAAGCCAATCAACACGCCGTTCTACCCCATTTGCCTGAGGCTCACTATTACGACCCCGACAACATGCGTACCGAACAACGAGAAGCTTTCTACGCTTGGTACCAGGCTCACGCCTCGGACCCTTTCGACTTTCAGGAAGAAATGCTAAAGTATTGTCGTTCCGACGTGGACATTTTACGGCGTTGCTGTGGAAAATTTCGAGAACTGTTCATGGAACACGGAGGGGTCGATCCTTTGAAAGAAGCTTGCACCATTGCCAAAGCGTGTTCCTTAGTGTATCGACAACGATTCATGCCTGAAAACACCGTGGCTGTCATCAGCCCTCAAACGACCCACTATGTCAAACGTCAATACTCGGTGAAAGCCCTACGCTGGTTACATTACTTGTGCGACAAGGAAGACAAGTGGATTCAGCATGCCCGCAACGGAGGGGGCGAAAAGACCATCGGAACGTATTCGGTCGATGGCTGGGACTTAGAAAACCCCAAGATCGTGTACGAGTTTAACGGTTGCTTATTTCACGGATGTCCCGTCTGTTACCCTGACCGTGGCACTAAAAATCAGTTTTTACAACGAACCATGGAAGACTTGTACCAGGACACTTGTCAGCGACGCCTAAAGTTAGAACAGCAAGGATACCAAGTGGTGGAAATGTGGGAACACGAGTACGATCACCGTATGAAAACCGATCCCGAGTTTAAACGCCTCGTGGAAAGTTACCAGTTCATGGACCCGCTGAACCCGAGGGATAGTTTGTACGGAGGAAGGACCAATGCCACCTGTTTGCTGTACCAAGCCGACGAAGAGAAAGGAGAAGAAATCAAATACTTGGACGTGTGTTCGCTGTATCCCTACGTGTGCAAATATTGTCGCTTTCCTGTAGGCCACCCGCAATTGCTGACGGAACACATCGACCTGGTCAACATTCGACAATACGAAGGCTTGATCAAGTGTAAAGTTTTGCCTCCCACGAACCTATACCATCCCGTCTTACCTCACCATTGTCAAGGCAAACTGATGTTTCCCTTGTGCCGTACTTGTGCCGAAACGTGCAACCAAGACCAACCTTGTCAGCACACCCAAGAAGAACGGGCCTTGACGGGAACCTGGGTCAGCGTGGAATTGTTCAAAGCTCTGGACATGGGATACCAACTGTTAGAAGTGTACGAAATTTGCCACTTTCCCAAGACACAACAATACCGCAAGGGTGACCCCACGCAGAAAGGCATTTTCGCAGACTACGTGGATGCCTTTTTGAAACTGAAGCAAGAAGCCAGTGGCTATCCTTCCTGGTGTCACACTCCCGAAGACCAAATACAATTCAAAGAGAAATACTACGAACAAGAAGGCATCACTTTAGACCACATCGAGAAAAACGAAGGCAGGCGATCGTTTGCCAAAGTGATGTTAAATTGCTTGTGGGGTAAAATGGCACAACGACCGTGTTTACCCAAGACGGAATATTTGACAGAACCTTCCCGCTACTTCCAGATGATTCACGACAAAACCAAATACATGAAACACGTGGACGTCGTTCGAGAGGATTTGATCTTGGTCAATTACGAAGAAGATCTGGACTTTGTACAAGACGACCCTTTTGGAAATGCCATCATTGCGGCTTACGTGACAGCCCATGCTCGCTTAAAATTGTACGAAGCTTTAGAACTGTTAGAAGAACGCGTCCTGTACTTTGACACGGACAGTTGCATTTACATCCATCACCCGATTCAACATCACCCTAACATCGAAGGAGACCGTTTAGGAGCCTGGACAGACGAGCATCCCGACGACAAGATTCTAAGTTTCGTCAGTGGCGGTCCCAAAAATTACGGCTACGAATACCGGGACAAACAAGGAGAAGTGCACACGACGTGCAAAGTGAAAGGACTGACTCTGAATTATCGTACCAGTCGAGTGGTCAACTTTGGGGTATTGAAAGAAGCCTTGCAATCGGGAGAGGATGGAAACTTTAAAGTGACCACCTATCAACCGAACAAGATTGTACGTTTACCCACTCACCACATCGTCAGTCGACCCTTGGAAAAAGTCTATCAAATCGTGTACCAGAAGCGAGTTCGACTTCCCAATCATTTCACCTTACCGTACGGTCACGTTGGTATTGGTCTGTATATAAAAAGGAACCCTAGGCAAGATCGATAGTTCATCGTGACTACCAAGACCGAGCGAACAAGATGAATACTTTGAAAGAGGCATCGTTCCAGTTTGGGGATTGTAAAAAAGTTGTATCTTCCTCTAGTGTGACTAATATTGGATGGATAAGACCCATGCATTGCGACGGAAAATGTCCGGAAGGAAACTGCGATTGTCCATGTGGTTACCATTGTAATTGCGTAACGGAGTTTGCAGACGAGTGCGATTGTGAGCCTTGCGATGGATACGATGCTGTACCTTGTGACCTGAGCGATGCCGTAAAGCATCATGGGAACTTTGTTCTCACTGCCCCTATCATGGAAAGTGATGCTGTGCGTGTCAAACCTGAGGGATGCGAAAGCGATGCCGCTCGTCCTCTTAGACATTTTACCGGGTTTAAAGGGGAATGTCGACCTTCACGTTTGCCTCCCTACGGATGTCATCCAGCCCTGAGCAAACTCCTACCCATGTCACTCAACCCTCATCGAAACGAACCTGTGAAAGACGAATATTCGTTTCCTGTGCGTTTGTCGGAATACTGCGACTTTGAAAATCGTCTTCAATAGTTCAAAGGAAAATGGCCTAAGTATCTGGGAGGACCGACCCCCGAAGAATTAGCCAGAGCCGGATTTTTCTACTTGGGCGAAGGAGATAAAGTCAGGTGCTTCAGTTGCGATGTGACACTTCACCACTGGGAACCGCAAGATTCGGCCTACGTAGAACATGCTCGATGGTCACCGAATTGTCATTACTTACCCTTAGTGGGACAGAGACATTGAAGTAACTTCTTACCATAATAATCTGTTCATGGATACTTTACACGAGAACATTTGTGCTTTGCCTGTGGAGTTGAGAGAACGCATTTATCGAGAACTGGTCAAAATACAAGTGAAACGTAAAGAACAATTGCATCCGTTACGTCACCGGTGTTTGAACCACTGGTACCTGAAAGCTATACAAGGATTGATTCAATTGAAAGTGTTCCATCGGACAGACATTGATCAACGATCCTCTAGTTTTAAAAAGGATTGGTTTGGTATGGACGATTGCAGTTACATCATTGTAAACGTACTGCATCGAATTCCAGAGGAAGAGTTAACGAATTACCAACATCTTGAACACAATGTCAACTTAGTGAAAGAGGAAACTTCTGAACGAATTGTAATGTGTAGATTAGTGACTCAACGATTTAAATTCGACACTGAAGTGAAACCATGTTTGTGCAAAGAGTACATTTCTTGTGTCAGACCAAAGAGGATTTAGTATGACCTATTCATGGATACTTTGCTAGAGAACATTCGTGCTTTGCCTGTGGAGTTGAGAGAACGCATTTACCGAGAGCTGGTCAAAATACAAGTCAAACGTAAAGAACAATTGCATCCGTTACGTCACCAGATCTTTAACCACTGGTACCTGAATGGTATAAGAGAACTGATTCGTCAGAAATTGTTTCAGTGGTCAGACCTTGTTCAACACTTTGAGTTAGTGAATGATCGAAATGTTCATTATTTTGGTTACTTCGAGATTCACCTACAGCAATACATTGAGGAAGACAAGTTAAAGGATTATCAACATATTTTACGTGGAATCTACTTAGAGGAAGAGGAAACTTCTAAACGAACTCTGAAGTTTCGGTTACAGTATGCAAGATTTAGATTCCCTACTGGAGAACGAAGATCTCTGGCTAGAAAGTACGTGTATTGTTTCCGAAACAAAGAGACTATAAAAACAGGCTGCCATGCCACGACTTATGTCACATGTCATCCAACAGATTCCGTGGAAGGAACTCAATGACCATATTCAAACCGTGGATCATTACCATCGATTATTACAAGAACTGTATCCATTCAATTTGGGACGACAAGTGGTGTGTGTCTTAGTGACTTGTTTTTTGGGATTTCGTTTACCAGCCGATTCTTTGTGGACTCTTTACGATCAGTACTTACCACCTCCATGGCCTTAAATGGTCACGAAAAACTCCTTTTGCTCAAAGCCTTGCGGTTTCATCTGGATACTTCTCGACCTCAACAGGAAAAAAAGATTCGTCAACTTTTAGCTACCCAAGACGTGTATGACGATGTGTGTGTAGCTTGTGACTTACACCCTCATTGGACAGATGTTCGTGACTGGAAAAAGGGGGGTTTTGAGGCTTGGACCCAAGAAGTGGCCCAGTATGCACAAGAGTTGTTCAAGGAAAAAAGTTACTTTTCAACCTGTGTTAGTGACGGTGCCAGAAGAACCCGTCACCGAGAACAACCACTCGCTTCAGGACAGGACTGTCATGGACATTCCTGAAAGGTCATTCCGGGAGGACACTTGTGTGACAATACCTCATGTAGAGACTGTAAGAACATTACACACTGTCCCTAGGACATCTTGGTTACCCAAAACATGTTGTACAGACACTTGTTTATATTCCACTTTGATCGCTTTGCTGTGTTTTATATTCCTGTACATCACTATTTGGGTTGTATGTATTTTTGTCTTTCGTGTTCATATTTGAAACATTCAATAAACGTGTTCTGAAAAAAGTATATAAACTCTTGTCTTGTTTGTTTTTCGTGTCACAAGTGACATTTCTCACACCATGGCTACCTCTGCTGTCTCTGCTCCCTCTTCCTCTACTGTCAAAGTCATCGACGAACACTTAGATCGTGCCAGTTGGGAGGCTTTGTATCTTCGCCATCCCTTTAACATGCTCATTGCTGGACCTAGCGGTTCTGGCAAAACCGAATTCATCAAACGTTTGATCGAACATAAACATCATTTGATCGATTGGCCCCCTCAACGGATCGTGTGGTGTTACAAAGAGTGGCAATCGGCGTACAGCCTCTTGCGAGAAAGTCAAGGCGATTCCATCGTGTTTGTGGAAGGCATTCCTAAAGAAGACGACGGCATCGTCTCTGACTCCCGTCAAACCCATTTGGTCATTTTCGACGACATGTTAGGAGAAGACGAAGAAGAAATTAAATTGTGGTTCACGCGCAAAGGGCATCACCGTAATGCCAGTGTCATTTACATCACCCAAAATTTGTTTCAACAAAGTAAAGCCCATCGCACCATCAGTCTCAATGCGCATTACGTGGTCTTGTTTAAAAGCCCTCGAGATAAATCGCAAGTGCAAGTCTTAGCCAAACAGTTAGGAACGCCTTGGCTGACTCAGGCGTACGACGATGCCACTCAAACACCACACGCCTATTTACTCGTCGATTTGAAACCTACGACCCCCGAGGATTTGCGATTTCGTACCCACTTGTTTCACCACTGGTGCCAAGACGGAGGGCCTGTCCTGTACACGTCTCCGTCCTCGACTTCATTTCACTCCCCATAAAAAAAATCTATAAAAACCTCAGACCCTTTTTCGTCTGTCTCACACAGTGTGAACATGACGTCCCTTCAGTCGCATCTTCCCGTCAAATTGATTCGTGCCTTGTATGGCATCAGTCGAGAAAAAGATCCACAAACACGAGCCCGTGTCTTAGAAGCTAGTCTCAAAGAAGTCTTACGATGGTTCACGGTGACGGCACGTCAATTACTCCAAGGAATCATTCAGATTCCTCATCAAACCCAACGCTTTTTCGATCGAAACAAAGTCGCTTTGGTCCAACTGGCCGATCCCCGCATCGACACTCAAACCAAAAAACAAATCATTTTGAAACCTGGAGGGAGCGGTACTCTAGGAGGGGTCATCATTCGCTCACTCTTAAGATGGGATCCTAATGCCCCCAAAGTTATCCCTAAGACAAAAGTCCAACGAAGCCCCAAGAAGAAAAAGACCAAGTCCCCAAAGAGAAGAACTTCTCCAGTGGCGGGACCCTCCTCTTACCAGACACCACCCCGGAAAAAGAAAAGAAGCCCCCAGAAAAAGAAACAGAGAAAAAGTCCTCAGAAAAAGAAAAGTCCACAGAAGAAAACTAGTCGCAAGAGAGGCACTGCGGCCAGGACGCAGCCTTACACTCGCAAACCACGACCTGCCACAGCGTCTCCGACAGCCTCACGTTTGTCCACTTCTCCGTTGATGTCACCAGGAACTGAAGAGTACTTGGAGACGTTGATTACACCAAGAACTTCTCCGTTGATGACCCCCAAAAGAACTTCCCCAGTGGCAGGACCTTCCAATTTAGCGGCAGTGGCTGCTGCTCACAAAGTACCTTCTCCCAAAATCAAAGTCCATGAAAGATCGGGCATGTTACAAAGTTTACTGGATTTGTCCAAGCAAGAACTGGCTCGATTTAGTCCGTTACGTACCCCTGCACGACGTGTCATGCCTGTCCTCAAACTGATACGACGTAAAGACAATCAATGGCGACGCGTTCCAGTATAAAAAAGGCCTGTGACCGAGTAGGATATCAGTGTTTTTTGGTGCTCCTGAAGACTCAAAGATGTCACCCTCCAGAAAACCCCAAGGAAAGAAAAGGAAAGGACTGCCACCACGTTTAGCCAAACATGGGGACATGTTATCTGTCCTGTCCAAAGCTTCTCCACCCCTACGAAAAAAACTCATTCAAACGGCCTCCAAAGAGGTCATCGATACCGTGTGCGAATGTTGTTTGAACGTTTTGAAAGGCACGATCCCTTTGTCCAAACACCAGAAACAATGCTTAGGCAAACATCGTCACGTTCTTCGCCAAATGGTTCAAAAGAAAATTCCCATTCGTCAAAAAAAGAAGATGTTGGTCCAACGTGGAGGCATTTTACCTCTCTTGTTAGGCCCCATACTGAAAGGAGTCTTGGGAACCATGTTGGGAGGACTGATGGGAGCCAGATAAAAAGGCCTTCGAAAGTCCCAAGATCTCAGAATCGACCGCTGACAACCCCATGGAAGGACGAAAACTAGCTTTAGTGCCTTACAAACGATGGATGGAATACCATCGGTGGCAATAACAACGCACCCCGCATTTACCTCCCAATCCCAATTTGAGCGAGATGTCCCAGTTACAACACGAATTGCAGTCCTTGATGGATCGCCAAGATTTGTCCGAAACAGAAAAATCGCAAAAGTACGGTCAACTCTTGCAACGACTGCAACTCTTTCACCAGAAAGCTTTAGACGAAACAGCTTTACCCACTCTGAAAGATTTTAAGACCTTGATGAAAAGTCCAGCACCATCATCATCATCATTACCACCACCAATACCATCCCCAAGGGTCACCAGAGATGCTACCCCACAAAGACCTGAGGAAGAAGAGATGCACGAAGTGTTTCAAACACCGTCAGCAGCTCCCATTTCGAGTAAGATTGCAGCATCCTTGTTGACCCCGTCCCCCACACCCCAACGAGAAGAAATGAAAGCTTGGGTTAAAAAGATGATGTCCACACCTCCTTCGACAGAAGTGAAAAAGAAAGAAGGGAAACCAGAAGTGAAAAAAGAAAAGAAAACCAAAGCCGTTCCATTGCCACCTCCACCACCACCACTACCTTCGACTTCTACTCCCGTAGCCCATCGGACACGTAAATCCATTTCCAAACCACCCTTTCGACCCACCCAAAGTAGCATCACCGAAGAGTGGGTGACTTATTAACACGCCAACACAAAATAAAAAATGGAAAAAGTCTTAGCCAGCATTTACTACGATCCCTCACATCCTGCAGGTTATGCAGGAGTTCAAAAATTGTATCGTGCTGCCAAAACTCGACTGAAAAGTCTCCGTTTACCTCAAGTGCAACGATGGTTACAAGAACAAGCTACCTACACTTTACACAAACCCATTCGACGCAAGTTTGCCAGAAGTCGCACCTGAGTGGAAGGCATCGATCATCAATGGCAAGCCGATTTAGCCGATGTCTCTCATTTGGCCAGCTACAATCGCGGCTACAAATATTTGTTTTGTGTCATCGACGTCTTTTCCAAATTTGCCTGGGTCGTGCCCTTGACTTCCAAATCGAGCAGCGAGTTAGTGCGAGCCCTGCAACGGGTGTTGAAACAAAGCGGTCGTCGCCCTCTTCGATGGCAAACGGACAAAGGCACCGAATTTCTGAACCAAGCTTTCCAAAAAGAATTAAAGAAACGTGACATTCATTTTTTTACCACCGAGAATCCCGAAACCAAAGCCAGCATCGTGGAACGTTTTCAACATACTCTGAAAGAACGCATGTGGAAATATTTTACGCATCACCACACTCTGAAGTACATCGACATCTTACCGCACCTGGTGCAAGCGTACAACCAATCTTACCATCGAAGCATCGGACGTGCCCCGCAAGACGTGACTCCCGACAACGAAGTGCTGGTGTTCGAGCGCCTGTTCGGTACGTCCCCGACAAGGGCTGTCCCCGAGAAAAGTGGAGTGTTGACCGTAGGAGATTGGGTGCGCATTGGCAAAACCAAACGCACTTTCGACAAAGGTTACTTACCTAACTGGACGACCGAATTGTTTCGCGTCACTGGACGAGTGCATGGCCGTCATCCTGCCGTCTATAAATTGGAAGACATGAACGGAGAAGTGCTCAAAGGAACGTTTTATTTGCCCGAGTTACAACGTGTCACCAAAAAAGAAGACGACGTGTACGACATCGAAAGCATTCTCGAACGCAGAACCCGTAAAGTGGGCAAACGACGTGTCAAAGAAGTCAAAGTACGTTGGAAAGGATATCCACCCAGTTTCGATTCTTAGATCGACGCTTCGCAAGTCATCGACTATAAAAAGAAGAAGTGACCATCATGCCCTTTCACACAGCAGACGCAGCTACGTCGACCACTCCTTCTTCCCCTAGTTCTTCTGTGCAAGATTTACAAAAACAACCCTTGTGGGTGTGGTGTGGAGAACGTGTGCCTAAAACGCAAATCGTCTTTTTCTGCCAAATCTTCGTGGTGTATTGTGTCATCGGGGCAGCCATCGCCAATTTGAGTTTGCAACAAGGAGACAAACAATTGTGGACCATTTTATTGAGCAGTTGCATCGGTTACCTGCTTCCCAATCCCTCCCTGAAATTCTCCTCGAACGGGAACGTTGTGTCCAGTGCCAGTGCCAGTCACCACTCCAACAACAACCAGAACCCCATTTTGGGTGGAGACACGCCTCTGACGTCCAGTAATATCCCCTCGGACAGCCACAGAACTCTAGAATTATGAGTCACGAAAACCAATTTTACTTGACCTTACCCAGTGACAGTTCCATGGAGGTGTTTCCCAATAACACGTTGTGCTGTTACACGGCCAAATTACCTCAAGCCATCCCCTTAGATCACGAAGCCCATTGGGAAGTGGCTTTAGTAGAAATGATTCACCCGACCCAAGTCCTCAATGTCCTTCCCAATCAAAATAAATTTGATGTGGAAGTTCATGACGAGCAAATGCAGCAGTGGATGGATACCCATAGCAAATATGACAAGAAAACCCGTACACCAAATTCAAAGTGGACCACCTATCACTTGTTCATTCCCCCAGGCTATTATTTTAGTGGTCAACATTTGGTCAACACCATAGCCACCAGGTTTAATAGTGTGTTTCTGAAAGCTTTGGAAAGTGTCAAAAAAAGTGTCACCCTGGAGTACCACAAAACAGCTCGTCGCTTCCTGATGAAATTTCCTGAGGGGCCCAAAATCATGTCTTTCTTATTTTGTCATGAATTGTTTGACATGTTGGGCGGTGACATGGAGCTAAGGAAGAAAGTAGAACAAGAAAAAGGTGAATTACCAGTCATTTCTGACAACGATTCTTTTGCCAAGTATTTTCGTACCCTGGTAGAACTGAACCAAGGACTGAATTTGATGTTCGTGTACTCCGATGTGGTGGAGTACAACGTGGTGGGACACACCTCCGTACCGTTACTGCGTGTCATTCCTTTCAAAGTGGATTCTGCCGCAAACGCTGACGTGGAAGGTGGAAACACTTACCACGTCCACCGCGAATTTGTCCATCCTCACTATTTACCTGTCAGCAAGTCGTATTTGGACACAGTCAACATTACTATAAAAGGAGATTTGGGACAAAATATTCCATTCACCAAAGGAAAAGTCACGGTGAAACTCCATTTTCGAAAACGGTTTTCTCACGACTCGTAAGTAAGTCATGTATCCAGTGTACCGAGGGGTTGCTCGACAGCGAGGACACGGTTTAGGAGACATGTTAAAATCGGCCTTTCGTTCGGTGGCCCCAGTGTTGAAACCGATGGTGACACGCGGATTGCACGCTTTGAAAGATGCGGCACTGACGCAAGGCAAAGAATTTCTCCAAAATGTCATCATCGACAAACAAAACCCTAAAGAAGCCTTCATGAGGGCTGGCAAAAATGTCTTGCTGCAAACGGGCAAAGACATTTTGGGCCGACGAGACACACCTATAAATGTTCTGCACGCTACCGAGTCAGGCATTCAGCAAGGACAAGGCAGAAAGAGACGACGAAGAAAACACCCTTTCACCAGACTTCAAGCGAGAAAGGCTAAGAAAAGAAGAACCGTTCGAGACTTAGACGTTTTCGATTATTGAAACACAGAGAAAAAATGATGCACCGAGAGTCTTGCGCTTGTTCCAAGACGGAACTGGATCTGTTTGCCATGCCCCCCACCATGATGACGATGCAAGAATCTCAATGGGTGGAATTTCATCCCGTCTCCTCATTGACAGCCTCAGCTCCCATCGAGTTTGAAATCAAAGGACAGCCCGAAGATTACATCGATCTGAATAGCAGTTACTTGTACTTGAAAGTCAAAGTTCTAGATAAGGATGATGGTGCAGTAGATGACACTGAGAATATAGCTCCCGTCAACAATTTCATGCATTCCTTGTTTAGTGGAGTGGACTTGTACTTGAATAACAAACTGGTCAGCAGCAGCATGGATACTTACCCTTACCGTGCCTACCTGGAAAATCTCTTGACGTACGGAATAGATGCCAAGGATACCCATCTCAATGCTTGTGTGCTGTGGGAACCTGACGAAGCGGGCAAGTTCGACCTTGTAGATGGAACCAATAGCGGCTTTGAGCAAAGAGAACTCAAAATCTTAGATAAGAAGAGTTTAGAACTGATGGATCGTTTGCATTTGGACATGTGGTTGCAAGAGAAATATTTGCTGAACGGAGTCAATGTCCGCTTGAGACTGAATCGTAGCAGTACCGCTTTCCATTTGTTGGCTGAGGATGCTAAGGCTCCTAAAAGCAAAATCGAAGAGGCCAAACTCTACGTACGACGCGTGGAAGTGTTACCCAAAGTAGGTAACGACATCAGTCAAACGTTGAGCAGAACGACCGCCAAGTATCCCATACGACGCGTGGAAGTGAAAACGTTCACCATTCCCGTTGGACATCATTCCATGATCGAAGATCATCTGTTCCAAGGACAGCTACCCAAACGTTTGATCCTTGGTATGGTCTCGAATTCAGCCTTCAACGGAGCCTTCGCTCAAAATCCTTTCAACTTTCAACACTTTAACGTGAAGAAAATCGAAGTCAGTCGCGATGGCAAAACCTTGTGTACCCGACCTTTAGAACCTGACTTTAAAGAGAAGAATTACTTGAGATCGTACTTGTCCCTGTACGAAGCCACCGGACAGTTAGGAACCAACACCAGTCACGGTATTACGTACGAGGATTATGCAGGAGGCTACGCTCTGTGGGCTTTCGATTTCACTCCAGACCAAGGCAGCGACGAGGGACATTTCCACCCTATAAAATCTGGCCAGATTCGTGTGGAACTTCAGTTTGCAGAACCACTGAAAGAGACAGTGAACGTCATCCTGTATGCAGAATTCGATAATACCATAGAAATCAACAGTTTGAGAGAAGTCATCCTAGATTACTAGAAACCATGGAAGACTGTTGTCCCTCTTTACCTAGTGGAGAAACTTTGGAGATGGAATGTGAGGAAAAAGAAGAAGTGATCATGATGAAGTCGAGATGGCCAGAACAAGAAGCCCATTTAGTCTCCTGTTTTGCCAAACACTTGGTTGACAAAATGACGGAATTGATCAAGAAAAATTGTTATGGATGTCAAAACGATCATCCCAGTCAAATTCAACACGATAAATGCCTGATGTTGAGTCAAGAAGAAAAATTGGACGAGTATCTGGACGAAGCTTGGAGTCTCATCTCAAACAAAGACGTGTTGCACCAGTGGTATAAAGACTTGCGTGAACATTCTTGTCCACCATTAACCACTCAAGAGATCCATCGTATCGAAGCTCTCCTAAATCAGAGTGAGGAAACAGAACGAATAACCGTTTATTCGTCAGACATTTTCAAGCAAAAAGTCAGGATCGAATTGACAACTTATTATTACCTGTGAAGAAGAAGAAAAAAACAACACAGAAAACAATGGATACCTGGGAACTTTATTACCTTTTGAACCACAGTTCGTATACAGCTTCTTGGAATCCTGTCGTCTGTGCTAAAGATGAACTCCCTCATCGCAAACCTAAAGACCATCAAGCTTACGTGATCAACACGGACGACAGTCATCTCCCAGGAACCCACTGGGTAGCCGTCTACTTTCCTCAAGAAGGATGTGTGGAATATTTCGATTCGTACGGATTGCCCCCTTTGGAAGACGATATCATTGACTTTATGAGAAGAAATGCTCAAACCACCCGATTCAATAATGTGAAATTACAAGGCACAGATTCCTTGGTGTGTGGACAATATTGTGTGTATTTTCTGCATCATCGCAGCCTGGGCTATTCCTTAGAACATTTAGTGACTCATTTCGATCCTCGTTCTTCTGCTAGAAACGATGTGAAAGTAGATCGATGGTTTTGTGACCATTATGCTTATCTTTTGTCTCAAGCTAGGAAACGTAGTGTCCATCAATGGCCTAATGATTTCCAACAGTGGAAATCACAATTTCATTCACAACGTTGTCAGCCCTGTTCAAAGTAGTTAGTATTTGAAGAAAAAAAAGTTTGTGATTAGAAAAAGGTTGTTAGATGTTATAGTGTTGGATTATTGTTAAAAATGTTAGAAATGTTGTTGTTTAGTGTTAAGTGATTTTTGAATAAAAAATGTTGTGTTTAGAAAAAAATGCCTTTGTCTTTTGTTTAGCTATAAGAATGTTGGATTGATGCTCTTTCATTTCTTACTATCTCTCTCATGAACGTTGCGGCTCGAAAAAACCGTGTGGGGGGATGTTTTCCTTCACGTCCGCGCTTTAACTTTAAGAACCGGTTTGTTCCCAGTCTAACCATCCATTGTCGACTCATCCTCCTAAGAAGATGTGCTCCAAACTAGCTAAGCTCAACGAAGCCTACGTGAATTTGCATAGGGTCAGACACAGTCTGATGCCGAAGCCAGAAGAAATAGAGAATGTGAGAATGTTAAAAATCACTGAAGACCTAATAGAAGAGCTCTTCAGAGAAGAAGTGAACAGGGAAAAAGAAGAATGGACAGAGAAGTACAGACTTCAAAAACAGCAGCAACAACAAGAACAGCAGCAGCAGCAACCTGAACCTGACAGAGGCTTTGTCGATTGCCATATCGACACCAAAGAGTTCTTCTTCTCTTTCCGAAGAAGCAGACCTATTGCCAGAAAGTCTATCCTCAGAGGACATCGCATTCTTAGAAACTAAAAAAAGAATGCCATAGCAAAACAAAAAAACAGCCCTTTTCAGGGCTAACCAATACTCTAGAAAAGAAATAACTATTAATTTGCCAATGTGAGTAGGTAGAGTAGTGTGAAAATAAACACTAACTCTTTTATAAAAAATGTGAGGGTATGTGTTGGTGTGTTTGTGTTTGTAAGAGCTAAAGTAAGTTGGTGAGGATAGTAGATTAAAATAATGTTTTTTGGGTTTTTGAGGTGTATATTTGGAGTTAGATTGGATTGTTTTGCTAATGTGGATAGTCTATTGAAGTGATTTATAAAAAATTTTAAAATAGTAATGGGTAGCATAAAAGAGTAAGTGAGTGTTTCTTTTAGGTCCGCGCGTTGTTGGGTCATGATCTAGGTAAGATGAATTTTATGTTTTTAGGGGGATGTTTTAGTTCACGTCCGCGCTTTCAGTATAAATTGAAACTCGTTCGGCAGTCCAGCTACCCTTGTTGATTGATCAACACCAAAAAATGAACACGAGACTTGAGAAACTGTTGGAGCTTCATGTGCATCTGGAATATGCCAGGCGCATATTAAATGAACTGGCCGCGGAAGCCATTGTCAAGGAGGGAAGAATAAGAGAGGAGGAAAGAAGAAACAAAGAAGAGGAGGAGAGAAGATATAAAGAAGAAGAAGAAGAAAGAAGATATAAAGAGGAAAGAAGAAACAAAGAAGAGGAGGAGGAAAAGGAGAGAAGAAAAAATTTCAAAATCCCAGAGAGCGAAAATTGGGATTCTGAAGCGACATATCCTGCCTCTGCTCTCTCCCCCCAAAAGGTAAAAAGTAACTGGGGGATAAGATGCGTATGTGGCGCCAGGCCTGGAAGGTGCCACCATTAACCAGGTGCCCATGAAGTTCCAAACAAAACAGCCCTTTTCAGGGCTACCCAATACTCTAGAAAAGAAATAACTATCGATTTGCCAATGTGTGTAGGTAGAGTAGTGTGAATATAAACACTAACTCTTTCTTTAAAAAATGTGAGGGTCAGTGTTTGTGTGATTGTGTTTGTGTTTGTAAGTGATAAAGTAGATTATGGGTTTCTTTATTGTTTCTTAGCAAATGGGGAGAGTATAGTTTGGGTTATATTATATGAAATGAAATGAAAAAGTAGGGGATGTTTTCCTTCACGTCCGCGCGTTGTTGGGTCATGATCTAGGTAAGATCAATTTTATGTTTTTTAGGGGGATGTTTTCCATCACGTCCGCACTTTCAGTATAAAACTAACAGTGTTGGCCATTGGAGCTCATTCTACGGAATAAGCAAACAAGAAGATGCCAGCAGCTTCAGCTTTATACAACGATCTTATGGGAAGTTGGTATTGGATGGTAGATGGATTGAGTGTAGCAGAAAGGGTTGAACAGGAATGGAGGTATGAAGTGACAAAAGACTTCGTCACAAGACAAGTAAAGAGCCTGCACTTAGCCGTAAACATCGTGAAAGAAATGATAGAGGATGAGGAGAAGAGAATCAGAGGTTTAATTAACCCACCGTATGTCAAAGTGGGTAAGTTAAAAGAAGCAATAGATCATGTGACAAGTGCAAGGTGCTTTTTAGAAGACGTTGTAGAATGGACAGATTGGTGTTTCGCAAAGTGGGGGTTAGAAAAACTTAAGAAAGCTGAAGAACTAATGAGGAATGTGCTGACCAAAGAGGTCAAGAAGATAAAAGAAAAGTGGTCCAATGAAAGAAAAGACGAAGAAAATAGAAGAAAAAAGGATGAATTCGAAAAACTGAACACAAACTGGATGAAAATCCAAGAGAAGTTCCGGGCCATGGGCCACCCGGACTGGCTGCCGGAAACAGAAAAGAAGAAGAAGAAAGGAATGATGGACAAATTAAGAAGATGTTGGAAAAAGTTAAGAAGATAAAAGAAGAAGAAGAAAAACCCAAAGGTCCTTTTCAGGGCCAGCCATATATCTCGAAAAGAGATAGCCTTTCCATTGCCTACCCTTTTTTTAAAAAATTTTTAAAAAATCCCATGTTCAATTTCCCTTGACGCTATAAAGGCCCACTTTAGTGAAAGCCCTTGACGCTATAAAGGCCCACCCTGTTTAATTTCCTTTGACGCTAAAGTGCCCCACGATTTTTTCTTTCTCCATGTTAATTTCCCTTGACGGTAATCTTACCCACGATTTTTCTCCATGTTAATTTTCCCTTGACGGTAATCTTGCCCAAGTGGTCTTGTAATGCTAATTCCCATTGACCGTAAAGTGCCCCCCTTCACTACTTACAGTCCTGCAAATGAGTTTCTACCTATTTCAAGACTATGTAGCCAGTGCTTGTTACATGTACAGTCCTGTAAATGAGTTTCTACCTATTTCTAGGCAATGTAGCCAGAGCTTGCTACATGTATCTGAAAAACAATGCACAGGGGGATATACTTACTCATCTGTTGGATGATGTGTTGGTGAGGCTCCCCATAATTCTATTGCGCCAACCTCGCTGATTCGCTCTCTTGCATAACGCCTCCTTTAATAAACATCATATATATACAACTGTTACAAATCATATTTCCATTTTTTTTCAAGAAACACATTTCTAACTTTGTGACACATCATGTCAAGATACTATACATGACTGCAAGCAACATGTGAATATACTGCTAAATGATCCTAACACATATATTACACCTATCTAAATGATCCTAACACATATATTACTCCTATCTAAATGATCCTAATACATATTACTCCTATCTAAATGATCCTAACACATATATTACACCTATCTAAATGATCCCAACACATATGTTACTCCTATCTAAATGATTCTAACACATATGTTACTCTTATCGAAATGATCCCAACACATATATTACTCCTATCTAAATGATCCTAACACATATATTACTCCTATCTAAATGATCCTAACACATATATTACTCCTATCTAAATGATCCTAACACATATATTACACCTATCTAAATGATCCTAACGCATATATTACACCTATCTAAATGATCCTAACACATATATTACACCTATCTAAATGATCCTAACACATATATTACACCTATCTAAATGATCCTAACACATATATTACTCCTATCTAAATGATCCCAACCCATTTATTACTCTTACCTAAATGATCCCAACACATATATTACTCTTATCTAAATGATCCTAACACATATATTACTCTTATCTAAATGATCCTAACACATATATTACTCTTATCTAAATGATCCCAACACATATATTACTCTTACCTAAATGATCCCAACACATATATTACTCTTATCTAAATGATCCTAACACATATATTACTCTTATCTAAATGATCCTAACACATATATTACTCTTATCTAAATGATCCCAACCCATTTATTACTCTTATCTAAATGATCCTAACACATATATTAATCTTATCTGAATGATCCTAACTTGTGTATTATGACTAACCTTAATGGTCCTAACTTTGTATTACTATTTATCTCAATGAGCCCAAGTCATATTACTCATATCGCAATGATCTCAACTCAGGTATTACTCATATCGCAATGATCTCAACTCAGGTATTACTCAAATCATAATAACCTCAACTTATGCATTATTCATATCTAAATAATCTCAATTCATGTATTACTCATATCTTAATAATCTCAACTCATGTATTACTCATATCTAAATGATCTCAACTCGTATCTTAATAATCTCAATGTAGTACTGCATATATTATTGATCCTAACTCTTCTCATGTGTCTATGTGTTGAAGTCATAACAACCAAATTAAAAGAAACAAGCAGGGATGGAAAAAAAAGACACTAAACTGTCACCAAAATCATTTGCATTGCAACATTAATATGTTTCAGCTTTATGAAGCAATCTTACTTAAATATTGAAAAAGAAAAACAATCTTCAAACATTAATGGATATGTATACTGGGCATGAAACCAAATTTCCTACACATGAAATATGACCAACAGCATAGAAATAATTGCACTTTCAAAACAAAATTACTACATGTCAAGCCTCTGTTAACTCATACTCTTGTAAAATGTCTTCACAGACATCTCGGAAATGCTTAATTACGCGTATTTGGATGTGGCAAAATTCAAAGACTTGCCAGTCCTGCTTCAGCCACCTGCTTTGTGGGAAAATGTGTTGATCAATTAGCTGGGCTGATATTTACAATGACATAATTCAGTGACTGAAAGACCCCTTGATGTACATATATGATGTCATCATAAGAGTACATCAAAAAGAACATGATGCAATAGCTGGGCAGCAAGCTCAAAGGCTTTGACTCAGAAAGACCCAGAGATCTAAATGTGGTCATTTATCAAAGTACATCAAATAAACAACTTTAGCTTTCAGTATTGTGTTCATTTCTGAATGTATCGGAATAAGTAGTGCACGTGACCTCAGAATCAACACATGTTGAGACTTAGACAAAATGCCATTCGTAAATTTGGATAAGCATTTTGGGGTTAAACAACAAACTTACAAAGATTGTAATGAGATTTAGAAGAGTGCTAGATAGTTCGGACAGGACAGTAGCTAAGTGTAAGAAAGTGTGTGATGCCTAGCTTAGTGTTTGGAATAAGTCATTACTTGGATTGACAAAATTCAGTATCACTCTGATGGATGAACAAGAGCTATTTAAGAGGTACATTGACTGACCATACTCTTTTTTTAAATGCCCCTTGCCGTAGCCCGGTCAGTTCTAGTGTTGAAGCGAAATGTATTCATTAAGACATCTGCAACTAAGCCTAATTTTGATATCAATTACGTTGACAAACAAACTCTTGCCCATTCACAAGCATATGATTTGATAACTGATTGACCATTAACCATTTTCCGAGTAAGGCAACAACTATCAATTTCATGCATGATATCCTTTGATGATAAAACATACAAAGATGTGTTTTAAGATCAGAATCGGTGATCTGGATATATATTAACTGCCTCTTGTACACTATTTCATCATAAAATTTGTTTGAAACTGTAAGTGAACCAGTAGGCCTAACGGGAAATAATGGCAGACTTCACTAAGTCTGGGATGTACTAGTTTATTAGATTGTCTGTTTTCGTAAATCATTGGGCAAATATTGTCAGAAAAATATACAAATCATTTAAAGCAAAGCCAAGGTATTATTTTATTAAAGATTTAACTTTAAAATGCGAGATGAGCTTTAAGGCCTAAGCTGTTTTTTGACTTGACATGTATTTGCGAAAATACGGGGGAAAAACAGCAAATCAGACACTATTTAACCATTGCCTAAAATTACTACAATGATGTAGACAAATAAATAAACCATAAATTTGCAATCCTGTCAATGGACTGTTGTAATGAAGCTATAGTAAAGTGAGTGATTACATTATGAAAACCTCTCCATCTCAAAATAGATGCACTCACATCTGTTTTGATTCTGTAGGAAAGAAAGGACTGCAACTTTTGATGCTGGGACTCCTAATTTTACCAAATTGGGAGTCCTGGACTCATAGTTTTAAAATCCTAGCGAGACCTCTGGTCTTCAGATGAGTTTAAGCATAATACAAGATTTAAAAGTTAACCACAATCCTGGTCAACAGTTTGAAGTATCTGAATCTGTCAACAACACAAAACTAAATTAAAGTTAAATTTTACCTTTCAAAAAATTCTGGAGCCATTCCATTATCTCTTGGTTTGAATTCCCTATGTGAACCATTTTGGTACCTTGAATTTTCTGAGGAAAATGAACCAAATCTTCCTGTATCAGGTGACACTGATCTTTCTCTTGTTGGTGAATTTGAATACCTGCCATTGTGAATTTGCCTGTCTTTTCCATCATGCTTAGATCTTACTTGTGGTGAGGAAGATCTGCTTCTGGATCGTGCTCTCGAGTGATTCTGGTATGACTTTATGTTCTGTTCCTTTGAGAAAGACCTTGACGCTGAAGCACTCATTCTTCCTCTATCAGGACTTGGGCTGCTTGATGATTTGGTCATATTTTTCCACCTGAAATAATTTACTCATTAAAGTCCCTCTGAAAAAAAGAAAAAACAACATGTAACACTGCAAAGCAAATCATAAAATATTCATAATGAGATGAGGTCAAATAATCACATTAGCTTAGCTTTGGCAATATAACAGGAGTTTATCTATGCAATCATTACTGATTCCTGGGCCTGTCTGTACATTCTTTGGGCACTTTCTCTAAGTCATAACATGAATGCCACTGAATTTAATACCTAAACAGTTGTTCCCAACCTTTTATGACTATGGCCTGAAAATAAAATTGTGCCTCACACACTTCCCTTCCAAGTTTTTATAAATTTTACCTCTCAAAAAAATCCTGTAAACCTTCCAGACCCCTCCAGAACATCCTTGCAACCCTGATTTGGGTTGTGACCTGGGGATTGGGAACCAATGACCTAATGGGTGCTGTAGTGGCTCAGTGGATAAGCCATTGCAAATGTAGCCATAAGGCTGCAGGTTCAAGTCCCACCATAAACACTTTTATGTAAGATCATGGCTTTTTTTGTTCATAGGAGATTAAACCTTGAAGTATTCCAAGAGGAATTCATATTTGGTTTGGGTTATTATATTTATTTTTGTATTAATAGCTAAGAAATACAAAATATACATGTAAACTAATTTATTAGTAATGTGTGTGTGTGTGACTTAGATTTTTAACATAGCTTTAACAATTTTTCAGTCATATCGCTACGATGAATGCATCGTGGCAGTTTATAGTCTAGCACTGGGGCATCATAACACAGACATGTAGCATGATGTCCCACCCAGTCACATTATCCTGACACAAGACCAACCAGTCCTAAAACTAACCTCTTAATGCTGAGCGCCATGCAAGGCAGCTGTAAGTATCATTTTTGAAAGTCTTTGGTATGACTCTGCCAGGGATTGAACCCATGACTCCAAGGTGGATGCTCTAACCACTAGGTCACCAGAGCGGTTTCTAAGTAACGGCAACTAATATATGAAATGCCTTAAAATAATGCACAATACATGTGATAACCTGTTATTTCAGGACTAGCTACTCTCAAAATCTATTCAACCTATCAAATCTGCTTCAAGTTATTCAAGAACAAAATTAATGTAGTAAATTCTATAGCAATAATTCTCTGATAAACTTGAACATGGTTTTACATGAAGCATATTCTCTTTAAAGCGAACATTTTTTTCTTACACATAATTTAAAATTGTAAAGAATCTTGGATATTTAGATCCAGTTGTTGGTATGCAACACTGACAGTTTTAGTTCTCAAGCCCTGATACTAAACTGCTATTAGTAAATTACTGCAGTATTTCTCTAAGTAAATACCTTTTATTATAATTTACAGGCATTTTACAAAGTAGTCATATAAATTATATATAAATAATCAAATGATTATCAAATTAGAGTGCTACTTTTTACATTTCTATTTTATGTTTACCTTAGTTTAAGTTAATAATAATAATAATAATAATAATCATAACTTTATTAACACAGTCTAATGGAATTAGTCTGGAACTGGTTTACCTTTTGCCTTCTACTTTTTACATATATTTACTTGAATGCTCATAAAATCTGTAAACACACATCTCTCCCCATCTCTCTCTCGCATCTGCATTTGCTATGGCAAAAGTAAAAGCATATTTCAAGAATGGCAGTTTCGTTTGTTCACACATGGTCAAAAGTAAAGTAAAAACATTCACTATCATCCCGACTGTGTATTATTTTATTATATTTTTACAAACTTTTCTGTTAAAATTTATGTAGCTTGCAAAATTAATTTGTTTATACTTTTAAACCTTTTTCTGTGACTTTGATAATCTAGTTGTCCAGATGATTTACAGGATTTCCCAGTTGGTTACATACCTGCCATATTCCCAAAACTGTGTTTAGGTTTCTTGATAGCTGATTGCTTCCTGAATCACAGGGCGCTTAGATATATTGACTTCCAAAATGAATCACACTTTGCGTTTAATCTATGGAGTAAAAGCTGACTAAAAATGAACTCAGTTGTTCTGCTTTGTGAACTTTACCTATGCAGACTAGCATGATGTGCTTCCCCACAGCAGTCTTCAAGGGACAAAACACATCACTTACATACTGTCAGCCAATTAAGCAGTACGTGAAATGGCAGCTGTTTATACCAGACCATCTTGCCTTATAACAATCAGCTGTATAACCTGTCCTAAAGACTGGACTGTTTACTGCTTATACAAACTACATCCTGGTATGGGCATCTAGTGAGGTGTTTTTTCTTCATTTTTTTCAAGAGTACCGAAAATTATGTTTTGAAACATGACCATGTCATAGCACAAGGTTACAGCAGTAGCCACCAAGATTGCTATAAACAAGATTATTTGCAACTAGTTCTGCTGATTCCACTCATTTTAATTTGAAGTGATCAATAAATATATGATAACCAAACAAAAGCTCCCTTTTCTGACAGTGCCTTGTACTGTTGTAGCCATAAAACTCAACAACACAGGTTTGGATATTATTAAACAGTACGGGTCTGATGAAAATTTGTCAGTATATTTTTGACCCCCATATTTTTTATTTTACCCCCAGTTCTGACACCAAGTTTTTTTTAAAACCCACAAATTTACACCCCTGGGGGACACACTGGTTAATAAAGCGCTCAGGGCTTCTATAGTCGACATCGGAACAAGGCACACATCGTCGTTCCTTAGGCAGTATGACGGGCGACCACAAACATACATATCAAGGTCGATGTCTTACATTCTAGGACTAACGTTGGCACTGTAATGTTCAGACATTTCACTATATACATGTACTATCTATCAAAATGTCTGCTGCACTATGAAATAATTTTGTTATGTCATGTCAGTAAAATAGTTCAAACATGTTTAACACAGGCACTTGATTCTGGGGTAAACTAATGTGTACACTCACTATATAACATATATAGTGAGTACACATTAGTTTACCCCAGAATCAAGTGCCTGTGATGTTTTACGTAGTTTACCCAGAACAACGATGTTAAATAATATTTATTGCATCTTTTTAAAAATATATAAATATAAAAATTATATGATTCATGCGTTTTTGAACACCCTTGATAATTAATTCTTCCCAATGCTTGTAACTAGTGAGTATAATGTCACCTTTCCTAATTATGAATAACATCGAAATTTCATGTAAACACACGAGTTCCCGGAAGTTGATGATATAGCATTGAGACTGGTCTACTAAAAGATAGGTGAGTATAATACTCCATTGCGCGAAAAATACCGGTTATTTTCGTGTAAATGGTCATCGGAGAAAAGAACCGTGCATGTTTCTATTTCACCGATGAAATCATTTTGTGCAGTAACTCATTTTACATTTAATGTATATTTTTATTATAAAGGGTTAAAAATATGTACTTTTCGTTGAACAGGTCCTTTTCGCGCAAAGGACCAAGTACATATTTACTCACAGTATCATTTAATATTTATATTTTGCAAATGAACTTATAGTAGTAGCAAATATTGCATAGCATTTAATATACCTTTCTTAATAAAAGAGTGTTAAAAATTGGTACTTTTTGAGAAAGAATGTCGTCTGTGAAAATGACCTAGCACGTTTTAACTAACAGTTTCAATCAACATTTCTATTTCATGAATGAAATTAATTTGTGTATTTATTATTTCTTTAAATCTTTGCTCGAAATTGATGATGTGCTCAATTTCTTTCAAATGAATATTTATAAATATTGAAAACTGTGTGCCTGGGGGTGAAAGGAAAGACAGCTCCAAGTACTCTAATTTTCAAGCTAAAAAAAACCTAGTTAAAAACAATCGTTATCAAGAAATGTATTGAAATAAAAGCATTTCTTTTCACATACAAAAAAAATTACTTAAGCTAAGTATCCAATGGAGACAAATCATTGCAACTGCTCCTCAGTTAAGGCCAATACACAGCTAAGCATAGTTATAGAGGAAGCCCTTTCTACTATGAACCCTAGGTGTTACTCTGGACAGTACTCTCACCTTGCACCAACATGTCATGAACATATGCAAGGCTGTATATCTTGAGCTGAGACGCATCAGCTCCATTCGCAAATATCTTTCAGTTGATGCCACTAAAACACTTGTGTGTTCATTAGTACTTTCAAGACTGGACTATTGTAACTCAATTCTGTATGGTTCATCTCAATATCTGCTCCAGAAACTTCAAAAAGTTCAAAACACAGCTGCTCAAAACATACTTAGAGTACCATGATCAGAGCACACCTTCCCACTGCTCTGTACCCTACACTGGATGTCCATTTGATCCAGAATCAAACACAAAATTTGTTTTCTGCGCTATGTTTCACTGTCGGACTCTAGTCCAACATACCTATCCAACCTTACCCATGTGTACACACCAGCAAGATACTTACGCTTCTCTTCTGACAATCATATACTCATTATACCCACTTAAAAAACAAAGTCATATGGACAGCGTTCTTTTGCATACCAGGGCCCAGAAACGTGGAATGAATTGCCCACTGAACTTAGACACAACAACACAGTGATCAAATTCAAGAAGGCTCTCAAAACTCACTTATTTTGAATGCAAGAACAAACGTAAAGACCTAATAATGTTTCCTGCCTGAAATATTCTCAGCATGTTTTTTATTTTTAATGTTTTTCTAATTTCATAGTGTTTGTTTTTGTAATAATATTATATGTTATTTTATCTTATAGGTGTTGTCTAATGTTGTAAAGCGCTTAGAACTTCTAAAGATTAGGCTCTATACAAAGTCCTCATTATTATTATTATTATTACTATTATATTCAACATAATTGCATGTATGATATTGTAGGAATAATTTTTGTTAAACATTTAAATATAATTTATATACTTTAGCCATTCGCCACCCACACATCTTAAAATTGTATCTATTTCATATGTATAGTGATGTCTAGCACTAGGGCATCATGCAGCAGACATGTAGCATGATGTCCCACCCAGTCACATTATCCTGACACCAGGCCGACCAGTCCTAACACTAACCTCTTAATGCTGAGTGCCAAGTGAGCCAGATGTTAGTACCATTTTTGTAAGTCTTTGGTATGACTCGGCCAGGGATCGAACCCGCGACATCTCGCATCTGAGGTGGACACTTTTCCCAAGGTGTTTTTCACTGGTTATACTGGTCATTTAAAAAGGACATCTTATATCTTTGACATTGTTAAAAGGACTTTAGTGTAATTGATTCATGTGAGTAATTTGAGTTGTGGATTATACAGCTAATTCCTTACTTCATACACCACTATCAAGACACCACTTGCTCCACTTGGTCATTTTTACTTCCTTGACTTCAACGATAAATGGGAACAACACCCACACACCCCAAAACAAGCAACAAATCAACCAACCAACCAAAAAAAAATCGATACATTTTTTATATTTTTTTCCTAATTCATTTATTTCATTTATTGCACTTTCTTTTCTGGTTAGTTTCATTTTCCCTGTTTTAATAACTATTAATTTATAACTATTCAGGCTATTTTTCGAGCACATTGGAACACTCATTTTGGTTAGTTGTGTGCCTAGCTGATGTACAATTTCCACAAATACATTACCCAAAGAAATTTCAGCCACAGTGCATGAAAGTAACATTATGGCATGATAACAGTCTACCCAATGTGCATATTGCAATTACAAACAATTTTATACTTAGTCTGGATCTCTGTTTTTTATGCTCACTGCTTTGCTCTCCAGTATCGTGTACCTATAGCGGAGTGCAACACAGGGACCATGCGAAGCACTGTTCCAGATACCGCAATAAGCTAATAGTTTATTCGAGTTTTAATGTTTTGAACCAGTCTAAAGTTGTTCTTGAAATTCTATTTCTCGAATAAAATTTAGTAATTCAAATACTAAATAAGATATTTCCTTTAAAGGTAAATATTACATTCTATCTTTGTTGTTCTTGTGGAGAATTTTTTGATCTCGTTGATACGAAAGTTTCGTAGTTGCCGTAGCAATGTTTAAAAAATGGCTGCCGATGTACCCGGAGTAAAATTTGACACTGGACAAACATTATTTGACTATTCTGCAAACTGCTTCCCAGTTCGAAGTTTTATAACAAAAGGAGAAGATGGTTTGTTTAAAAAACTATAATAAGATCCATGATATCTATAACAAGATCTTTTTTTTTATCCGATGTACTTGGGATCTTTATGGTATAACCTATTTTCGTATATTTACCTTCTACTCAGTTTGTCATTTTATGTGTGCAGGGTGACGAGGATCGCAGATTAGATAGGGAAGATAGAATTTAATATGATATCGATCATTATAATTAGTAGAATTATCCCTTTTAATGACCAAAAGTGAACAGGTGTTAGGTCACCAAAATATCGACGATTATAGTTTTTGCATTAATCCCCGTTTGTTTGTAAACACCCCCAACCGATTTCAATAACGAAGATTTTTAGAGTGATAAAAATGCATGGAACTTTGTCAGTTCATTCATTGATTGATTTATAATTTCTAACCTAACTGTGACCTGAGTGGCCCAAACTCTGGCATCCTTTGCATGTTTCATGTTTCACAAAGATTCCTTACTAACATGGTACCATATTGCATACATTATGGGCAAGTCTATGTTCCTCAGACAACAGAATGATGTTTATGCTATTCTGTAAATTACCATGACGTTGAGAGTTGAAAGTTATATCCCTTTGTACACTTGTACATATAAATTACAATGTCTTGTTAAAACCATGTGAATGGCAAATTTGTGCTTGTCATTCTTTTTCCTTGCTTGATTAGAAATTGTAAATGTTGGAAGCAGACGATGTAGTGTTTTCCTTATATGAACATACATGTGTAGTCGTGCGACACCCTTCACTGAAAATAGACTCGTCCAGGATCTGGAAATGAGTAGCCAGCATGGTCATCTTTTACACTGAAAATTTCTGTTTGGTATGAATGAACAGATGGTAATGGTGTTTGGGCCTTCCTGTTCGTAATCAGGTTTGAAATTATAAATCAGTCAATGAACTAAGTTGTGTGCATTTTATCTCAATTACGCTTTTGTTTTTCACACTGGTTGGGGGTACAAACAAATGGTATGGTACATTCAGAATATATTATTCATCCAGCTCCTTGTTCAGTAATGTTTGGTCAAGATTGCTATAATACTGGCATACTAGAAGTTCTGATAAGTAACTAGTCCCAAAAAGTTGAGGATGTTGACCCTGATAGGTAGGGGTGAAATGATACACCTGTGCTGCGTATCAATACTATTCATGTTACATAGCCTGTGATATGATACATATTGATGCACCTGATGGACTTTCCATCTTTTATAGGTGGGTGGTGCCTCTTTATGTATAGGGACACACTGGTTGTATTTCCAGTATGCAGATTACAGATATAGATATAGTTGTCACATATTTATATGCAATTCTCATCGATGACAAGAAAACAAAAATACTTTCAAACAGAATACCTGTTGGTTGTCATTGAGTTTTATTCAGCATTTTAGACTATTTAATTGTGGCTCCATATAACTCACTTTAGCCACAACACACTTTGTTTTACATTGCATTTCTAACTTAAACTTGGAAGATATAATTATACATGTACTTTGATAAACATCAGCTGTTTGACATCTGCCTTCTTGCTGATCCTGTGATAATTTTATTTATTCCATCAGCACCTTCATTCACTGGTTAAATATCTCTGAATTAAAAGAGAAATTCCAAATTTGTTCCCCATGTACAATTTAAGGAGAGAAGCTTCCAGGATTTTATCTTAAGGTGGATTTCACCCATTGTCAACAAAGGAAGGGGAGAGTAGAAAAGAATGAGGAGGATGAAACAGTCATGGTTCAATATTTACCTTACAATTCAATACTCCACTTTTTTAGAGCTCTACTGAATCAAAATCTTTAAAAGATGATACCTCTTTTTGTACAAGTATTAATCTTTTCATTATTTCTGAGTACATTAAGTTCCTTTATGAATATTTTTCTGTGCTTCCTTCTGACAGGGAATATTCCTAGCTAGCTTTGTCAGCTTGAAAATGTTGTGAAACTGATCTTTGTGCCTGTTATTTAAAGTTTTCCAGAGCTCACATATATTATTATATGGATAAATCTGCTCCAAAATAGGAGTTTTCACTAACACAGACTTACTCCTTGAATCAGTAGTTTGCTGACCTCCTATGCCAGATTTGTTATCTGTTCCATGATGCTGTATTAAGGTTTTTAGTCAGTCAATGTGTATTCTGCATGTATAGAAGGAGGTATTCAAACAAATACCTTCTTAATTCCACTTTGTTCATCCTTATTTATTCAGTTTATCTTAACCCTGATATGGATATATGGTTTTGTAGCATATGATCCACAGAGATAAACTGATTGATAAAAAAGATGAAGATTGCATTTTACTTTAAAATTGTCTGTTCAGTTAGATCCAGTATTCTGCCCTTTCGAAACACCAATGAAAGGGAGATTGATCGTCATGCCCTCTATTTTTGGTTCATCAAACATGTACATCTGACTCTATTAAGCACCATTTTTCGGGCTAAAAATCACTCACTGGTATCTCCATTAACAAATTTCCCAGCTCCAATAATCCAACATTTACCAGCTCCAAGATACTTCATAACTTTGATAATTATTGTTATCATCATGATCATCAGCCAGTATTTGGTGAACAAGAACGTGATGAACAATGCCGGGAATCAGACATTTTGGGTTTTTCAGGTGGAATGTATTGTATACACGCATCTGTAAAACTTCCTTTATGGAGGGTTCAAACTATGCCATAATGCTTATTCCAGGACATAATGTGCCAATAAAATTTAGTTTAACAACCATTTTTGGCATGCATGAAGACTCAGATGCATACCCAAAAAAGCAGATGTCATGACAAGAATGGTTAAATAAAAATGGCTTGCATTGTTGAGCATATTTTTATTCGCAGGACATTCAACTAATTTGTGGGAGTATTCGCGCATAACCATTCTCCAAGTGTGTGATTTTGTACATATTTTGCATGATTCATGTAAGCGCACACCCTGACAGTATCTCTGTTAATTTTATTTTGTATATAAATGACATTAGTGCGAAGTTTCTCTGTTGCTTTGCTAGTACTTACTGTCTGTCATGCAGGGAATAAGTCACACTGATTGCTGATTGGTAGTTAATATTTAACCTTGACCAGAACAAACAGTAACCACCAATAAAGTTTGAACTAACATATTTCACCAAGTGATACACCGGTGGTGTAGCTTTCAAATTGACCGAAGTTGACAAGATCAAATTCAATGTAGGAACTTCATGTAAATTTGGTTATTATTAACGATGAGTAAAGTACTTCATTATATTCATTATGCACATGGAAAATGTTTGGAATGTATCCTTTATGCTGAACATGCTGCAGGGTTATGATAATTGAATTGGGGTTGGGGCAGATTACAAACCATGCAACTTTGTTTGAATTTGCAGACGGTAAGTGAGTATTCTCAATAGTCTCTTTTGTTTTTACTATTAAAAATGAGTGCCTAGGAATGCAAATGCTGTTTCAGATGAATTATGTATTTAAAGAATAAAAAGGCGAACTAATAATAATCATTCATTACTGCTGAAGATTAAAATAACTTATGTACGGTAAGTATCATTTTGTATCGATTCTCCTTCCCTTGTATCGATATGTGTATTGTTCCAGCAAAAGTATTGATGCATTAATATATTGATGAATCGTTTCACCCCTAGTATTAGGGTCACTGTATTACTGCCATAATAATGATTGATATGTGTCTATATTCTGACTGCATCTGGAGAAGGAGACAATATTTTCACAAATATCTCAAACAGTTGGCAGCCCATGTTAACATTGTTGCACAGCTAAGAGTATAACTGTCATTCATACTACACTGTTGCACCCAGGCTGTTTGATCCCCCACCCCCCATTTTTCGAGTAATTACTACAATAACAGAATTTTAAAGTTGGAAAAGTTGCATAAAAGAAATAAAATGCTCACATATTTATTCTAATGGTGTGTATAAATTATAGTAAATTCAGATAGTGCTGTCTTTTGCATTATGCCATACTACAGTCACCTTTTTGTGTGTTACTATGATTCAGCACAGCTTTAATTTAGAATTGGAGTCACTGGAAATGAGTCAATGTGCATGTATGTTGTTCTGCATGGAGAGGTATTAAAATTTATACTGCATCAATGTGATATCAGTAGTTGCTTGTACTTATCAATTTTCAAGTGTTATAATTTGTTCAATGAAGCAGATTTTCAATTTTTTTTTATGGAGAAAGATATAAATCTCTCCCCAATAGCTTCTGCAGTACCTGGTGCAAATGCTCAGGACGAATTATCTGGTGGGCTGCTGCTGAAGTAGGCAAGCATGACAGATGCTGCTGAGATAATGTTCATATTACTGAGGAAAATGGCAATGATTGCCCATGCAAAAAAACAAGTATGTGTCAAGGTTTCAATTAGCATGGACCAGAACATTTTGATGTTTGAAATGGAACAAAAATGGTGGTATGACAGGCATTCAGGGAGGGTTGCATAAATGTCTTGGCATCCGTCCGTCTACGGGAGACGATGGCGTAGCTCCATAGTAAGCTTTTGTCTATCCTTCTTTCTAGCTGTCTTTTCAGCTTGTTTTATTCTTCTCTCTTCCTCTGCATTTTGAACTCCCTGCCTGACAGCTAGGCGCCAGCTGGAACGGTTGTTTGCACAGCTCTCCCAGTCACTGACATTGATGTTTGCTGTCTTCATATCCTTCTTGCAAACATCTTTGTAGCGCAGATGTGGTTGTCCAGTTGGTCGTGCACCTTCTGCTAACTCCCCATATAACAGGTCCTTGGGAATGCGACCTGGGTCCATTCTTTTGACATGGCCAAGCCAGCGAAGGCGCCTCTCGCTGAGAATGGAGAACATGCTGTTCATGTTGGCACGTTCTAGAACCTCTGTGTTGGGTACTTTGTCCTGCCACTGGATGTGCAGAATGCGCCACAGACATCTCAGGTGGAAGCTGTTGAGTTTCCTCTCGTGTCTTGCATAGGTGGTCCATGTTTCGCTGCTGTAGAGAAGTGAGCTGAGTACGCAGGCTTGGTAGACACGCAGTTTGGTCTTCTCTGTGAGGTTGGGCTTGTTCCAGACTTTCTGGTTAAGTCTGGCCATCACTGCTGCTGCCTTGGCAATCCTGCCGTTCACCTCAGAATCAATGGAGAGTGAGCTGGAGATGTTAGATCCAAGGTATGTGAAGTTCTCGACAACTTCCAAGTTGTACCCATTGATGGTGACAGAGGGAGGGGAGTCTGCGTCCTGCACCATGACGTTCATTTTCTTCAAACTGATGGTCAGTCCAAATTCCTTACAAGCATGGGAGAGGCGGCATACCAGCTGCTGCAGTCCATTCCGTTTGTGATGTCAAGGCTGCATCGTCGGCGAAGAGCAATTCACAGATGAGTACCTCTGTGACTTTAGTCTTAGCACGGAGTCGGGCAATGTTGAACAGCTTGCCATCAGCCCTGGTATGGATGTACACTCCCTCGCTGTAGTCCTTGAATGTGTACTGGAGAAGCATGGAGAAGAAGATGGCAAAGAGCGTCGGCGCAAGGACACAGCCTTGTTTGACCCCGCTGATGACTGGGAATGCTTCAGATGTTGCGCCATTGAAGCACACTGTGCTGTGCATGTTCTCGTGGAACGACATGATGACAGCAAGCAGATGTGGGGGGCAGCCAATCTTCTGCAGGAGTCTGAAGAGTCCACTCCGACTAACCAGGTCAAACGCCTTCGTCAGGTCTATGAAGGCAATGTAGAGGGGCATCTGCTGCTCGCGACACTTCTCCTGCAGCTGACGTAGTGAGAAGATTATGTCTACAGTTGACCTGCCGGCTCGAAATCCACACTGGGACTCTGGGTAGATGCGGGAGGCTAGGATTTGCAAGCCCACCAAGGCAACATGGGCGAAAGCCTTTCCAACGATGCTGAGGAGGTAGATGCCCTGATAGTTGTTGCAGTCGCTATGGTCTCCTTTGTTTTTCTACAAAGTGACGATGTTGGAGTCACGCATGTCCTGTGGGATGTATCCCTGTTCCCAGCAAAGGCAGAGGAGTGTGTGTAGGGGCTGGAGCAGTGCTGGTTTTCCGCTCTTGAGGACTTCAGGCGGAATGCCGTCGCTTCCAGGAGCCTTCCCACAGGCAAGGCAATCGATGGCTTTTCTGAGCTCTTCCAGGGTGGGCTGTGTGTCTAGCTCCTCCATGACAGGCAGGTCTGGAATGGCGTCCAGGGCAGTTCCAGTGACATTGGTTTGGGTTCCATATAGCTCGAGATAGTGCTCAACCCATCGCTGCAGTTGTTTCCCCTGGTCTGTGATGACTTCGCCTGTCTTGGACTTGAGGGGAGCGGTCTTGTAGCTGTTGGGGCCTGTCGCCTTTTTGATACCCTCATACATTCCTCTTGTATCCCCGGTGTCAGCAGCTGTCTGTATACTGTTGCAAAGGTTCAGCCAGAAGGTGTTGGCACAGCAGCAGGCAGTCTTCTGGGCATTGTTCCTTGCAATCCTGAGGGCTTGTAGTGTTCTGGGGCTAGGTGCAGCCTCGTATGCCAGGAGGGCTTTCCTCTTTGCCTCAGTCACTGGCTCCATCTCCTCCCAGTTTGCCTCATACCAGTCGACATTCTTTCACTCCCTCTGCCTGTAAGCTGTGATGGCTGAATTGTACACAGCGTCACGGATATGGGACCACTTGGAGTCAATGGTGTCATCAGGTGTCACTTTGGTGAGGGCTTCCTTCAGTTTGCTGATGAACTGCTGTGTTTTCTCTGGGTTGCTTGCACAGCAGGTGTTGATGCGTGGGTGACCTTTCTTCTTGGCGTGGTGCAGCTTCTTGGGTAATATTCACACCTTGCTGGCCACGAGGGAATGGTCCATGTCACAATCAGCACTGTGGTAGCTGCGGGTGAGGAGGACACTGGCCAATTCTGCACGCCTGGTGATGACGAGGTCTAGCTGGTGCCAGTGGCGTGAACGTGGGTGTCTCCATGACACCTGGTGGATCTCCTTGCATTTGAAGAAAGTGTTGGTCACACATAGGCTGTGGGAGCAGCACATCTCCAGCAGTCACTGACCATTCTCGTTGATCTTGCCCCTTCCGTAAAAGCCGAGACAGGTGGACCAGGCCTCATGGTCAGCTCCCACTCTAGCATTGAAGTCTCCTAGTAAGTAAAAGCTTTCATTGTTGGGGATGCTGGATATTGCCTGATCCAGAGCCTCATAAAACTTGTCTTTCTCCTCGTAGGTGGAGCAGAGGGTTGGGGCATACACGCTGAAGATGTTGACCGGGCCTAAGGATGTTGACAGCTGGAGGGCAAGGATTCTCTCAGTACCTGATGATGGAGGTTCAATGAAGGCGATTAGTGTGTTCTTTATGGCAAAGCCTACACCATGCTGCCTTGGTTCATCCGAGGGCTTCCCCTGCCAAAAGAACATGTAATTGGCTTCCCTGATGGTGCCACTGTCAGCCAGTCAGGTCTCCTGGAGGCAGGCAATGTCACTGTTCAGTCGGGAGAGTTCTCTGTCAATGATGGCAGTCTTCCGTGCATCGTTGATCTGCTGTAGGTCAGCGGTCAATCCAGGACACATGGTCCTGATGTTCCAGGTTGCAAAACGAAGAGTTGGAGTCTTCTTATTTCTTCTTTTAGTCTTTCCTGGTGCGGAGTTTTGTGGCTCACTTGTCGAGATGGTTCTCTAAGCTCCACGCACCCAGTGAAGCAGGCAGGCCATGGCGGGCAGCACCTTACTGACTGGGGGCTGCCCAGCTTAAGGCGGGCGGTAGCTGTCGAGTGAGACCTGGTGATCTCTCCCACCATCAGAAGTAACCCCTGGCGCCAAGCTCTATGCCAATCGAGTTTTGACTTAGAACCGGTAAACTGCTACTTCTCGTGTTGTGCCAACCCTGTACGACGACGCTGGAGTGTCCTCTCCAGTGGAGCTATGAAGCCTGGGCAGGGTGGTACGGAGAATCAGTTGTTGTCCATGCAGCAGATCCCCCCTCTCCATGCAGCTGGTGTGCCCAAGGGAATGATGAATGCCGATACAGCTTCGCACCAACAGCATCGCAGGAATTGCCGGAATGACATTGAAGTCAACGTCAGACTGCCATAGGGACTCCATCTCCAGATTTTCTGTCGGGGTTTACTCCCTTAGCCTTTCCCATGAGTGGGTATAGCCACAAGGCAGCAGAGGTTTGGAATCGGAGTTTTCCTTCTCCTAGATGAGCTACCATCCAAGGTTTACGAGTCCCATCTACCCGAAGCAACTGGTTTTAAGGTGCCAGTGGGCCGCCTTCACCCCTTCTCCTGTTAGTAGAAAACATGGTTTGCCGGGCTTCAAATCTAAGCCACTCGTGAAGGCCAGGAGCTGGATTTTAGTTGACAGAGGCAGTCAGAGACGCAAGCCATATGGGGCATTTTTTGGAGGATTGGGGCGCTTGTCTCCCACTCCCACCCCGGGCAATGTCAACCTTAGACCACTGCATAAATGTAAGGAATTAAATTACATTACTGTACTGGACAAGAAGAAAAAAGGAAACTATTTAATTAGTACCCTCATTAAATGATAAGTTAGGAAAATAGTAGCAATTTGATATGTAAGCCCCCCCCCCCCACTTCCACCTCCCACCCCATTAAAATGATACTTCTTCCTGTGAGGGAGGTGGAAGGGACAGGTCACCCTTTCCTGGGAGTTACTCAGTACTTTTGCTGATGCCATTTTCCATATCAGTGTAAATCAAGGCACAATCAAATGACTGCATTGTTTGAATTTTGTTGACATTTAAGTTATTTGAAGAGCAGTGGTAGCTGCCAACTAACAGTTCATTTTTTTTATATGAGATTAACATGTCTGATAAAATTTGACTGATTATGCAACATATTTGTTTGGTCAAAGAAAATGCAGCCCAATCAAATCATATATGGCATATATGTTCTATCATCACTCATAAGCAATTGAAATGGCAGTCAAAAATGCAAAACTTGATGCTGCCTGGATTTACTTCCGTAAGCAAAAGGCATTGGAATAAAGATGTTCCAAATAAAGCTGTATGACAGTACCCATATGTGTTGCCAATTATGTGAGATATTCTTGAAAATTTGTCCTTGAGTTACCCTGTCAATGTGGTCAGAACTGAGATACATGTCATTGATTGTTATGGCAGTAAGATTTTGATATACCATCAAACATATAAGGGTTGACATCTTACATCGATTAATTAGCAACTGGTTCTCTACATGGTTCTTGAGCAGCATACAGTTTGAAATTTGTATTATATGTTGTTTCTTTTATTTGTTGCTTTCATAGTTTAAAGAACATCAGTCAACATCAATTTGCAAATGAATTTTATTATAAAAGCAGAACTGAATTGCAGTGAATCCGTTTGGTTTACATTACCTGCAGAGAAAAGCATGTACTGAGTTTGTGCATGTGCATTAAATGGCCGGTAAGGAGAAATGACCATTGGCCATTTTTTTGTTACATGTACAGTTCTATCATGGACAGCTAGGTACATATAACCATCTAAGGATTAAATGAGCAATAACTTTTGTGTTCAAATTGCATTTATTCCATTGTTGATGTAACAATATTTTGAGATCCAACTAGTTTTGAATATTTGGAGAACCATTGGTATAATTTGTCATGTCATTTCTGGATCATTTGAAGATCTTGAAATGATAATCACAATCTATAAGGAAATGCACTTAGTGAAATAAGACCAATCACTCAGATGAATTTAAGAATGGGTGACAAAAACTGGTTTAGCAGGGTGAGAACATGCAATTAGGCTCTGTCTTGTAATTACCTATATGGAAGGCTATTCATGAAAGAACAATCTTGGTGGTAGTTTCTAGGAGAGGAACAAGTAAACTAATTTTAAAATGAGGCATTTAAAATTTTCTTAAAACTGATGTTGAAAAATACCAGTTTGTTGGTCAAACTGATTGTTGAGGATAAAGAGATAAAAAGGAAAATAAGAAAGAATAAAAGGAAAAAAAAGTAAACGAAAATAAATAATGCACTTAAAAATGATAAAATCTTTTGGATGAATGAAAACTTTGCATCAACATCCACCTGAGTACATTTATCTATTAGACTAGTTTGACCGTCACCAAAATCACAGATATTTATAGCCTTCAATATACTCTTGTCACACAAGTAAACAAATATACTTGATTTCTTTCAGCTGGAGCATGGCTTGTGGCTCAGAGAGCAGAACAAAGGCGTAGATTCAGAGCTGTGCTGTGTACACAACCCAAAACTTATGACCAGATAAAAGAGGAAAGGCGGCGAGCAGAAAAGGAGGGTACAAACATAAGTGCACAGGATTTTTATGCAGAGGAGGAAGAAAAGCATGCAGAAGCTCTTCAGCTTGATGGATTTTTCCTGGTAATTGTAAAGCAAATTGTATTTATTGTTGGAGAATAAATGCAACAAATGATACACTAGCTCAAAGCTTCCCCTGACTATGTAACAACAATCAATAAAACATGCCAAACATGGGAAACCTTAAGATGTTGACATAATGCAGATTTTACATAAATGTAAGATTGTGTTACATTTGTATGGTGTGACATAGAAAAGGTATATAAAATGTATCTTGTAACTAGGTTTTTAATGTAACAGTTAAGAACAAAGGATTGTAGTAGTTCAAGAAATATAAACATACCTTGTGTTTAAGAAGATACAATCCATCACTGTTAAAATAGGAACAAAACAAGTTGTTAATTAACTAAAAGAGATAAGCACATTATTTCTGTTAATGTAAAAACATAAAAACAAACAAAGATGAATATGTAACAATGCAACTAAAACACATAAGATAGGGTAGTGTTTAATATCACTTTCCTGCATTTTATGAAATATAAATATTAATTTAATACATTTGTCTGTCTGTATTGATATGACTATTATCATTTTTCAATGTATCATTATTATTTTCAAAACTTGTATTGATCAGTAATTGAGCAAATGAGTGATACAAGTCTTGTCACACCCTTCATGTAAGGAAATATATGACACAGTAGAAGAAGATGAAAAAATAATAGTAATAATGATAATAAAAATTGCTGCTACTACTATTATTGTTATTTTAATATTGTCGTGATGATGTTGATGACCATACTAATACTATTGTGATGATGTTGATGACCATAAAAATACTGTCAACCTGATGTTGATGACCATACTAATACTGTCGTGATGATGTTGATGACCATAATAATACTGTTGTGATGATGTTGATGACCATAATAATACTGTCGTGATGATGTTGATGACCATAATAATACTGTTATGATGATGTTGATGACCATAATAATACTGTCGTGATGATGTTGATGACCATAATAATACTGTCGTGATGATGTTGATGACCATAATAATACTGTCGTGATGATGTTGATGACCATAATAATACTGTTATGATGATGTTGATGACCATAATAATACTGTCGTGATGATGTTGATGACCATAATAATACTGTTGTGATGATGTTGATGACCATAACAATAATGTTGTGATGATATTGATGACCATAATAATAATGTCATGATGATGTTGATGACCATAATCATCATTATCTTCATCATAATTAAATGAAAAAATGTTTTAATAGATGCGACATTGCTGTGTGGAAGACCCGTCAGACCTGTGCTCAATCAACATCATGGGGAAAGAGATCAGTGAATACAAAGAGGAAGACTTGGCTCTCTTCGACAATGTGGCTTATGTAAATGCTTCTGAGAACTTCCTACCACTCGGTACGATATTTGATTGTATGCAAAGTATCATTATTTCATTAGTTGTATCAAAGACTTACAAAAATGGTACTAACAGCTGCCTCACTAGGTGCTCATCAATAAGAGGTTAGTGTTAGGACTGGTCATCCTGGCGTCAGGATAATGTGACTGGGTGGGGCATGATGCTATATGTCTGCTGCAAGATGCCTCAGTGCTAGATATCACTATAAGCTGCCACATTGCAGACATCGTAGCAATATGACTGAAAAATTGTTAAAGTAACATTAAATATCCAGAGCACACACACATTTTTCTCCTATGATAGTGAACTGTAAAAGCTCATTTATGTATGGCAGATTTCAGCATATCCCCTGATTATCATCAATCAATCACCTTTATGTGATGCTGTAAAATACAGTATCTCCTGTTTGTGACAATTATGTAGATCACATCTCCCTCTCATTTACCACCTACGCTAACCTTTTAAGTATCAGTCAAGCATCTATTAATATTCAAATTTATGACTGATTATGTATCAGTTTAAATGGTTTTCCTGTCTGAAATCATGAGCTTTGGTTATATCTAGATGCCCTTTTTTTAAAAACCATGTTCTTTGGGCTATACATTCTTATTACATCTTGCAGATTTAGTGAATTTATTATATTGAGAAAAGAGACATTAGCAAATATTGTTTTAAAATAATATTTGGTTACTTTATAGCAAAATAAACAATATATTGTGCTTGAATTGTATATTTGGACTTTTCTTGAAAATGCTGTGTTCTCTACAAATGAAGTGTTGATTTGAAACGATCCTTATTTTCATTTGAAAATATTTTGTTTGTTGCATGCTTAATTTAGCATTCCCTCATAATAAAGACTCACATTATGGTGGTGTCCCTCTTATAGCATGCATATGGTAATGGATTCCATTAAATTGGTCAAATTTAGTTTTATCATTGCTAGTTAAATTGTTTCACTTAATTCTTAGCTCATGGTAATAAGTTGTTTTGTGATTTCACATCATTATTTTCAATGTTTTCATTCTAGTGTGCTGTTAGGACTTGAGTGAACATCCCTGTTTTTACGGCTCCTATACTGGTAACTCAGGTAACTTTGAATGACTCTTGATAACCGTACTATGAATAGGGATGACTCTATATGACCTATGATTATTTCCTGTTGTATAATTTTACAGGGGCCTTCCGAGGGTTTCCAATTCTAAGAGAGCTGGAGATGTCTTTAAATGGAATGAGAAACATACATTTTAGCTTGGGAGATTTCCCTCAACTGGAGGTAAGTAATAGCCCTTATCAGAAAATGTGGAATAACATGATTTGAGAAATCCGATGCTTATGAATCCAGTCAACCCAAAATGGGCAAAAATTCTTCTCATTGTTAAATTATGATCAGGCAACTCATAAAATATTATTATAAAAAGATCAGGTTAAAATCATAATGGGATTTTATATTTTTTTTCTCCATAGACCAAGATTTAATTATTTAATTGTCATTTTCAATATATTTATTAGGGTGTCCAAAATATCTCCACATAATTCCCTGGTTGATTGTTGGAATGATTTCTATCAGTAAGAAGCCATACTAATCCACATATGTTAGTTACTCATTACCTAATTAAATACTACTAAATAGTACCTTGAGATAGATCCTTTAAGAAAAAGAGCAGCAAATCTTGTGTCAACACATCAAAATATGGCAGTATTAATTTCATTTGGACTTGACACACTAAATGCCTTAGTAGTATGCTTTTCCATTGGCCAGTAGAAAACACGGTCTGTTAAAATGCGTGGCACTTTCTAATGGGAGTAATGATGGTGAGTTACAAGTAATGCATACTTTTCAGGACAAACGTTAATGAGTAATTTTGACTACTGCAATCTGGAGCCATTGCAGTAATTTACCAGGTAACCAGACAAATCTGCAAGGTAAATGTTTCTTAAAGTTGGTTGCCCAGAGACAAATTTGGATTTTATATGCCATCATCACAGGCTACACAAATTTGGATTTTATATGCCATCATCACAGGCTACACAAATTTGGATTTTATATGCCATCATCACAGGCTACACAAATTTGGATTTTATATGCCATCATCACAGGCTACACTAATATGGATTTTATATGCCATCATCACAGGCTACACATACTGGCTCATATGTACAGTATAAAAGCAGCCCGTGTGTAAAATAATGTCCATATTAAATATCTTGGTGTGTAGAGAGTTGGTGAGGAAATATTTGTCATTAAAATGAATGGCAGAAAAACTACAGAAGTTGAAAAATATTCCAGATAACTGATCCATAATTAAAGTGTAGATTGAATGAAGTGTAGAAATTTTATTTATCTATCCATTATAGAGGTACAGTTTATTGTTAAGTGTGCTTGATTGAATTTTATATTTTCATAATGCATTAGTTGCTATTTTGAAAGCTAGCTTGTTTATTTTGGTCTAAATTATATACTTGAGTTTATTGAATTTGGTGAAAAGGACACAATGTGACTCATATGCAGTATTATTCAAGATAAATTTAATTTTTAATGAATACTCATGTACAGTAGTCCACCTCATATAGGGTCATGTATTCTGCAGCAGGAAAGTGGCCTTACAAGAGTGGTGGTCTTTCTTGAGAGGGTCACACATATAAAGTTGTCAGTACCAAGAGATTATCATAAAAGGGGTGAGCCAGTTGGCAAGTTGGTCATTTAAAAGGTGCCTCCTGTATTATCATGTATTTATTTTATTCTACAGGTACTAGATTTGTCCTACAACAACTTATCACAAGAGGACATACTCACCTTAGGGATGCTGTCCAATCTTAAAGTTCTACATCTGACAGGGAACAACTTCAAAACACTTCCACAAAATATGGCTGTTCCACGCTTTGATCCTGTCTGGTAAATTGAAACTTAATTTTTATGCTAGATGTTGGTCTGAGGTTGTCCTGTTGATTTAGGCAACTTTCGTATACTGTACAAAGAAAATCACTGATCAGAGGGTCTATTTAACAATGCTTATATTTGGGATTCATGTTGATTTACAAGAAAAATTGCACCCTAAGATCAGACACGTGTGGAATTGCATATTTTATATTCAAACCCCAACTCTGTTTATTTTGTTATTCCCATGTGCATCCCTTTTTATCTCTACTAATAATATACCTGAAGAGCTTACGGGACGGCCTATCAGCTGTCGATCCATCCATTAGAATATGGGATGGCTTATCAGCTGTCCATCCATCCATTAGAATATGGGATAGCATATCAGCTGTCCATCCATCCATTACAATATGGGATGGCATATCAGCTGTCCATCCATCCATTAGAATATGGGATGGCCTATCAGCTGTCCATCCATCCATTAGAATATGGGATGGTCTATCAGCTGTCCATCCATCCATTAGAATATGGGATGGCCTATCAGCTGTCCATCCATCCATTAGAATATGGGATGGCCTATCAGCTGTCCATCCATCCATTAGAATATGTTTGTTATCACAATTGTACTAAGCTACTTGGAGGATTGTCACGAAACTCTGTACACACACTGTCATTCCATGATCTAAATAAAAATGCTGCTGCTCGGATGTCCAAAATAGCAGTGGTAGTTGCCATCCTGAAAATCTTGTTATGGCTGTTATTAATATCAGCATGGGTATTTCACTGAAAGACTTTCTATGATGTCTAGTTAGTCCTAAATGAATATGGCAGCTGTCTTGAAAATCTTGTTATTACTACTTTATATTGAATGGAGACAAAAGACTTCTTATAATGTCTAGTTAGTCCTAAATAAATATGGCAGCTGTCTTGAAAATCTTGTTATTACTACACTATATTGAATGGAGAGACATATCAACAAAAGTCTTCTTATGGTGTCTAGTTGTTTGTAATTGAAATGGTGGTGATCTAACTTCCAATATGGCTTCTTGTTACTGCTACTCCTTCTAGATGGATGGTCATTTAAAAAATGTGGTCTTCACCCAAAAACATCTCATGACATCTAGTTGGAGTTGGATCTAAATGAAATTGGTCCTATCTGACATCTGATATAGCTACTATAGATGTCAAAATTTTGGGATATTTCAACCGGGTACTCATTGATCCTAATGATCGGTTACCTAAGTAGCTACAGAGGGAACTTGTGTTAAATGTAAACCTGAACTGTTTTGTTGTTAGTTCACACATGCCAACCCCCAAGAGATGTATAGGCATAATTATTACCTACAATATGTGGCAAAAAATGTGGAATCTGAGATTAAAAGGAATAATCTGTAAATTACATGCTATAATTACAGAGAACTGTATGAAAAAAATACCTTTAATTTTGCTACTTATCTGGATCTGCAGTTAAAATTTTTGTGACAAATCGGCTAAATCCATATTGTAGTTATTACAAGAGTATAGACACAAAAGAAATTGATAAATTATTTATGCACAACACTCACTTTAACTACATCTGGTCTACATGTCTGCAGTAACGTTTGCAAAAGAGTCATAGAATCCACAAATGATGACTGTTGTATCATCCTCAGCCTGCCATGGTTTGTATCCTAAATGATGGTGCAGATGCAACATGATTTTAAGTTTAATAAAATCCCTCTCCTCTAAAATTTCAGTCATATAATATCCGTCAGTCACATGAATAAAGCCCATTTATTACAATATCTGGGACCATTTTTCTCAATTTTGACTGTTCTGCTATGTATGCAGTATGAAAAATAGAATTAATCTATGACAAGTTCATTTCACATTCGAAAAACGGGACTGTTTTCTTGGAACTGTTTCAGGTGAAATTTATGAAAAAATTACCATATTTGCACATGTGGCAAATTTGTTGATTTTTTAAAAAATGTTATTAAATAACAAAGATTTTTTTCCCCCTTATATTTAAATATTTAAGTGAAACATTTCATTCTCTGTACGGTTGTCCATTTCATTTATTTTTTGTAGCATGCTATAAAACGTGTTGCCTTTGCTGTGACACAAATATCTGTCTTGGGTTTCCCACTAAAAATTAAAGATCCAGCAAACAAACATTTGAACAACAGCCATGACTTGAACTGCTAACACTTGCTCCAGGGCCACAAACTTGCAAAAATGGCATTAGTTAAACCAGACATTTATATTTTGTTTTCTTTTATTTGAATTGTAGTACATATTTAAATTTTATTTCATTGAATATTTCTTACTCAGTACTTAATGTCACTGTCAATGAAAGCTATTGACCCAGTTAATGTCATCAGGGTCTCAAAATAAGCTAGTTTAAGTCACAAGAAAATGGCGCACAAACCAAGGAAGGGCATGATGTTAGGATAGTTTGGGTCGAAATATCAGTGTTACTATCAATGGACAGGTACCTGAATACCCGGATACCCATTGGCATCTTTAATAGCTAGCATGGCTGCTATCTTGAAAATCTTGTTATCATTACTTCTTCTGAATGGGTGATCATATTCACAAAGGGTTTTCATCAAAAGACTTCTGATAATTGTCTAGGTGGTCCCAAATGAAAATGGTTTTCATCTACATCCAATATGGCTGCCTCAGGGCTAAGTTAAAGGACTTGTTATTACTAAAAACAAGTATCAGAGATGGGTTCAAGATTCAGCAGTTAAAAGGAAGAAATGGTTTTATCTTGAATTCCTGGAAATTCTTTCTGGATAATTGAGCATATGTGTCTTTGGGGGACTCTCATTTCAGACATAAATTTTGTTATCTCCCTTTTCATCGAGTAGTCTTACTGATTCAGATTTTAAAATGTGGCCAAAGTTGGAATGGAAATTCTTTATAGGCAATTACAAATCTCCTAATGTTTTGTCAATATTTTGGGGGAAAATATCCATGAAGTGAGGAACTCATCTTCCACAAGTATCACAGAACTGATAGTTGATTTAGAATAGATTGTATGATAATAGATGAGTGACAACATTTGATGTAGGCATCAAAATTAGGACTGCAGAGGTGAAATGTGAGTGCACTGCTACTATGTCATCCAAGTCTATTTCAGATAGGTGTGACACCAACTTTCCAAAATGTCCTTAAATATTTGAATTCTCAATGCATGTCCCAACTAAACAAGTCTTTGACAGTGATTGTACTTATGGATGCTTTTTCCATGCATCAGTGGCCTTGACCTCATTATATCTCCTGAGAGAATTGTCTTTGTGCATGGTGCATGCATACATGCATGCATGTTTGTATGTGAGTGTTTGTATCTAAATAGTGAAACACAAGCCAAGATTCATGCCTTCATCAGGTTAGAGACTTGCAGAGTCTCTGGCACAGAAATTGAATTCTGGACCAAATTTGCAAACCTCATTTACTCGTAAAAAGATGGTAATTTATATAATTATATTTTTGACATTCTAAATACAGTGAAACCAGTTTTAGCAGATCATCAGTGGTGTTCAAGGACAGATGATCCATTAAGGCTTCTGTAGTCCTGTATCTGTTAAAAGAGATGGTATTTAGTACAGGTTTGACTGTAACAGATTTCTCAATCTGAATTAAAAGCTTAAGGTATTATTTTCTATGATTTTACCTTACTGGGAACCTTATGAGATCTAGTTTTTTAAATCAGTTTTAATGTCAGAATCGATATTTTTTGTACTGATACCTTGCAATTTTAAATACAGGAGATTCACATATTTTATGTACATGACTCTGTAAAAAAATAATACAAAGAATGATGAGTAATCATTTTAAGGAATGATGAGTAATCGTTTGAAGGAATGAGGAGTAATCATTTTAAGAAATGAGGAGTGATCATTTCAAGAAATGATGAATTATCATTTATGAGTATACTAATCATTTTAAGGAATGAGGAGAAATAATTGTAAGGAATGATGAATAATCGTTTTAAGGAATGATGAGTAATCAATTTAAGGAATGATGACTAATTTTAAGGAATGTTGAGTAATCATTTCAAGAAATGATGAGTAATCATTTTAAGGGATGATGAGTAATCATTTTAAGGAAATATGAGAAATCATTTTAAATTTTTTTAATATTTTTATGCTGGTTTGCATGGCACTCTTAGTACATTATTGGCTATGTCATGGTAAGGAAGTAGAAACTAAGCACCTCTCTCAGGATGGCCTTGGCAGGTATTAAACCCATGATCCTTGTATTATGAGTCTGATATTGTACCACCTGAGCTACTGCACCTCCCCATGTAAGAAAAAATGTAATAGTTTATAAATCAATGGGGAAATAAATTATAATCGATCCATTAGTTGTTTGGTGTAAAGACCAGTTTTAACTATATTGGTTAATTGTTACACCACTGATGGCAGCTCAATGGTGCTAACACTTAATAATTTATTACATAATTTCTTTTTCCTGTCTAGAAGGCAGGTTATATTTGTAGATGTGCTAAATTCATTCTGTCAAATACTCAATCTTTCAGGAAAGCAGTAGTTCCATATGCCAACTTAGAGATTTTGATGTTAGATGATAACAAACTTTCAGATGTCTCTGTGTTTGCCACGCTGGCCACCATGCCAAAGTGAGTACAAAAAAGTTAAACAAAAGCAATAAAAACCGTTATAAATGTAGACCCTCTGTATGTTATATATACCCATGTCAAATCTGTGGAGTGTTAGCCACATCTATCTGTCACATTATATAACATCATATCACATTATATCACATCATGTCTGTTGCCATATCTGTGGAGTGGAAATAGAGTTTGATCCATTAGCAGGACTTGATGGAGTGAAAATTATTTTGGTTTGAAGCAAAAATAATAGGTATCATCAATGACATATCCAGAGAAATGTTTTGGCTTGGTATACGTATATATATCCACAAGGCCATAGGGTAGAGACATGTTTTTATATGGCTTAAAAATATATATATATATATTCAAGGCTGTAAGGCAGAGACATATTCTTAATATGGCATTTGAATGTGGAAGGGTGTGTTCTTACCTCACATCAGATTTTTTCCCCAATCAGATGAAAAATGCAATAAAACCTGCATAAGAGTGTCACATTTATTTCACCTAAATGTGTTTGTACAATGTTGAAAATATTCACGCATATTACATCTTGTTCAGTAATCTTTCAGTTAACAAAATAATATAAATTTATTTTAATCAATACTAAATTGAACATGTGTACACTGATTAGTTTCAACCTGGATGCACAGTGTAGAAAATATTATGATTATTAAGGAAATATATGTTTAACATCCATAACCAATTCCATACCAAAGATCCATAACAAATTCCATGCCAAATATTACTGGTTAAATATGTATGCATCTTGGTATTAATGCTTTTACTAACAACAAAGAATACAAGACTTTCACTCTATCAATTACATACTTCATACACTCAATGAAACATATTGTTTTGTCCATGAAAATGACATTATTTAATAAGAAAGGTATTTGTTAATCATGTCCTTTATGAACAGGTGTACTTTACTTTGAGAAGTCTACTCAAACAGGTTGACATAAAAATTTTATAAAACGATTTTAGATATTAGTACTGTTCTTGTTTGATATTGTGCAGAAATCTAAGTTACACTTTTAGTAGTTTGTTCAAATTAGAAATTCCTTTTTTCAGCTTAAAGCATCTAAACCTTGAGAAAAATGAGATTTATCTTATCCCCATGTTGCAATCCCTGGAGGGTCGAATGTTCACAAATGAGGATGAAAGAGAAAAACGAAGATTGCGAAGATCGGCCAAAAATTCAGCAAGAAAATCAGCAAGGAAAGAAAAGAATAATGTCAGTGTTACTGAAAAGCAACAAGATACACCAGATGGATCAAAGAGTGATGGAAAGAAAGAGAACACTCCAATTGCCCCTCCAACATCAAAAGCTACAGAAAAGCCAGAACCATCATTTGAGGGTAAAGGTATTCAAAACAAAACAAAAATGGAGTTTGCTGTTGCTTTTCCCCCTGCCCCGCCCCCCCCCCCATCTATAAAAATCAACTTATTTTTATGTGTGTGGGGTATTTTTATCTTTTTAACTGAGAACATTGTATTCACATAAAGATTTTGTAAATACAGTAAATCTGGATTAGTACTAACTTGGATACAGTATGTTTAGTTCAACCAGGTTTGTATGAATAATGATATAATGAATTTAATATTAGTAAATGCAATAAAACTGGGTTAATGTGAGCAAGGATACAATGGCTTGTGTGTTTAATGTCATTTTTCATCACATGATGGGCTATAAATGGTTGCCAGTATATAACTTGGAGGAAGAACCCAGGAAAACCATGGAAAGATCAAATGACACAAGGAAAGCTGCTGGAATGCTTTCTCACTTACCCATGTTGGCAGAGTCCGAGACTCAAACCCACGTGGACAGAGGTGAGGAGTCAGTAATCCGTAAATCTGAGTGCCTTAGACAACTTGGTCTCCCAACAGCAACAAATTTGTGAAAACTAAAAACTGTAAAACTGGGACTGATTTGATAAGGTTACAATGAATGTGCAATAAAAAAGCAATGAAACTGGGTTAGCACTAACAAGGTTACAGTAAATTTAAAATAATAAAAACAGGAAACCTGGGTAGTACTTACAAGGTTGCAATGAATTTACAATAGTAAAAACATTAAAACCCAGACTTTTATTTGCTTGCCGTCTGTATCATAACTAATGTAAACAGGCATTGCTCTTTGCAGGGTAAATAGTATACACAGCAATGACTTGCTTTAATAATACTTTTTGTAACCCATGCTAGTGAAGATATTGTCATTTGCACTCACTGTAAATGTATTTCAAATAATAATTTTCATTTGTAAGATACTGTCACATAGTTAACCTGGATATAATTCAGTCTTGGTTATTTTGCACCTAACACCATGTCATGTGTGATTGGCAGGTGCCTCAAGAACTCGGTTGATATTTCCTTCTCACTCTTGTTTCTGATTTTTTAAAATCCAGTTGTCAGTCTGATAACATATGCAAGCTTTGGAGTACAACGAAACATGATTCATTTCTCTATATTCAGGTCAATGAGCAATGCCAGTGTGTTATCTGACATAAGCGATACACACTGCAGTATTGGATGTATAAACAAACTATAAAGATTTTGTGGATATATTTTTTATTGAATAAATTGTTCATGATGAACAAAGAGGAATATATGATAACAAAATAAAGTTAGTTTCTTTCATTTTATTATCAAATAAGCATTTTGTTTATGTTATTGCAAGATGGGAGGGGCAGAACGCAAAATTCAACACAAATTTATTTTGTTTCTTAAATCTTGGGACACATAACCTAGGTGAAAAGAAGTTTCACCATAAGTTCTGAGACAGGAAAAAAATTAATTATTTTATTGTGTGCCCCTATATAAGGCAAATATGGTACAAGAATAAAAACATTTAAACTGGGTCTGACTCAGTATGAACAAGGTTACAATGAATTTACAAGTAAAACATGTCATAAAACTGGATTGGAACAAAGTAATAGTGAACTTACAATTAATAAATTTAGTTAAGCTGGATTAGTACAATTAGGTAAGCAGGAATTGTACAATTAGTTAAGCTGGATTAGTACAAACAAGGATACAGTGAATTTAGAATTAGTATTTACAGTAAAACTGGTTTTATTAGTAGCAATGATGATATGAATTTTTAATTAGTAAATACAGTAAAATTTGTTTATAGTATGAATAAGGGTAAATTGAATTTGTGATTAGTAAATGCTTTAAAATGTGTTTGTAATAAGAAAGAGAATACACTAATGTTTTAATTAGTAAACAGGTAAATACTGTAAAATGTATTTATAGAAAGAAAAAGGATACAATGAATTTTTAATTAGTAAACAGGTAAATACTGTAAAATGTGTTTATAGTATGAATAAGGATATATTAAATGTTTAATAGGTAGGTACATCAGAACATGGATACAATACAATTTTAATTTTTTTATATTGAGTTAGTATGAACATGTGTACAACAAATTTACAATTACAATACAGTGAAAAGCTTAATATAAGGATCAGTGCAACAGATTTACAGCTTGTAGAACTGGTAGTTTCAAATACTGTATGTATCATGACATAGTTCCCATTACTGTGTGTATAAGAACTTGTTCCCAGTGCTGTATATATCATGATACATAGTTCCAAATAATTTATGTATTATGACATACATTTAACATTACTATATGTATAAGAAGAGATTGTTCCCAATACTGTATTATATCATGATACATGGTTCCAAATACTATATGTATCATTACACATAGTTCCAGACTACATGTATCATGAAACAGTTGCCAGTACTAAATGTATCATGATATAGTTTCAAATAATACATGTATCAGGATACAGAGTTCCCAATTCCACATGTATCATAATACATACTTCTCAGTACTATATGCATCATGATACATATTTCCTCTGTGCTATATATATATGATGATTCATATTTTTGTGTTAATTACTATATAGATAACTCATGATCCAGACTTTTTTTTATCACACTTTATTTGTCTTAGTATATGATTTCCAACAATTAGGACAATATACAGAATTTTTTTAGTATCAAAACTGGACATGGTGTAACGTTTAATACCTGAAAATGCCCACCAAATCCCATTCAGCAAAATCTTTCACTTCATATAATGTGGTTTTCATACTGGATCTTGCATATCTTGGTATGAATCAGGGTGGGGCGGGTGAGATTAAATTATATATCTTCATTACAGTTGACAGCTCTAGCCCAGGCATAATTCCTAATCAGCCAACAGAAATCCCCATGTGTGCAATTTCTTACTGACCTTTATCCAAAAAAAATAAATGAATATTCACTTAGTATTCCAAAAGTGTTTCATATATTAATTTTTATTTTATTTAAAAAAAGTTAAATTACAGGAGACGTTTTCGTGCATTCATACAATAAAACTGTCTTTTATGTTTTCTTTCTTCTGTAGTTGATATAATCCAGGAGGACCTCTTTATGGGAAATCTAGATGAATTATCAGTACAGATGAATGACACCAAAATTAATAACTCAACACTTGACAAAGACCCATCTAAGGGAAGTAAGGATGCACATGAGAGCAAGAATATATTACCCTTCCCAGAGTTACGGCACATTAATCTTGCATACAACAAGGTATTCCAGATTAACACATGTTATATTTGTGTGGGTATTAAGTGTTTCATACCTGCCTTTAGCAAACATATAATAATGTTTATGTTTCTTCATCCATCCATCTGTTCCCTGTTTCATTAACTGCTCAGGTGGCCTAGTGGTTAGAGCATCCACCATTGAGGTTCGAATCCCAGCCAAGTCATACCAATGACTTTTAAAAAGTGATACTAACAGATGCTCAGCTTTAAGAGGTTAGTGTTAGGACTGGTCAGCCTGGTGTCAGGATAGCTGACTGGGTGGGACATCATGCTACATGTCTGCGGCATGATGCCCCAGTGCTAGACATCACTATAGACTGCCACACTGTAGACATTATAGTTATATCACTGAAAATTGTTAAAGCTGCATTAAAAATCCAGATCACACACACCCTGTTTCATTTTAACACAATAACTGGATGTGCATTTCATCAAATGACATTTGTGCATCTGTGTAAACTGCTTGCATTTGATGTAGAGATCAAACCTTGATTGTGGGGTTGAAAGGTAAAAGGTCAGGGTCACTGTGACTGAAAGAAGAACTATGGTTTATGGTAGCATTTAGTTCTACATGAGACCTGTTGATTTGGGGGTCAAAAGATAAATAATCATGGTCATTGTGGCTAAAAAACAAATGGGTTTGGCACAGTAATTTATGTTTTTGGGTAAGTTCCTTATCCAAACTTTCTTGATAACTTTCAAGAATACAATGGTTACTATGCAATAAGTTTGGTTCAAGGTTGCATGCCTTGATGAAAATTCAAAGTCACTGATGACCCTCCTGTATACGTTTATGTAAACATTAAAAAGATGCCATCAAGAATGCATACCAGTGAACCCCAAACAACAAAAGCAGGCTTAAAGTATTAACCTTTATGATTTGTTTTCACATGAATCATGCAGATTGTAAGTGACTGAACTTTCATGACCTATAACTATTCAATATTCTGTCACCCATACAGGTGTTTAAGTAGTGATTTTAACTATTAAATATCACAAAATTATTATCATGTCTGAAAATGATGGAGAAATCAGGCATTGATTGGTGTCAATTGAAAATCGAAATTAAGTGACAATCAAAATTAAGGTACAGCTTTCTCTTACTGAAAAACAAACCTGCCATCAGACAAATTAATATCTGAAGGCAGAAGTGAATAAACAAAGCAGCTAAAACCCTTGCAAGTAAAATCATAATCATTAAAATGTTGTTTAATGATGTTATGCTCTGAAGCCCGTTGGAGTTTTCTGTCACATTGTTATAGTACTTCCTCCTCATCAATGAGTTTGCTGCATCAATTTGCACAAGAAATGTGTTAAACAAAATAACATTATCTTTATCTCCACATTAGGACTTTCCTAAATTTTTCAAGATACTGAATTTTGAAACATGTACAATCTAAATTTGTAAACATAGTTGCTGTCGAAAAGTTATGGTAAAACTTTGGATTTTTTGTATCATTGTAATAATTGCATTAATACTGAATGGAGAAACAAGTCCATGCCAAATCGAAGGTGTTTGCCTTAAATAATATATAATAGAAAGAAAATCTATGGACTTTTTAGCAGATATAGGAATTATTTCACAAGTCATGTAGAAGCATTTCATATTATCATGAATAATAATGCAAAATGTTTCCACTACATGCTTTAAATATTTCCTTTTGTCTGCTCTCAAAATGTCTATATCCTCCGTGTATCTTGTTTCAGTGATATTACTCTTTGATGTGCTTAGTAGCCTTTGACCAGGGCTCCCATTGGCAGTAGCATATTAGAAGGAAAGTGATCCCTTAGTGACCCCTTAGCTTTCAAATCTATGAGTCTCATTCAGCTCTTTTTGAGTCAATGCCTGTGGTAGATACTACATCAGAATAATATAGTACCTTATTTCTTGGGGTACTAAAACAAGCATGAGTGCCAACAATGTAGACAAAGATCTGCAGCACATAATGTATCATGATTGATCTAAGTGTTTCACTTATAATCATCTGAATAAAGTAAAAAATAGGGCATGTCCTGATCTGCAAATGAATTATGTACCAGTGTATGTGTGTGCCATTCATAGGTAAAACTGCAATGTTGTTCAAAATTTGAAAATGTGTACACAGTATGCAATAACAGTACTTATGCAATTTAATTCACAATGATTTGAAACTCGACCCTTCCCATGATCCGTGTATTAGGCTTTCTCTCAACAGCTATTTATATATAAGCCATTAGCAATATGCATGCTGTACCTCAGTCAGTCTCTTAATTTCCTGTACATTTTTACTTCTTATTATGACAGAATTCCATATTTAAGACATGGAGACTTTGTTGACTGTATCTTTCAATTTAGGTACAACATCCTTTGGATCGTTGTGATATTGTTTTGTAATGCTTCATGTGTTCTCATCATGAAAAAGCTGAAATTGCTTTTATAGGATTTACTTTATTCAATATTTTCATGTCTTTGACTAGATTGAGGATGAAGATGCACTTCTGGCAGTGGCAGCATGGCCAATGTTGGTGGAGCTGGTGATTCATAACAATCCACTGACAACAGAAAATAGTGGTGACCCACCACTACTAAAGCGTTTCCTTGGAGACAGGCTAGGGATAAAGTTAGCAAGGTGTGTGATCTCTTACAAGACTTCAAACCAAAATTACATAATGTCACAGTGCACTTATCCTGTATGTATTTGCTTTTGTGTCAAGTTCAACTGCAAGCAACATAGACCCTAATCTACAATTGCATGATGTTTCAGCAGAACTGTGGCTATTCTGCCTCTTTTACTGATTACTCCAAATGAACTATGTAAAGCCAGATCTACCAATAAAATATGCAGTTGTAAATCTGGGTCTGTGCTGTTTGCAGTTTAACTTAACTTGTAGGTGAGTATATACTGTACTCTTGCTTCTTTGTTTGTTTTAGCTTCATCTATTTTCCATTGCAGTTTTATTATGTATGCATTTGTTGACTTCTGAGTGAGTGAAACCCTCTCTTTTTCACGGGAAAACTATTGCTATCATGATTAGTATATATACACAGTAGTATTCTTTCCAGTCAATAAAGAGGATTCTACATGATTTTTCTAGTGATAAGTATTGTTCTTTCTGCACCATGTGACTTTGATGAATCAAAGTACTGAGAATACTGATGGCTTGGAGAGTTAAATCAAGGTACGGAGAATACTGATGGCTAGGAGGGTTAAATCAAGGTACTGAGAATACTGGTGGCATGCAGGATTAAATCAAGGTGCTGAGAATACTAATGGCTTGAAGGGTTAAATCAAGGTACTGAGAATACTGGTGCCATGGAAGGTTAAATCAAGGTATTGAGAATACTGATGGCTTGGAGGGTTAAATCAAAATACTGAGAATACTGATGGCTTGGAGGGTTAATTCAAAATACTGAGAATACTAATGGCTTGGAGGGTTCACTCAAAGTACTGAAAATACTGATGGCTTGGAGGGTTAAATCAAAGTACTGAGAATACTGATGACTTGGAGGGTTAAATCAAAATACTGAGAATACTGATGGCTTGGAGGGTTAAATCAAAGTAATGAGAATAATGATGGATTGGAGGGTTAAATCAAAGTATGGAGAATACTGATGGCTTGGTACTGAGAATACTGATGGCTTGGAGGTCTAAATCAAGGTACTGAGAATACTGATGGCTTGCAGGGTTAAAACAAAGTACTGAGAATACTAATGGCTTTCAGGGCTGACTCAAGGTATTGAGAATACTGATGGCTTGTAGAGCTGAATCAAAGTACTGAAAATACTGATGGCTTGGAGGATTAAATCAAAATAATGAGAATACTGATGGCTTGGAGGGTTGAAGTGATACTAATTTACAAAAGATCAGATGGAAGAACAAAACTCCATAGATATTGCTTTCATGGTCTATTTTAATCTCATAAGCATTCTGCTATATATAATCTTTATAATATTTGTATACTTTTTCTTTTCTTTAAATATCACATGAGAATTTATATTAACATTTGAAATAAGTTTTGAGATATTATTTTTATGTTATCTTCAAAAGCAGTCTAGACTATAGTTTCATTCATTAGCATTAGTGGTACAATATCCAGGGGAGATAGCTTTTATCAGACTAATCATTTACATGTGTTTGAGTTGCTTTGCTTGGCATATAATTGAAACATGAAGCCAGTTGATCTATACTTTGTAATTAATTTTAGTAACACCATAAAAGTTTCTTACATATTCTATATTTGGTAATAGAGAAGGGACACCTTTCTTAAGAATTGATGAATTGAAATCCCTTCAAGTGAAAAATGAATTACAGCAAATTTAATACTTAAGACAAATAAAATGTACTCATTAATAGTGCTCATTTTTACTGTCTTTTACTAACAATCTTTGTTTTGCAGGAAGAAAGAGCCTGAAGTTAATAAACATCATTTACGTGTACAAAAGAAGAAATCAAGACATGTAAGCAAAACAAATTATAGAATCATCATGACCATTTTTATGTTCATGTTATATCATATATAATTTTGATGTAGGGAAGGTTTAGGAGATTTCTGATCTTCAGGTGGCTTTATTTATTTGCTATTTATTTGGTTAATTCAAGAATGTTAAGTACAATACATTGGGTCCTTATTGTAAGAGAAATTTGGCATGTTCAAATTTTGGACATCTTTTTTCTCCATCTGCCAATAAAGTCATACTAAACTTTACAGATGGAAATACCTGATACATTGTACAAAAAAACAAACCCATGTATGCAGACTTTGGTACATGATGTGATCATTAATCAGTTCCATCAGCTGCAAGCCAAACAAATCTGTTGTATATTAAACATTGGTTGTTTATTTATTTATTACATTGTGCAAAATAAGTATTATCTGGTCTAACAGTGTACAAGTTTAATAATCTACATATTTTGCTACTTTTTTATATAATCATATAAAGCTGGCTGACAGGGGAAACAATTTACAATTACCCGATTTTATTTTTGTTTCTTGACAGATTTATGGAAACCAATTCACATATGAATTGTAAATCACATATAGCTTTCCTAGTTATTCATACATTTGTTTTGTCAAGAAATACTTAAAATGTGTGCAGGGCAGAAGGCACATCAACTCATTATCTGTACTCTTAGTAGAAAAGTTTTAAATTATTTTTATGGTGACATAATGGTTCATTTAATTTTTTTACACTTTTAGTTACTGCAATGTATTCTTTCATCCAGTATCACTTCTCTCATTAGGTGGACCCAGTAGTGCCAAAAATTCCTAAATTGAGTGTTGATCAATTATTAATGCTGGAAGGCCCACCATCAAGGACATCCTCTGCCCAAAGAGAAGCAACCAGCAGTAAAACTGTTATTGTAAACAATCTTGACATTCACAGCAAGCCCCTCCCACCTATCTCACCATCCTCTGGTCAGCCAGAGCGGAAGGAAATGGAATCAGAGCAGCCATCCCGTGCACCACGCCCTGGTGAGCAACCCACTGATCCCTTCTTTATGACTCAGGTTAGTTTGTTGTCATGTTACATTTTTTATTTTGTAAAAAAAAAATGATGCGGAATAAAGATGGATGCTCAGCCCTTATCAGTAAATATTTTTTGTCCAAGTTCTCTTATAGCACTGATTTTGAAATTTAAGTTATATATGTGTTTCACAAGACTTTAGTGCCTTTCAGAATAAGTCTTTTGAAGAGCTATAATCCACAACAACTCATAAACACATTTATTATTTAAAAAGCAGACCAAAATCTTAATGAATTCATCTCATTTACGTAGCTTTAGGAAGCATGTGCTGAGTTTCCTCGAGTACAACATCAACTGATAGGGGGAATAATAAAGGACACTAATTTCACTACATGTACATATGGACTGCTGATTAAATGTATGCATTTAAGAATTAAATAAGTGATAAATTGTGTGTAACAAATGCATGTATTCCATCGATGGTGTTAGCATAACAGAATTTTTATATGCACCATTTTTTCAAAATATTTGGGCAGCCACTGATGTAAGTTGTGATCTCATATTGACATGATGATCTCTTCTTAGACAGTTAAGATTGAGAACATAAGAGGAAATGCACTTGCTCAGATAGTACAGTTGTTCAAATAGATAGATTACAGTGCCATAAAAGTGGATAACGAAGACCGATTCCATAGATGAGGAATTTTTTTCTCCAATTTAAGCTACTTTTAGAAATGGCATAATTATATATTTATAGTAAACTGTTTTTGTCAAAGTTTGTTTTGAATTACATGGTAGACTTCATATTTTTTTGATGTTGTGAAATATTAGGATATTTTATTTAAAGATAAATAATGTATTAATTTTTATGAGAAATGATAGGATGCCAGTAAATTTCATAGTAAAGATATTGTCTTGTAATTGTAATGCAGGTGGTGTAGAAACTGGTAATAATGATAACATTGACGACATTGTTGAGACCAAAGATGATGATGATGATGATAATTATGATGATGATGACTAAGATTATATCAATAAGAAGAATAATTATGGCATCATGATGATAATGAATTTAATATATACTTGTTATATAGTATCACATTATGCAAAATAGTTAAAAAACTAAAAAAAAATTAAAATCCAGAATTATAATTAACATGCTTGTGATTTCATTGAAAACAAAACTCATGTAATTATATCTCGGATAATGATGCTAATTATTAAAGCAAAAATGATGATGATGATGATGATGATGATGATGATGATGACATCAGTGATGAGGAACTGATGATGGTGGTTGTGATGATGATGATGATGATGATAGCTGTCAAATGCTGCTGAAGATGTGTGCTATAAAATACAATGTGTGGTGTAAATTAGTTAAGATTTTTTTACCAGTAGACCACTTTGATGATTTAGATTGGATATTTAAATAATTTCAATTTTATTGTCAGGTAGAGGATCAGGAATCACAAGAAGAACAGAAGAGATCAGAAAAGGGCAAGAAAAAGACAGAACTAGAGAAGAATCTAGAAAAGAAGGTTGATGATCGATACAAGGGATATGAAATTTTATTAGATGTAGAGGATGATCCATCCTATCAACCACCCAAAGGTAACAGCCTGCCAGAACCTGAGCACAGTTTTACAGTGGGTTATAGAGAGAGTATGGCTGATTAACAGTGTGTTTTGATCATATCGATCAGTTATCTTAAAGATATTTCAGTCTTGAATCTAATTTCAGTAAGATGAGAGTATACAAGGATCATTTTAAAGACTTGTGCAGTTACTGTATAGCTTGGCATAGGAAAAGATAATTATTCTTTTTCTTCTTGCTTCAAAACTTAGAACTGATCAAAAATCATTTAAGTATTTGTCCCTAAGCTTTAGAAAATAAGAAACATGACCCTCACCCTCCTCCCACAGCCTAGTGCTATACCAAAATATGGAGATAAAGTATATGCCAACATATAAGTCTAATCCAGCTACATACTGCATAGACCCACAACTGCCATTGAATAATGTGCCAGCAGATCAGTGTGTATTCTATTTGTTCTACTGATTATCCTAATAACACACAGACACAGCTTTGCTGGCATAATGGCAGATCTAGGTCTATGCAGTTTGCAGTTGGACTTAAAAGTGAGGACATATTGCAATCTTTACTCATAATGTCTAAAGCACCTTTTTAATTTCTTGTTGAAGTAGAATCACATCTGGACTAAAATAGCTTTGTAGTCATCTTTGTAAACAACTCCCTCGATAACTCACACCCATATAACTCCTGAAACCATTTATATACCTCTCTATTGATAACTCGCACACATTGGGGTCCAAAAACATAGACCACAATATAAGCAAGGGCATGAGTTATCGAGGGACCTCAATAACAATATGAAATGATGCTATCCTTACTGAACGTTGAGAATACTACTGAGGGGAGGAGCAAACTTGTCTGTTTAATGGCTGAATACACCTTTTTAAATCACATTGGAAATAATTGTCAGTAGAGTGCTTTTTCAAATGAAGTTATTGGTTTTTATGTAAAAATTACCTTTATTTTAAAGTTGCTCAACCAGCGAGAGATCGTTAACATTATTCCAACTGATTTCAACAATCTTTCATGTGTACATGAAAGCCTTGTGTATTACATCACTGCTTTATGTTGCTGTTGATTAGTCTGGTTCTCTGATCTGCATGCTCACTGCTTTGCTCTCTACTATCATGGTTGAATGCAATGCAAGTAGCATCTTATTCAGGGAACCAGACTAGTTACTGATTCAAAATCACCATCATACAAGTTTTTTTTATATAAAAACAATGGAACATTAATTTATGAAACAGGCATCAATGTCAAAAGTAATTTTTTTTATTGCTGGCATGATTTCATTGCATGTAATAGTGAAACTTCATCTAAATTGTGAGAAAGCCTACAAAATCATAAACTAACTTCTCATTAATAAAACTTATCTGTTTTATGTCATCAAGTATTCCTTTTGCTTGGTTGTCTTTCTATTATTGATCACATTTCTGGTAGTTTAATTATATTACGTTCACCTAAAATGTAACTTCATTCAGTTGATCATTTGAAATGAGTTGACCTGACACTTGACCTGGGCCACTAGCTCTTACACAGGTTAGATTTGATTGCCTTTTAACTTTTCATTTATTCAGCCCCCTTTATTTGACACAAAACACATAATTAACGTGGTAATACAAGCAGGTCAGCTTTTAAATCATTGCAACAATACAAAAAAATACTTGGGCAAATTGGGTATCAAAACACTGTTAGCACTTAATTAGGTTCTCACAGAAATGCTGGTAAACGTTGCTGTTATGGTAGATTTACATATTTTACATTTGAATTCAACTGGGCACATTGTATTTATGATCATTACACTTAAACCAAACTAAAGATAGAATAGATGAATTTCTCTTGATTAAAAAACCCAGCTGATTTAATTGGTATTTAGTTATAAAATTGCTGCCTAAGTAGGTGTTTGTGACATTTACATTTCGCTGCATACTGTTAGTTATGGTATACCAAGAATGTTGTTTGGAAAGAAACTGTAAAAAAAAATCATGTCTTATTAAAAGTTGATAATTTCATAATGTTGATTCATATGTCAAGTTCATATCGACCATTTTCAACCATAAAACAAGCAATTTATTTTTAGTTAGCAATTTTATCACAATTTTCTACATTTTCAACAAATATGGGTCAATTTTTAGGGTACTTTCTAGTATATAAAAAAAATTGGATCATGACTGAACCTGCATTATAAGTAGGGACATGAGTTATCAAGGGAGTGGTATAATATGGGATCAAGCATAGATAGCATTTTTTTTCTAGAAAAGGCCAAATGAATTTTGTATCTTATTTGATCAACATGAAGAAAATTGCAATCACGTTTGGCAAATGAAATGTTATAGCTTCGTTTTAATGTAAAAATGGTGGTTAGTGACTGGAAATTTATATCAATATTATTAAATTTGCAACTTTTAATAAGTTGTTTATTTCATTACATTTTCATTTCCAAAAAGTCTCAGTGTGCTATAAACATCAATGTTCAGTGAAAATTTTGATAATTGAAAAAGTTGGTTATGCTTACTGATGGCAACACTTTAAGAAATAAATGCCAGTTAAATAAGTTTTGTGAAGTGAAAGTTCTGTTATAGTTTAATCTTTTAGTTCACTTTCCATGTAATCATCATAGATGCCCCCTTGTTTTAAAATGTGAAGTGTCAGTCTGTTTGTGCAAATGTTTCTGTAAGAACCTAAGTAAGTGCAGACTGTATTTTAGTCACTGACTTTTAGAAGTGTTTCTTGTATTGTTGCAATCAATTAAAAGTAAATCTGATTTGTATGATCATGTAATTACATCTGATCAAATAAAGGAAGTGGAATGAAAAAAAAGAAGCTTAATGGCATGCAAATCCGACCTTTGTTTCACAGATATGATTCATTATGGAGAAGTGAGTTCCAAAGTTTGTTTTGAACTTAAAATTCATGAATTGTCACTCCGACATTTGTTCAAGGATGAGCTGAAAATTGTATTGCTATTAAAACAAAAAAAAATTAAAGTTTTAATGTTGAGGGTTGTTGTTTCATAAAATAAATTTCCCTGTTTTGGAAAAAAGTAATCTTTTTTTGTCACAAAGGTACTTGAATATATCCACATTCAGATGCATAGAGCAGTGACATTATACAATATGTGATGGTGTTGAATTCTCTGGGACTAATGGTTTTAACAATCTATCAGAGGATGGTTATCATTAAAATAAGGGTAATTTATACCAAAAAATGAACAGGTTCATTGTTTTTATTGATAATTATTCCCAATGTGATTATAGAATGAGTATTCAACCTTGAAACTGCCTGTGTACCCCCCCGCCCCCACTCACACCCCCCCCCGCAATTCTTACTGTTCATCTCCAGCTAGGATGGTGTCCCCATAATTTTTCAGAGGTCTATTGGCAACATGCATCCTTGCTATGTTTTTGGATCCAATGGTGTGCAAGTTAGTGTTGGATCAAAGTTGTCACATCAGATATTTACTCAGCTATCATACTGAGCTTTTGAGCCAAAACCTTGCATTTATCAACCAACATAATTAGGGATTAGGAGCAATAATGGATTAATTATCAAGTCAAGCTAATTGAACAACAAATGAAAAAGCTCATAACAGTTTAAAATGCCCTAAAATATTCATCATGAAAAAAATAAAAAATGAACTGAAATGTTCCAAAAATTGCAGTAAATTTAAAAGTTATCTAAAAGAAAATATTTGGATGTCCCAGCTTTTACATTATATATACATTACATATACATTATATACAGTATATTATCCAAGACAGATACGGTGTTATGATATTGGTGATAAGCCTCATAGCACACCAGTGCTTACAATTATGGATAGGTAAAACCATTCAGATTGTACTGGTAAATTGATAGATAGGTACGACCATTATGATTGTACTAGTAAAATGATAGATAGGTATGACCATTATGATTGTACTGGTAAAATGATAGATAGGTATGACCATTATGATTGTACTGGTAAAATGATAGATGGGTACAAACATTCAGATTGTACTGGTAAAATGATAGATAGGTACAACCATTCTGATTGTACTGGTAAAATGATAGATAGGTACAAACATTCTGATTGTACTGGTAAAATGATAAGTACGACCATTCTGATTGTACTGGTAAAATGATAGATAGGTACGACCATTATGATTGTACTGGTAAATTGATAGATAGGTACGACCATTCTGATTGTACTGGTAAAATGATAGATAGGTACAACCATTCTGATTGTTCTGGTAAAATAATAGATAGGTACAACCATTCTGATTGTACTGGGGCCCCGAGTGGCCGAGTGGTCTAAAGCGCTCACCGTTCCGGATCACTGCCATCTCACCTCTGTCTGTGTGGGTTCAAGTCTCGGATTCGGCTAATGTGGGTATGTGAGAAAGCTTGCCAGTAGCTTCTCGTGGGTTGGTGGTTCTTCCCTGGGTTTTCCAGGGTTCTTCCTCCACCAGTTATACTGGCCACCATGTATAGTCTATCTTGTGCTGAAAAATGTCGTTAAACCCTAGAACAACAAATAATCTGATTGTACTGGTAAAATGATAGGTACAAACATTCAGATTGTACTGGTAAAATGATAGATAGGTACAAACATTCAGATTGTGCTGGTAAAATAATAGATAGGTACAAATATTCAGATTGTACTGGTAAAATGATAGATAGGTACAACCATTCTGATGGTACTGGTAAAGTGATAGATAGGTACTGTGTTTTTTTTTATTTTTAACATAGCTTTAAAAGTTTTTCAGTCATATCGCTACAATATTTGCAGTGTGACAGTTCATAGTTATGTCTAGCACTGGGGCATCATGCCACAGACATGTGGCATCATGTCCCACCCAGTCACATTATCCTTACACCAGGCCAACCATTCCTAACACTAACCTCTTAATGCTGAGTGCCAAGCGAGGCAGCTGCTAGTACTATTTTCTATAAGTCTTTGGTATGACTCGGCTGGGGTAATAATATTATGATAGTATGGGTAAAGTGTACAATAGGTACAACCATTCTAATGGCATTGATAACATCATCAGCACTCTTTAAATGCGTTTAGTTCCATTTCAGGGACATTGTCACATATACTGTTAGAAAACGTTACGAAATGTACAGTGAATTTATCTTCAGGTGTATTGCCCAAGCACACCTATTCTACCCATCATGCATTCTGTTTAAAGTAGGTCACAAAAACTCTGTCTCTTAAAGATGTCAAAATATGATCAGTCTATTTGATAGAAGTATTAGTTTCACGTTATCCGAAACCTTGGGTAATAGTATGGGGTGATGTACACTCCTTAATAATTTCCTTATGGTCAATATAAAATAACTTTGCCATGGCTTAGTGACTATGCTAGTTGTTAACATCATTTAAGATCATACACAATGCAACTTTATGATAAGGATTTCATGGAATTCTTTTGGGGGTTTTAAGAAATAATGGAACAGGATATTTTGCTACATGATTTTTTTTCTTTTTTAGACTATGTTATATCAATAAGTAATATGGGCTGTGTGGCATATTAAATACCAAATACATATATTTTCAGACATGCAGGGTAACATCAAGGTTTTGAAGTATGCCCTTGCACACGAGTTGGTATATAGGGACCCAGCTGTACAGTTAGACCGCATCAGCAAACCTGTAGAGCCATACAGGAAGGTAATTGAACATTTCAGTTCAGTATTTATCTGTGCTTTGATAATTTTACTCTTTTCATATGTGTATTGTCTGTTGATACTAATACTGAATCAATATACAGGTTATCTGTTCAGTAATTTGATCAAATTCATCCATACATTTATTGATAACAAAGTCTTGATATTTGGTATTGCTAGGGACCACTGCATGAGACGTGGCAAAGGAGATAGTGTAATCTCAGATACAACAAGAATTGCAGAGACTGTCATTGGTTTTGACACACTTAAGTACTTACTTTGACTCTCCCAGAAATCAGCTCTATCCATATTGGTACCCTTCATTTAATTCAAACACAAATTCTTTTACTAAAGTATGGGAATAAAATGTCGGTTTGTTATCATATACTCTTCTAAACATACTTACGAGAAGGCAATATGTTTTGATGCACCGCCCATGAATCTACTTCTACCCACTACACTGTGGCACATGGGATCAGTGACAATACTAAATGGCATCACATGGGATCACTTCCAATAGGAATTTGTATCACATAGGATCAGTGGTGATAGTAAATTGCATAACAACATCAGTATCACAAAATAACAAGAAGACAATATGATATTCCTTAAAATGTTCTTAGTCTTGTATCATAAATTAGATTTTCAGAAGGTTTTCTTTTCAATGATATAAAGAAATACAATTTGGGAGAATCAGTGTGATTTTACACTTTTTGGAGTTGCAAGTCCAAAAAACTATACTTTAGAAACTGCTGTTTAATATGGGTACAATGTGGAAATGCTCATCATATATTTTGTGAATGTACGGTAACTACAAATCCTACTGTGACAGTCATTCATTAGATGCAAATGATCAGAAGAAATAAAGCCGTCAAAGGATACAGATCTTAATGTCTGTTACCATCTAAGCACTATCTACAAAAAAAGAAAAGTAAATAGGTGAAGATAAATAAAAGAAAGCAAAATATGAAGAGTCAGTTCATTATGGGACAGATTGTAGAATACAATGCTGTTTATATAGAATTGCAAATATTCCATCAATAAAAAAATTAAAAGATTCAGTAGCATATACCTGTGGGAAAAGGCCAAACAAACCTTTATACACAGGTGACCTTTGAATGCAGCTTCACCATTCAAATTTGGTACTTGAAAAAATACCAGGTACTGATTATTATTTTTATTTTGATTGTTATTATTATTAGTAGTAGTAGTAGTAGTAGTAGTAGTAAATGTATTACTGTTGTTATTGTTTCAGGTAACTGGCACACTTTCCCTTTCCAAGAATTAACCATACAATCTATAGTTCATACATTTTGGTAGAAGTGGGTTTCATTCACAGATTTCTTAATGTTTTCCCTCTGTCCTTTCTTTGCATAGAGAAGTTTTGCTTATATGTATGGTAAGGAGGTAGTTATTCCAGCTGTTTGCATGTATATTGCAGCTTGATTTGGCTGTCTCCACAGTAACAGACCAATGCTAATATAGAACATGTCAATCCAATGAATGACAAGTCACCATTGGGATACCTTTTAAGTTGAAACACTGTACAATTTTAATTATGTATTTACTATCAGTTGTGCACATATTTTATTCTCAGTTTTTTCAGAATCTGAAATAGAATTTCCTGACAATTTTGAACTAGCCAAATATTTTTTATGAAATAGTGACTGTAGTGTGGTCCATTGTCTATTACGGGATTATAAATAGTGACCTGGGACCCTGAGTGGCCGAGTGGTCTAAAGCGCTTTCCGTTTATGGATCACTGCCATCTCACCTCTTTCTACGTGGGTTTGAGTCTCAGATTTGGCCAATGTGGGTATGTGAGAAAGCTTGCCAGTAGCTTCTCAAGGGTTGTTGGTTCTTTCTGAGGATTTCTCGGGTTCTTCCTCCACTATTAATACTGGCTGCCATGTATAGTCTATCGTGTGCTGAAAAATGGTATTAAACCCTACAACAACAATAAATAGTGACCAAATGATTAAATCTACATTTTCATCTCAGACTTGGATGGATATTTGATGACAGTCTGGCATGTACATTTGTCACTTTGTTTTACTGACACCACAATGCATTTTGCATTAGAGTTATGCAGACTTTCCTTGCTTTTGTAATACTTTGTCTGTTAGGGGCATTTTTCTCTTATACACTCCAACTATCTAACAGAAATGAACAGTGTTCAGCTGATAGTCTGCATTATAAAAGAGTATGTGTACATAAAATGAGCTTACAACCATCCTGTCTCCCAAACTAATGAACACTGATGGAAATTGTTAAATATGTTAAATTTGAGAAAGTAGAGCAAATTCAGGGTAAAATTAGCTGCCTGTTTATTGTTTCTGATGAATACATTTAGTACTGTCATCAGTGTACACATCCCCCTCACCTCCTCATCCCTAAAACAGAGGCAGGGCTATAATGTTAAGAATGAGTATTTGAGTACTACATGGCTTGTCTTTACCTATACAGTGCCTTTCTTGAGAAAACAAATGCTTCCTTATGTCATCTGTATGCTTGAGTGATCATTAAAAACAGTAAGAAATCACTGTTGGTTAGAAAACACCTGGCCATTGACTATTGAAAGGAAGCTACCTTTTAATACATTACTTTTATACAGAAAATTTCATGGGGGAGGGGGCAAATGGAAATCACCACCATGACCAGGTTATCGCTATACCATTAGGGCAGTATTTACTGTGCTGTGGTTTGAAATGTTTCCAGGAAAACAGAAAATTTTAGAATATTAAATTAATCATGAGAAATATGGCAAAAGAAAATTGTATTGTAGTTATGTATAAGTAGTAATAATAAAGACTTACCACTGAATAATGATGACAGCACAATGTAAATTAAATATGGCAGTAACTTTTCTAAAAGTGCTACTGGACACTTTGAGCCATATCGTATATCACATACTCATTAGTCCCATACAAACTAGGGATTACTTTCTGAAACAAAAAAATTAGTAAAATGGTCTTTTTCATGGTGCACATCTTTATCTTTGTTTCACTTCTTTTTTCAATGATAGCCTGAGTCACAATTTTTTATATTTACATAGATTGTGATTGACAGGTTTAAATAGATGTAGTCATGATGTTATTGAAAGATTATTATCTTGAGACTGCATTAAAAAAATACAGGATAATGTAAGGTTTGCTTGACTCCTCTATGGAGAGATTTTTAACAGATATTAATGTACTGTAAATTTGCATATTCTTGGGTGTCCAGTGTGATTGTGCAAAATATTACATTTCCCTTTGTACTCAATTTAAATTCATTGCTTGGGAATGAATTGCTTTTATCTCTAAGGCTGTCCTATTTTATGTATAGTTAAAAAAATTGTTTGTAGCAACTACAACATATTAAATTTGGTACTCTTAAAATAACAGTAAATTGATGTTACTGTGAGAACGCATATCTAGTAATAAATTTACTTTCAGACGGAAGTAGACTTTGGCCCACCTCGGAAAACCAGGCAAGTGAAAATTGCAGAAGCACTAGAGGCAACTAGGGCAAGGTTAACTACTGAGGAGGCAAGTCTAGCGGATGTGTTGGCAGAACAGAAAACAAAGTACAAGGGGAGATTCAATGATGCAGAAAACCTGCTGCATGAGGTGAACAGCTTATTTTGTGTCATAGGAAATATAAGGCAAAACTTCTGTATTGTAGATTTATATTCTGTGAGAGCAGCAAAATTGGCAAGGTCTGGCATCAAAATAATAAAATAACAATTTATGAAAAGTATTTCATATATCCATGCACACACACAATTATTTAATGACAACACATACCATATATGGTATATGTTTCTTTTGTAATCAAACCCTTTACTCATTTTTCATGAAAAATCATCATTTATGATTAAATGATATTGTCACAAACAAGAAATATCATTAAATTATACAAGGAGCAATTCTGGACTATCTCAGTATTAACCATATACAGTAATACCTCGAACATTCACGAGGTTAGGTTCCAGAACCAGTCGCAGATCAGGAGGAATCGCAAATGTTTGGTACGAGTCACTAAAAATGCTAATAAATGCTTATTTCTAGGGTTTAAACCCTAAATATGACCCAAATCATGCTCCCAAAGCACTTTAATTTCATTTAAAAGTTAGCTTAATACATTACCCTTAAAAAGAGAAATAAATGGTTGACGTAAAAATAGAGTACAGTATCGCCTAATGGGTATTTGCCACACTAGCGCATTTACAGTACGGTACATGTATACTAATATTACCCCTATACTAATTCATTGGCTGCCATTTTCTTTTGCACTCACAGTAAGGTAAAACCAAGTAACGAATGGGACTGTAAACTTAATGACTGACGTTTTCTTTGTCATTGTCGGGAAGGTAAACTAGGTAAACTTCATATGTCACAGAAGTCATATAACGAAGGTATAATTCAATAAAATAAAGAAAACATGTACGTAGAGGGTACCAATGAAAATTTCGCGAATCCAGAAACGCGAATGCACGAGGTATTACTGTACTGTAAGAGAAAGAAAGAGGGAAGAAGAGTAGAAGTGTGAGATACATGGGATATATATATATATATATATATATATATATATATATATATATATATAGATCAATACATATAGTTTCCAGCATCAGCAACAAGATGACATAAACTAGTTGAAACATACTAAAGTTAAAAGGTTTAATTCCTGTGGAAACAGCCATGTAAAATTACACAAAAATAACTGTTTTTCTTCTTTATTTGATTGTCTCGTCTATATTTTGTATTTGCCTGTGAAAAAGACTCATTAAAGAGTCAAAAGCCGTCAGGCTAGTTAGATACTAGTATCACACTGTTTGTTGTCAGTTTATTGCATATATATATATATATATATATATATATATATATATATATATATATATATATACACACATATACACACACACACACAGAAGAGTCCCATTAGTCCAGACTCCAGTAATCTGGACACCTTGCTTTCCAGACATATTTCATGGGGAATGGAATCACTTAACATTAATTTGCTCCATTAGTCCAGAAATTGATGTTTTGGATCTGGAAATCAAAATTGGGTACCAAAGTGTAAAATTACTTTATAACTTGCCTTGATAATCCAGAAATAATTTGTTAAAAAATAAAAAGTATTTAAGAATCATATATGAAAATACAGTGTCAGATAACTCAGATTTGCCTATGCAGATTTGGTGGTGTGTCAATTTATCAATCTCTGATTGGTCAAATTCTAGTGACATGTTAAAATTATAAATTGATCACGTAGTCATGCATGTGGAAAAACTTCAAATCATGACCATTTTGTAACCAGCAGTTGCACAAACAATGTCCATTTTTGCTGCTCACTGAGGGGAGTGTTAATAAATAAACATACTGGGATCAAATCATCACTTTTTTGACATATGATTAATAAATTGTGTGTGTCATTAAGTCCCTTTGTTGTTTACAATTTCTAAGTAACAATAACAATTTATTGAGGGCTCTACAAATAAAATGTATTCATTTAAGCTTTGGACAGTATAGGACTTATTTCAGAATCAAAGGCGATAGACTCATTAGCAGATATAGCAATCATAAAATGCAACTTATAATAAGTAGAGATACCCGCCAGCATAAAAAAGATTCCAGTAATTGTTTAAACTTCAACTTATGTATATGTTATATTAACTGAAAGAAACACGAGTCAGTAGATATATTCATTAATTTATTTAAACCATTATTGAATATACACGTACACCAAGCAAATATATATACATGTATATGATATGATGACTTTGTAAAATAAAATGTGCATGATTCATTTATCCGGAACACTCGTTAAGCCAGACATATTCACTGGGAACACGGGTGTCCAGATTAACGAGATTCCACATTGTATATAAAAAGAGAGAGAGAGAGAAGTAAGGAATTCTGGCAGAACAGGCCTGAAGTATAGCTATATTGAGTCTTTCAGTTGTCTTTATTAATAATACAATGGTTCACTGAATTATACCCAAGATAAATGACACAAATGTTATATGTCTCAGAACAAAAAGAAAAATTAATAAGTAAAAATGAACAATGTATTCAACATATTATTGACAGTGTCAGTATACATTTTTGTTTTATTTATACTTATTCATGGGACAATGTATTTAAAACATTCTTAATTAAACCTATTTATCCATTAGTGGTGATCAGATATGTTGAATTTGCAAAGGTTTTAGTCATTAGCATTGTTTATTTTTTTTCAAATTTAGTTAATTTAGATGCAGTTTTTGTTACCTGTTAAAGCAACTTTGTCAAGGTGCTTTATGGAAGTTGTTGATACTTGCTGTACAGTTGATGTAGAAATGTTTTTCCTTTTTTTTAATATCTTGATTTTATTTTGTTTTACAGATTCAAAGACGATACAACACAGTACGAGTCAATTCCATGAAGGAGGCCAAAGAGGCCAAAAGGCTGATTCAAGGAGCCATCCAAGACATATCTAAAACAAAAAGCTCTGTTAGGCAGGGAAAAAGGGTTCAGATTGATGTTTAAAATTGGTGATATGCATAGGGCGATGATATTTAAAACCAAGGAAGGCAGTTTTAAAAAAAAAACGTCAGGGTACTTTAATTTCATAGAGTTCATATTAAAAAGATAAGAAAATTCTAAATTGCATCTATCGGTGAGTACCCCACAATAAAAGTGCCTTCCCTGGGTCCCCCATATGTTTTACTGGAACAGCCCTAAATAAAATCCTTTTGACAGTTTATGGTCTTTAAGCTCAAATTTCCAAGCCATAGAATTACACGTTTATTCATGAAACCACTGATCATGTAAACTCATTTTAGGGGTACTTACTCTTATACCATTCCCATGAAACTATGATTTTCACTCGAGTCTGTGTTATTTAGATGCTTTCAGTCATCTAACATTCTAGACTGTGATACAAATTAATATTTTCAACCAATATGAATATCTATTGACAGTATTTGCAATTTCTGTACATAAGTTTGTAAATAAAATTACATTTTGTTGATGAAATTATTTTCTTTTAATTTTCTTCCATGGCTCTGCTTAATTTGGTCAACTGTTTAAGCACATTTTCTATTCATTCATTGTGATAAAAATATTACAGCAATTTTCTTTAAGATAAATCTGCACTCAGAAAGACCATGTTTCTTCATAATGTCTTCATCACCGAACATGTTACAGTCACAACAACCTTATCCCCCAAAAATTCTGTTTGTTGGGATTGTTTGTTCAAAATTGAATGTCCCCTAAACTTGTAGGCTTTCTGTCACATTTGGTCAGATTCATTTGGGTGGTTTTTGAGAAGTCATTTAATTTTTTTGTCTTGCTTAGTAAGTGATAGCTATATTAGATCTGCATCATTTATACACACATGAAAGCCTTCTCATTAGAATGCTCTCTTCCAAAATTTTAATGGCTGTAAAAAGGGCAGAAATTGAAATATTGTCTCATAAGAGGAAGAAAATAAAGAAATTGAATTATATTAGTGATGACCATCTCATGATGCAAGAACAGAAAATGTCATTACTGTAAAGTGGTATCTCAGAAATTGACAATTATGCAGAAAATATTTTAAAATTTGAGCTAATGTGACCTAGTTTACATGTTGTACAGAACTTGACAGAACACACTGCAGACAAAAGTTGCCAAGAAATGGTCCTAAAAGCAGTTTTATTGTTGAAAGAAAAAGAAAAAGTTATTATGGAAGAGTTCTGATCAGATATATTTAGACATCAAGTTTGAGGACTTTTCAGGGATTAACCAAGCTCTCTACAGTGATTATAAACAAACCTGTCTAATTCATATTCATAAATGAGCAGGATATCTGCCAAAACAGCCTCTATTTGATACAGATATATCCATAGTGACCTACATAGCCCCTATTTGATACATAGATATATCCATAGTGACCTACGTAGCCCCTATTTGATACATAGCTATATCCAGTGACCTACATAGCCTGTACAACAAAAAAATAATATCAGACACATTCAGGTGACATACCCAGCTGATGGAAAGGAACTTTCAAATTATGGACAGGAATACTGTGACCTTGTTAAAATGCATGTTAGTGATACCTCAACACTATTCAGTAATATTAAATATAGTATTGTAGGAAATTATTCAAAATTAGATTTTGATATATCAGTGTCACGGGAAGTTAAGTTGTTGTTGTTATGAGCCAAATGATATATTTCAGCACATTATAACTAGACGAGAAAGAAACCAGGAAAACCACATAAGAATCGGTGATCCACAGGAAGCTACTGGCAGTGTTTTCTTGCATAAATGCCAAGCCTGAGGCTCAAACCAATATGGAGAGATAAGATGTCAGTGATCGGTAAAGACTAGTTTCATTAGAACGCTTGGCCACCTGGGGCCCAAGTAAGTTAAGTTGTGAGTGCGATGATTGCATCTCTTCTTGTAATATGCATGCATTCTGGGCATGTTTTTCAGTATATGTTGATACTTACTTAACTTAAAATAGCTGTCATGGTGCTTTTATATTCTAATTCCCTATTTTCCAAGGTAAGTTCTGCATTTTATATCTTTCAGTGAAATACCCCTGCTGATAATTTTATTGATGGCCAATATAAAGACTTTATTGGATTTCCAAAAGGAACTATTTTTAAGATCGAATATATCTCAAGTTAATAATCTGTGCCTAACTCATTTAGGAAGAAGAGTGCTAACAAACTTGTGCTGACAAGAGGACAGATGATGGATGACAGACCAATGCATTAGTTTTATTGTCTTTAACCAGTATAATTAAAAATGGAACTGATATTCTACTTCACAAATTTCCTGTAATCCAAGCTCAGACCATTACTTCTGTCCATTCTTTTTAACTGTCTAGTGTTGAAACTATCTCTGATATTCTTGAGACCTACGTCATAACAAATGTTTTTTTTATAAAAATTACATGTCAGTGTTCACATGTTCACGAGATACATAAGTGCAAGACAAAAATCTTTATCATGGCCTTCATCTGGGAACCCAATATCTAGGATAGCAGATCAAAGAACTTGTCTTGTACAAGATATTCAGACATGCTAAGTTTGGCTAAATATATGAGTAATATTTTTGGGAATAAAAATTATTTTAGTGGCATCATTCATGTTATTTATGATTCATCCACAAATCGAGTTTCATAAAAATACATTTATACTTTCTTGTGTTATCAAGCTCACAAGCAAGTACAGATAAAAAACGTTGAGTCAAGACCTTTGACTTTAAACTCGATGTCATAGTGCTGACAATCAACCAGTTAATTCGAAACCAACTAAACTACAGAGTCTGTGAAGTACAAAAAATGACCTCTGACTTGACTGCAAGGTCAATTAGGTCTGAATTTCCAAATGTCTTCACAAAAGTGCGGATATGTTGGCAGTCAGATCTGCATTATCTTTTTTGAGAAGCATGTAAAATACTGTGTGTAGTGCTTTAGTGAAAAGCCCAATTAGGAATAGTAATGATAACACACCTGTGCTAATTGATGGATGACAGTCAGACAATAGACAACAGGCCATCAGCTCCTGTGATCACTCACAAGAAGTCTGAGTGTTAAATACTGAAGGACTGGTCATAGAGAGAAAAAACAAAAGCTGGAAATTAACTTGAAGAATACAAAAGCAGCACTGTACAAATTCTTTATTGTTTACGATAGGTTTCAAATTTATGTAACTGACAATCCATTTAAAATATATAAAAAATTATAAAAAAAAGAAAACGATGCAAATTTGGCTTATTAATTTTGCTGCCTTTAGGGAGAAGGAGTTGAATCTTTCCATCAAGAGTTGCAACATAAATTCACTCTTATCTCAGTTAGGCAATTATCTCTATTAACAGAAGAAAATCTGTGCAAAACACACACACACACAGATACACACATACATGCAAAAACCCAGAACAAACAAAGCATAAACTACTTTAAATTACTTACAAAAAGTAACCTGAAAACTGGAGCGAAAATCCAAGTCTTTTCTACTATTCTGTATTCCTTGCATTTGCTTAATGTCACAAGCTGCTAAAACTTTTATATAAAAATTCACCATATCCCAATGTGTTTATGTGTTTGGAAAGAAACAATGTATACAGCCAAAAGTGTTTAGCTTCAATTTTTAATACAGAATTTTCATGAAATTTTCTGCATGGACTACAATGTGCAAATTGTTTTGTTACAACATTTGTTTTAACTGAATTACCATAGCTAACTTCATCCTTAATGAGTGTGTGTGCATGTGTTTTGGATTTTTAACATAGCTTTAAAAAATTTCAGTCATATTGCTAAGATATCTGCAGCGTGAGAGTGTATAGTGATGTCTAGCACTGGGGCATCATGACGCAGACATGTAGCATCATGTCCCACTCAGTCACATTATCCTGATATTAGACCAATCAGTCCTAAGACTAACCTCTTAATGCTTAGCACTTAGCGAGGCAGCTGTTTATACCATTTTTATACATCTCTGGTATGACTTGGCCAGGGTTTGAACGCATGACCTCCCGAATTTGAGGTGGATGTTCTAACCACTAGGCCACCAGAGCGGTTCATCCTTAATGAAGATGTGATGACACACAAACTAATCTTTGTTATATAGATGTCTTATTAAATATATCAAAATGTGAGAATGAAGCTCCAGTTTCCATAAGTAATTAACACACGCTGATTCCTCACTAAATCAGCTTACATTTACTACATTTGGCAGTGCAAGTGGGTAAGATTTCAAAATTATTTCATAAACCATTGAAAATATTTATTAACACACTATCAATATGGCCCATTTTCACATGAAAATCCTACATCTGTTTTCAAATTTGTATTACTGGTAAATAAGTAATTGCAAAGCAATCATATACTGCTTACAAGATTCAGTGATGCATGTAATATCCAATATAAGACCAATATGGCCTGATAAATCAAAATCCAAGCTGTGATTTATGCAAACAGGGATAAAAACGTAGTCCCCATTAAAATGTCTTTATCACAATATTTCACTGTGTTGACCCATGATGGGGCATTGGAGGTAAAGAATAGCTTTTCGTCAACATAAGATGTCTTGGTTTTTGTTCTGTGAGAAGTTTCTCAAGTTCTTCTAGTCTGCTCTGTACATGGGCTTTCCTGTGGTAGGCCATCAATAAGTCCTTCTGTGCAGCATAACAGGATCCTTCATGGGGCTGTCCTACAATTATGATTATTAATTGTTAACAGAGATATTGTAACTGAGTTGACTTTATTGACAATATTTATAGCCCAATAATACATGGATATCTATTTCTGAGATATCAATACAAATTCCTACTACTTTAAACACATTTGTTCCAAAATAAAACTATATGTAATAAAGAAATACATATTTAATTAAATAATAAAGTTTAGTAAAAGCTTTTTCCAACCTTACAATGACTTTCAACAGGAAATGTTTTGCACTGGGAGAAACTGGTACATGAGCTAATGCCTGTTATTATATGGGATTGATAGGTAACATTTATCACCTTTCAAGAACTGATGGCTTCTATTAAATACTTGTTCAACTTATGTAACAGATTCCTTTCTTGACATGAAGTTCTTGTTATTTGGTTCTCTTTCTTTTTCTTTCATTTTGTTCTCTAAAATATTCTCAATATTTTATTTTTCGGTGCCAAAATGTAAATATGTTTTGTTCTATGTGCCACACTTTATGTGTGTATCTCTCTAATTTATGTTCTTATTGTCACATAAAGAAGGCTCTGCTTTGGATCAAAACATAGGGAGATTTTGATTATTCTCCTGATCTATTTGTCAACTTTTATTATTATATATACATATAATATAAAAATAGTTCTTTATAGATTTCAAAACCTGAAGTGAATTGCCCAGAGAGGCTAAAATTTAACATCTAATTCTCATCACAAGGCTAAAAAAATGATCTTCACATAAAGAGGATATATCTGTAGCTTCTTGGGTATACATTTTCGTTGATTTTATTCCTGCCCCAAACCACAATAAATATTCGCCACATGTGATGCAGAAGTGCACAACCATTTTCTAACTGAAACAATTCTGGTGAGTAAAAAAGCTATTTGATAAGTCAATTACTGTAATCTGGTAATAAAAAATTAGATTTCATATGTTTGTTTTCATTTTATATTGTTTCAATGCTCATGTATACAGAATAATGTGGCTGTCATTTCCACTTACTGCCTTAACTCAATATGTTATGAGATCAGTAGAGAGAATTAGAAAAAACAAAACAATTCAAGCATTAATATTACTAAAAACAAAAGAAATAAAATGATACAAGTATAAGAAAATAAAATTTAATACTTATTCAAAAATCAATCTTTAATTTAAGTGCAAGTGTTGTCAAAAAATTAAAATCCTCATGAAAGTGCATCTCATTTTATCCATGCAGTTTTAATCCAAAATGAACAAAAACTTAGAAGAATGTAAAATACAAGTACTATTGTTTGAGTACAACTACCAGTGATCCTCTGTGCCTATAAAGCATTTGATATTTTGAAAGACATTTTTATCCATGAATCCAATTCTTACAGAAAAAAATATGTACAGCCATTTATCAGAACCCTCATAAGAGAAAAGGCATAAATTAAACAATTACAAAATGGCTATAAGTATAAGAAAATGGTGATTAGATCTTTTTTCTTGGAGAGCAGGAATTTTCATGATTTTCCCAAAGATTCCAGGAAAATGAAGGAGTCATCTCCTTTATGATATCTATGCACAACTAACTTATTACATGTATTTTTTAAAATTAATGATCCGATTTCTCCAAGCATCATAACCACTCTATGTTCTGACTGATATGTCTTCTATGTTTCCTACCTGTTGACACCTGTGTTAAATAATTAATCTGCTTCATCAATCCCTGCTCCAGACTTTCCAAGGTTTTGATGAAATTGGTTGTTTGAGTTTCTACAGCCTTCATCTGTGGTTTCTCTTTAGCAAGTTCTTCTAATGCTTTTCCTGAAATTTGCAAGAAAATCATTACCCTCTTTAATTTTTTAGCATTCTTTATCCACTCAAATTTAAAAAAAAATTTTCTCCATAATCCCAATACTTGTTCCCTACTGCAATGCATGCAAATATTCATTTGCTTTTTATATAAAACAATTTTTGTATATAACACTTTGGGGCATAACTTGTGTCAGATCATTTGATGTGATTTGTTATCTCTGTGCAACTTTACATTTTTCCTTGCTGCAGTTTGGAATAAAGAAAAAGACAACAACTGAAAGTAAAGAATAATCAATGAAATTACCATAAGCATTATTCAAATGATAAACACATATTTATGCCTTGATTATTCAACATATGTACATAATTTTTGATAGAAATAAGTACTCAACTTTAGGAACCCAGTCTTAAATGAACTATACAGTTGTCCATGATTTTCAAATGGGAGAAAACAGCAATGACACTATCATTGTCATTATCACTTACATTGTCACTATCATTATTATGACCACTATAAAAACTTGCACAGATGTTAAGGTATAAAAAAGGCCCAATTAAAAAGGCAATAAGCTTGCACAGTGTTCCCAAAACAGCTTTAAGCTAATGTGATGGTGAAGTGGACACTGACACTATTGAATTGGGACCATTTCCACTGAGCAGTTGTTGTTGTTGTTGTTGTTGTAGGGTTTACCATCATTTTTCAGCACACGATAGGCTATACATGATGGCCAGTAGTAATGGTGGAGGAAGAACCCGGGAAACCCCCAGAAAGAACCACTGACCCACGAGAAGCTACTGGCAAGCTTTCTCACATACCCACATTCGCCGAATATGAGACTTGAACCCACGCAGACAGAGGTGAGATGGCAGTGAGCCATAATGGAGAGTGCTTTAGACCACTCGGGGTCCCCTCCACTAACCAAAGATTGCTTTCTATCTTACAATAACAATGCAGTAGGTTCTCATGCTGTGAGTTCATGCAGATAAGCTGCCGGTTTCCTCCTCAAAAAAGAGAGTGTGTTGATCAACAAATCAAAAAAACCCATTAAGAAATGCAAAGTCTTAATGGCTACAGTTCGTGAAAAGCCTGTAACAGAGGATAGCATTGTGCTGGAAGTAATAAGACATTTTGAAAAGCAATCATCATAGAAGCAAAGAAAAATGGAAAACAAAAAACACATAAGGCACACAAACTAACGAGGCTGAGAACGGAAGTAATCATTATTTGAACTAATATGGCGGATGATCTAAACGAAAATATTGGATAAGAAAGGTAAACGAGATTTTACAATTTTTTCTACAATGATGTGCGATACATTCGGTATTAAATAAGAGGACTACTCAATTTATTTCATTAGATGCAAGTAATATGTTCAAATTGTTAATATTAGGCTAAAAGAGCGCCGGGTGTGAATCACACCTGGTTTGCACCATTGACTCATATATGCTCATGTTAGTACCCCCGAGATAGGAGTAGGGGTACTAATATTAGGCATGCGGAGAACTCACCCTGGGAAAACTTGCCCCAATGTATCTGGAGAAGTCGCCCCAGAGTGGTTGGAGAAGTCACCCCAAAACTTGTCACCCAGATAACCTTTTTATAACAGAATAAAATCATCTTTTACGTGATTCATATTTAGATTTTTATATAGACCTGATCATAAAAGAGATATTAACTGGTAATCATAAAAAGCAATATAACAGTAATATTTCTAAGAACGAAATTAAGTCTTTATATAATCTAATGAATTAAGACAGTATAGTGATTAAAAAGGATGATATGTCAAACACTAGTATTATTATGAATCAAGATGATTATGTTAAAGAAGGTGAACATCAATTAAATGATGAAAAATACTACAAACATATTATCGAAGACCCATCAATAGAAATTAAATAACAAAAATTCAACATGCATTAATGAGATCGCTAAAAATAATAATTCCATATGTCAAGAATTTGACACTTTTCCTCTTAACATATGTACACATCAATTCTACATATTACCCAAAACTCACAAAAATCCTGACCATAATTTACCTTTAAATTTTCCAGGTTGTAATTCATATACTGAAAACCTATCCAAATTTATTGATAGTGTTTTACAACCTTTAATGAAATCACTTCCTCCATACATTAAAGATACAACTACTTTCATTAAAAAGTTGAACTTCGATGTATTTCTTCGTTCTGTTGTTTTCATCCAAATATTTTTCTTGGTCGAAGTTTCGTTGTTATTTTTAGTTGGTCTCTCTGGGAAATCAACACTTTTATACTGTTATCATACACAAATAGTAATTAATCTCTGTATGTCTGTCTGTTTCTTTGCTATAAAAATAAATAAAAAACACATTTCCATCCTCCCAATCTAGCAATCAATCATTCAATGTCATGATTTGGTATTATGTATAAATATATCAAAACGTTTTTTGGTAAAGTAAAATAAAACAAAATATGCTTACAAAGTTAAACATTTAAAATTCTACCACCTGAAGATCTCAATCTAGAATATACACACAAAAAATATTAAAAGTTTGATAATTTTTGTTTACAATGTTTAAGTTTCAAACTGTGAAAGAAAAAAAGTCAGTTTCCCAAATCTTGCACTGATACAGGTCTTATAAATTATTAACTGTGCTGTTTTGCACTTTTACAGAGAATGAAGACTTCCACCGTATGTCTACATGGTTGATTTAAAAGGGCAAAGGAGAAAAATAGCCCTTGAGCATCAAGAGCAAGATGTCATCACCTTCAAGTTTTTTGATCCAGCTCCATCAGCTTAAAAGTAAATTTCCAGTCACTTCTGATCAAATTAAAGAACTTTTTGAAAAGATTTGCTCAGCCTCATGTCAAGATGATTTTAGGCATACAAATTTGCAGAAGGAGATACATCATGCGCTGACAGCTGCTGCAGAAGCAAATTTAGATCAATTTCTGAATCAGATGTTTTGTTGTTTCTTAAAATTTTCCTGCAGTATTTGTTTTATTGAGATTTTGATATTATGCAAAGCTGACTGGGGATTTTCCAAACAGACATGACATTTTGATATTGAATTTGTTATATAACATGAATTTTTATATTTCAATAAAATTTTGTTATTGGTTGTGCAGATTTTACTTTTTTGTGTGGTTGTATGTTGACGTCATGTAAGTTCTGCCCAGGGGGTAGGGAGATGTTTGTTTTAAATTCTTTTAAATCCACGGAATATAGAATCATTAGATAGATTACAGCAATCTGAACACAATACACCTTAAATTTAAAAAATTGATAAATAAATGGCCAAGATATTGAATTTTTAATATTTGCGGCTGTATTTGCCGCTGACCAGTTTAGTGAAGATCGTTAATTTGGGGGTCTGCTACATTGTTATTTCCGATAATTGAGTTCCCAAAAACATTGAGCAATGTCTCTGTATAGAATGTAAGAGATCTGGAAAGTTCCAGGCTTAAACTGCAGTTAGTTTCGATAATATCAACTACTTAATTTGGCCATTTATGCAATTTGACAAATTTGAAGAAAATCTCTGCATTTTATGAAGAATATTTTTACCCATAACTTTTGAACCAGACAAGGTAGACATGTAATCTTTGTTTTGTTCTTTTAGTTTTATAAAGATCTATCGATTGGATATAAAATTCACACAGAATTTCTAAGTTGAAATTTTGGCTGCCAGTACATAGTTGAAGTCTATTCAACAGCTATTTGATAATTTCAATCCCGGTATCATTAGATTTAATATAACTATATACCAACATTCCGTATGCAGATGGTCTTGAAGCGTGTACATATTTTCTTGATAACAATCCTAATAATAGCACACTTTCTAGTGAAGATATTTGTAAAATAATAAAACTTATCTCGGAAAATAATTATTTTAAATTTAATAATACAAATAATGGGTACGTCAATGGGTATTAATATGGCTCCTTCATACTCTTCCCTTTCAAGGGTAAATAAGAAAAGGATTTTCTTAAAAACGAAAAGTTTAATCCATCTCTTTGGTTCAGATTTTTAGATGACATATTTATGATCTGGAAGCATTCAAATGAAGAACTGAAAAAATGTACTGATCGCCTAAATTATTTTCACCTGACGATTAAATTTACTTATACTGCATCTAGTATGCATGTTTCATTTTTAGATGTAAATGTATTAAAAAAATACTGATAACACTATCTCTACAAATATTCATATCAAGGAAACTAATATCCACCAATATGTGGAATATTTTTCATGTCATCCCATGTCATGTAAAAACTGTATATTAACTTATAGCCAGTCCCAAAAGATACAGATGCATTATTAAAAATGAATGTCAATTACAAAATTCGTTTAATAAATTACAAACATATTTACAAAACAGAAATTATCCTACACATGGAAATGTTGAAAAATTGCAAATTTTATAGATTAAATAAATTATTAAGCTGAAGAAAAACAACAATAAATAAAGCGTTAATAATCACGTTGCGACCTCTAAGAATTACTATATATGATCTTTGGGGCGACTTCTCCAGGCGAAATGGACCGATTTCTCCGATCACCATGGGGCGACTTCTCCAAAACACCTGGGATGAGTTCTCCCAGGGCGAGTTCCCCATGGGGCGAGTTCTCCGCTATTCCTAATATTAGTACTATAGAAGTACTCAAAAACGCCTGATAGCATTTATTATAAGAACTTCACCGCGAGTTCAACTTGAAAGTACTTTAAATTAACATATGATTTCTCTGTATATGGACACAGTGGCTATCCATTCAAAACTGATAAACGAAATGCAGAAACTATATTTTAGAAAAATAATTGTGATCAGAGTCCGTACATTTCTGTTTTCATCTCTAAATGTTAGTGTTACAGACGCATACCAACTGATATAAGAATTTTGTTAATCCATTAAGTAAAATACAACAAAAAACCTGCACACTGTATCGTGTTAATTATCTCTTTTTCTATGTTTTCTAATTGTTGCAGGCGTTCTACTGGTCCCGAAGTCGCCATCTTGATGATCTTTGTCTTTGCGTATAAGGGGTCGACTCAAAGAAATTTTTATAACTAATGTAAAAAAGAAAATGTTTGTGCCTTACTTAATTCTTTTTATCTAATATATATTGTAGTGTTAAATAGTACAATGGACATTAAAAATATTAGCTTAGCTATTGGATTATAGGCGAAAATGTAATTAATTTCTATTATATGTTGAGATAACATCAGCTGAAACGGAAATGACGTGTGACAATAGGCAAGTGACAGGCACGCGCAGTTAGATCAAGAAAACCATCGTGACAGCTTTGAATTCTGCTCCTCGGAAGCATCAGTGAAGTTTAATTCAATTAAAAATGTTGCGGATAGTCTCTCGATTTCATTCTGTACTGAAGTCAGCGGCGGTTGGAAGATCGTTATATCCGTCATGGTAACTATAATATTAACGTTCAGTCAATTTATCCGCCCATTTAGGATTGAGCTTTAACATGTCGAACGTTATTGTTTGTGACCTCTTACTGTCCCTAATGATTACTGCTGTACGTGTAAGTATAGGCTGAATTTAACCCTTTATTAACTTTATTTTCATTTATTCAAACAGTAATTATATGTTGTGTTTAATTTCTGTTTTAGAAAGATTCATTATATATTTAGAAGATTTGCTCAGGAATATGTGGTTGTGTTTAGAAATATTCATTCGTTCATGTATATGCACCTTTACTCAAAACAGGCAAAGGTCACTCACCCCAGCTTTAGTAACTCTTCATCTGCTTTGAAATTCTATCTCTGCCCAACATTTTTGAACTTGTAATTCAATCTGCCCAGTTTAAATGTGTGTGCAAGTCAGAATTTTAAGAAATAGACAAAAGTTTAAGAAGAAGATGATACTAAGAGGTTATCTCTTAATTTTCATATGTATTACTGCACGCTACTTATTCTCAATTACTTTAATTATATTTTGCAGACATACAATAGCTTTCAGATTCTGCACATTTGTTTTAACAGAGCAATTTTCATTTAATTAGTAAATAGACAAATTACTGTGACATTTGTTAATTTTTTGTTGTTGTCAAGTTTTATAGTTTTGCAGAATAACCTGTATATTGGGACTTAAAGTTTAGGATTGCGCATTGTCTCCCATTGTTTCCACAGAGGAATATTGTTCATTGTGTCTTTTCATTCATGATTTGTTCAACCATGAAATTCACAGCCAAGGGGCTGATCTAAAACTTGAGCCAGATGTCCTGGACTGTACAATTTAAAAGCCTGACAAGTAAAATTTTCCAGGACAAGTGTTTGTTTTTTTTTAAATTATCTTTTTATTATCATACCTTTATCTGGCCATTCATTAAATGCATTGATCCATCCAGTGATATGGTAGTACATGTAATGATAACTTTCACATGTGTTGGAGTAGAATGTTATCACAGTCAAAACACTTCAAAAGTTATCAGGTATGATTAATTTGCAGTGTTTTTAATGACCTTGTTATATTGTGTTTACTAAATATATATTCTTTTAAGTGGATCACCTTATATTTCAATCCATTGGGTCAATACAACGAAATTAATAAATGGCACATTATTAACATAAACATCACTTTCTTTTATGAACTAATTATATAATAGTAAATGAGTAATGAGTCTTTATTTTAGTTGATTAAGCAGAGGATTGACTTCAACATGCATCTCAATAATTGCACTAAAGAAACAGTCTGTGCTTGCACTTAAAAGATACATTGTATGATATTATCACTTTTGCAGAAGTAGTTGTCATATGAGGTCATCATTTCGGACCACTCCAGTGGTCTAGTGGTTAGAGCATCCTACTCGGATGCAGGAGGTCATGGGTTTTAACCCCAGCTGAGTCATACCAAAGACTTATAAAATGGTACTTACAGCTGCTTCGCTAGGTGCTTAGCATTAAAATGTTAGTGTTAGGACTGGTTGACCTGGTGTCAGGATAATATGTCTGGGTGGGACTTCATGCTACATGTCTGTGCTAGACATGACTAGAAACTGCAGAACTGTAGACATCATAGCAATATGACAAATTATTGAAAAGCTATGTTAAAAATCCAAATCACACACACACACACACACACACACACAGAGGACATCTTTACTAATTTATGCATGGCCCTGAGTGGTTTAAAGCACTCACCGTTACAGATCACTGCTGTCTCACCTCTGTTTGAGTGGATTCAAGTCTCTGGCTCTGTGAATGTGGATATGTGAGAATGCTTGCCAGTAGCTTTTCAAGGGTTGTTGTTTTTTCCGGCTTCTTCCTCCACCATTGATACTGGACGCCATGTATGGCCTTGCTTGTGCTGAAAAATGGCGTTAAACCCTACAACAACAACAACAACTAATATTTGCAAATGAGATCTCATAAGAAAGATCCAGAGAAGGAAAATTCATGTGAAAGTGGACAGATAAAACATATGGGTGCCAGTGTGTCTGAGGAAACTATTCCTTCAAAAAAACATAAGTCAGAATCAAAAAGTATCATATGTGTCACAGAATAAGAGACAAGCAATATTCAGTCCCATTGGGTTGATAATTGTCCATGACTTAAATTCATCCTCTCCGAAGGAAATTAGGAATGATGTTTACAGTTCTTGCAAACAATATTTCAAACTGGCACAGGTCAGTGATTTGTCAATGGAACTGAAAAAATTGAGAATTTAATAGTGCAAGTCTTGAGACAAGTTTTGGACCTCATTAAGGCTGTACACTAACAGGACATTTACATGATTACAAATGATTACAACCCAAAAATCACTAATTCTTTTCTTAATAATTGTAAGAATAATAAAAACTTCCATAAAAAAAAAAAACATGAATGTTGACTGTTACAATAAGGAATGGGTGGTCAGTAAAATTGTCAGTAAAGATTGTCATCGAGTAAAATTGTTTGTTTTTCAGTTACCAAGTGTGTGATATCTGCCCAGAGCAAAAGAGATAAAAAGCAAATAATAAACAATCATAATCAATCCCCTGTTTCCAAAAAAAACATATAATTATAGTCATCAGTTACTTATGGACTCTAATAAAAATAAACAATCAGTATATAAAAATATAAATAAATTCATAGACTCAGCAGGACTTAGGAACAAAATATAATTACTATACCCACAAAACCAAAAGACCCAGTTGTTGTTGTAGGGTTTAACACAATTTTTCAGCACACGATAGGCTATACATGGCGGCCAGTATTAATGGTGGAGGAAGAACATGGAAAAACACGGAAAGAACCACCGACCCACGAGAAGCTACTGGCAAGCTTTCTCACATACCCACATTGGCCGAATTGGAGACTCGAACCCATGCAGACAGAGGTGAGATGGCAATGATCCATAACGGAGAGTGCATTAGACCACTCTGCCACTCAGGGCCCCAAAATACCCAGTAACTAACTAAATAAATTTAGAAGCCCCCACATAAAAACCCATAACATATTCAGTTTTATAGAAAAAATATTAATAAATCACTTATGAAGCACCTATCAAAAACTAAGGAAACTGCAAAATCGGATGTCCTAGATGTCCTTAACGAACCAAGTAATCAGCTAGGACTTCGGTCCTAGATGTCCTTAACAAACCATATAATCGGCTAGGACTCCGGTCTCTTGCTAAATAAACTATAAATGACATTCAATCTCACCCTAAACACTTCGACTAGTAATACGATAATAACCTTGAAAATCTTTCTTCATGCATGATTTCTACTAACAGCCTCTATAAACAGCATGGAACACACACACACCTTTTTTAGAACAGTTTGACCACAAAAAAACAACCCCCAGGCAAATGCAAAAAGATTGAGGCTAAACTATCAGGGTTATTTGAACCCATAAAAGCCATGGGGAGGAAGCACCATTCCCTTCCCCAGGAACAACTAGCAGGCTGTGGTGCAGTCAGAAAAAATTGGCACATGCACAATTGTGCGCATGCCACTATTATTAAACTCAACAACAACAACCAAACAATCCATAATTGTAATCGAGTAACTCTGCTTTGATTCACTGACTTAACTCAAAACACCTGGAGATCATTACACAATGTAATTCTCGTCAGTGACTCTTAAAGGTTATTAAAATATGTATGCAAACTTTAATACTTTCATTTTAAAGAATTTGAAATTGTATAGGCAGACATTAGATAATCGGTTAAATGACTGACTTTTGGAGGGCCTGAGTAGGTAGACATGAGTCAATAGATCAAATGATAGACTTTCAGGAGACATTAATCAAATAGATCCAATGATAGTTTTTTTTATAGATATTTCCAAATTCTAGGATCCTTGGGTCCACAGTTTTAAAGTTGCAAGCATGGACTCTTCATAGGGTGTAAGTTTACTTGCAGTCATTGTGGTCATATATCTTTTGACTGATCAGAGTAGTTTTATACGTCATTTCAAATAACAGTGTTAAGGAATAATTTTGTTTGTGTGGTCTTGAAGAGAGAAGAGTTAAAGTGAAAAATTAAAATGTAAAATGTAAACTGGGGTTCTGAAGTTGATTAAGAATTGATGACATGTTCAGAATTGTCATATCGGCTCTTAAAAAAATGAGAACCAGGACTCGAAAGTACCAGATAACCAGGAACATTATTTTTTTATAGCCCCAGAACTTGTCATTAAGGTTCTTACCAGAGTTGCCATGAGCTGCAGAACAAAAAGCAAATGATAGTATAACAATAATGTGTTGATATGACCAGGCAAAAAACATTATGTGTGTTTCCTATTGCACTGGTATTAAAATTAGGTTGTAGGTATTATTTTCCATATATATAATTTACAATGTGCTTCAAGTACTGGACAAAACTGGCTCAGTTAAATGTGCAAATCAATTTCAGAATTTGTTTATCCTTGGTGGAAAAAGTACTAGGATTTGCCAATGAAAAACAAGGATGGTTGGCCCACTGGAAACATTTTGTTTTGCCTCAGAATGCTTACTTATCTATAGAGATATTCACATATTCCCATTTTCATTGTTCACTTCAATAAATGTATTTATTTTATCAAATTGCAGGACAAGCAGTGGCACCGTCATATCTAATTCTCAAAGAAGATGTGCTAGCTCTGAAGCCAAGGTCTGAATAACATACAGAGTTACATATTTTTTACCATTTGAATTTTATGTTTTTTTTTTTCTCTTCTCATTTTAAACTGTTTTTGTCTTTTTTGTATGATGTACCATATATGTGTATGCATCAGGTCCATGTGCAAACAGATCCTTATCTGCCAATGCATTATATATTGGCTTGCCAATGTCTGTTTTGTTCGCTTTAACGATTACTCCTACGGAACTGCACAGACTGAGGTCTAGATGCACATCATGAAACAGCAGATTTGAGTCTGTGAGGCTTACAGTTGGCTCTGAATAATACACAAGTATATACAGTACTTTTACTGTGCCCCCACTTCATGGGAAACATCAAGATGTCTTGTGTTATAAGTGAAGGAGCCTTAAAATGAGGGATATCCCAACATGGCTGTGTACAAATAATGCATAGAAGTACAGTATTTTACTGCATTAAAACTGGATTTAATTAGCCAAGAAGTGCAAGTTAAATTACATTGCAATGATGATTAGAATTCAGATAATTTAGTGGGATTCATGCTGACATTTGCCTTATTAGTGGAGTAGTTGTATGGTGAGGGATCACTACTTCATACATTACAGATTTATTATCTTTTTACAAAATGCATGTGCCCAAGGAAAAGATTGTATTATAGGGAAGTAATGATTAAAAATTTTAAGATCAAAAGCAGAAAAGTAAAAAGTATTGCTTATTTTACTTAAGACTCAACACAACACCAATGCAAAAACCATCACAATCAGTAAATCTCTCATCCTCATTTGACTACCTGGGTTATTAGGTACATTGTTAGTAGGGAATATACATATTTTAAAAGTTAAATGAAAGTGATGAGAACTCCTTAATAAAACAAAATTCTACTAGTCTGGAAGATGACCATATCCACAATCTGTTCTCTGAGAAAATACTTTTTTTTTTAATTACATAAACATGTAGAATTAATGGAATCTTCATATATACAGAATTATTCACATTTACTTTTTCTTTATTTCTTTTCAGGAATCAAGTTCATTTTGTATGAATATATTTAGAGGTCAGATCAAAGTAGACCAAGTTTTTCCATTTCCAGAAGGTAATTATGTGGGATTTCAAAGTCATTTTTTTATTTCAGCATAATGTATATTGAACAGCTATCATCTGCATGTCACTGGCCAATGTTTGCTGATTAAAAATACCAATGTTCTTACCTTGCTACTAAATTTATATTTCACAAGCTAATGAAAAACAATTCATATTCTTTACTGTACATATTTCATATTTTGTAGGTGGAAGAATAATAAAGTATGTAAACATAAATATTCATTTAATTCACAGTTGCCTAAGGAGATTGCAGTTTTTTAAGCCATTTCTAATTCATAATGTTTTACTATGTTTTCATTTTTTTATTTATTTATGATAACCAAAATGTTTGTATATATAGGGTTTAACAGCATATATGCAGCCTACAGGACGTATTGTGCGAAATGTATGTGCAAAATATTTGTCTAAAATCAATATTTTGACCAATGTATGTGTGTGTTTTGGATTTTTAACATCGCGCTATAAAAAAAGTCATATTACTATGATGTCTAAAGTGTGGCAGTTTATAGTGATGTCTAGCACTTGTGTGTCATGCTGAAGACATGTAGCATGCTGTCCCACCCAGTCATATTATCCTGACAGCATGCTGACCAGTTGTAACACTAATCTCTTAATGCTGAGCACCAAGTGATGCAGCAGCTTGACGTACCATTTTCATAAGTCTTCGGTATGACTCAACCAGGATTCGAATCCGTGCCCTCCCCCATCCTAGGCAGATGCTCTAGCCACTAGATCACCAGAGCAGTTATATTTTGACCAATTGCAAAACACTCCTACTCTGACATTTATAGTTATGAATGTAACACTTGTTTTTGTATTTCACTTTTGAGCTGTAAAATCTAATTACCTTGAACTCCTTTTTCAAAGTTAGCACAGCATGGCAAGTCAATTTCTATGACTTGCGTCAAACCTTCTTGAGTGTAAGTTATAATTGTTCCCTAATCTGGCGGCTTCATACTTCCACCAACAAAGGTATGAAGTGCCTGTAAGGAATGATCCATTATGTACTTTTGTGCATCCTGTCAGGCATCAAACAATATTTCCACTTGAAATTGTCAGGATATGTGTAACATTAAATAGCACTGTGGCTTTCTTTCAAGTAAATGTAATGGCACAGTATTAATTTTATATATTTTAAAGGTCCTTTTGAATGTTTATGGCAGTAGATAGTCTTGCTGGAAATAAATTTAATTTCTTATGGATAATTTGCCAGAAAGACTTGAACATCTCTTGTAGACTTACCATTCTCAGTGCTAGGAAAAGATGGTAACTAGACAGGAAATGACATGTCATCCAATCCTTTTTTGTTGGATATTGTCATCCAAATTATGGGTGAAATTACCTCTCTATAGAAAAGATGGGTTGAACAATTGGGATGTTGGGTTTCTTACTTGGGCTTTTATGTATAATTTACTCTTACTTTAATGGACAAACAAGAGCTATATGTGTCAGTTTTGTAAAGAACTTATAAAATTATACTCAGTGGCAACCACTGGCTCTACTCATATGGAAATTTAGTCACATCAGGTATGCCTAATATGCTTTTGGTAGGGGACTGAACTTTTGCTGGTGGGACTCCTGTTTTTCCCAGAATGGGAGTCATGGAATCCTAGTTTTAAAATCATAGTGAGACCTCTGGGATTGATAAATTATTTTTTATAATTTCAGTGATGACTCCCGAGCAGAAACAAACACTTCAAATGCTGCTTGATCCAACAGCAAAATTCTTTGAGGTGTGTAAACTTTAGAGACTTACAGACATTAATTTTAAAATTATTTTTTCATTAAAATCAGTCTTGTGGTTCAGTTTACCATATTAAAGTTGATTGGTGATGACCAATTTAAATTTTATTTGGACTGTGATACATTCAGAATAAATTCAAATTAAGATGTTGATATTCTATTGTTGTAATTTTTCCTTGAAATTAACGTGAGGTTAAAGTCTTGAAATTTAGTTTTGAAGTACTATTCATAACTTTTGTACAAACTATGGGTAACTTTGTCACCAATCAGTTGGTTCTGTGTTAATGATGGATTCATTCAAAGGAATTTATTGGATTGTAGTGTTTACACTGTAATACATTGCCTGCTTCAACAAAAATATTGAATATATCTTAGACTCAAAGTATGCAGGATCTATGAAATTTCATTTTCTACTTTCATGTTCAATAAAACATTGATGAGTCAAACATGAATTACTTAAAAGCCTGTTATCTCTACAGTGACCTGATTTGTCCTGGCTTAAAACATGCTCATGCCTGCATCCTCAAGCAGTTGAAAAATATTGAAAAACTGAAGTGCGACTGTTTGCCTCACTGTACCAAGAGTTTTTGAAGCTGTACAGTTCTTCAGTTCAGTGTCTATTAAAACAAATACACAGACAATACAGCGATATAAAATGTTCATTTTTTCATACAGGAGCAGAATGATGCCCTGAAGAATGATAGCCTTGAAAAAGTAGATGAGCCTACCATGCAAGGGTTGAAAGAGTTGGGAGCCTTTGGCCTTCAGGTTTCCATAGACCATGGTATGTTTATGTAAAGTCCACAAGGTTTGGGGTACTGCTGAAAAAGCATACACATGGGTCAAAAGTTGTTAGTTCAGGAAGCCTCACAGTGTAGTCAACACTGACATACTCCTTTACATCTTTCATCCACTTGGGTTGATGTCTTTGGGAGTTTTTGGTTTATAAGTTCTGAATAGCTTAATTCAGAATGAGATAATTTCAAACTTTATCAACTTAGTGAAACACAGTTGATGTCAGCCACAGTTTGTAGATATTTAGTTGAAAACCTTTCATGTACATTATGATATAGGCCTTTCGCAGATCTTGGAGGCAAGTCAGTAAACTTGCAGTGTCTTAATAACTGTTTAAAACTACATTTACATATACAATACTTGACTTGCTTGAATTTACATGAGTTTTCATAATTTATAAGCCTCTCTTACACATGGTACATCTGTGTGTTTTAAATTTTCTAAACTCTAATAGGATCAGGTACACAAATAAAGATTGGAGCTAACAAAATATGAGTGACTTCCATGAGCCTGGCCTTGAGCATTATATGTCAAGTGGGGACATTGCGGAGTCAGCTGACTGGCATGCCTAGTCTGCCTTCTCTAGTTTTCATTTGCATGACATGACCTTGCTAAGGGGAGAAGTGAATCTCATTGGGTTATTGGTAGCTGCAAAGACAGTGGCTACATCCCATAAACCAAAGCACAACATTTAATCCAGACATGAATTTGCTACTTTTGCTGGATTGGCCTGGGAAGCATTTGATGGTGAGAGACAGTAATCAAGTACATGATCCCACAGGTGTATAAACAAATTGCCTCATATGCTAAACTATAACTAGGAGAATTTCATCCTTTTAGTAGAACAATCATGCTCCTTCTGGGTGACACAGGTAGAGTTAGGGTGCTTATCATTTCCTCTTCCTCCTACTTATTCTCCTAATCTAATGCGATCTGGTAATGTATTTGATGGAGAAAGCAAATTTTTTTGTCAGTTATGTTTCTCTTTTAATACTTACCTGATCACATTACCAATAATCCCTCCCGTCCTTCCCTGCAAAATGCTGAAGTAAAAGCTTCCATTTGTTTGTATAATAGATAGATAGAAAAACGCTTGTCCTTGGGGCTTGTTTGAAGGTACCAAAGAAAGCTTATGTAATTTGATCAGGTAAGTATTATTGGAGAAACATGATTTATTAAAAGAATTTCTTTTCCCTTGGTAACCTCCATTTGGTCGTAGTTGGATCAAGCCTATAATTGAAGTACAAGTAATTGTATTCTGCAAATCGATTCCTGAACCAGTCTCAGCAGTTTGATTATTTTACAGATTAAAGCAATAATCGCTATATTTGGAGTTTTGTGTACAGCATGCATATGATTTGGATCTTTTTTGATGCAAGTTTGCTAGCTGAACCATATTCAAACAAAACATAGCTCCAAGCTATTGGGGGCAGTGGTGGAATGTCCATTCCCCCATTTCACTATAATTTTACAGGAAAATACTATTGAACCAGAGTATTTTCCTGAAGGTGTCATGATGATGAGGCTGTCAACAGCCATAGGATGCAGCTTCTAAGATAAATCTGTATTGCCTATTTCCCTGCCTTTCATAGCATTGGATTCAGTGGGCATAAATTGATATTATTCATATTTATTACTTCTTTTCATGTACCTAATGATACATAATTGTCTAGTAATTGTGTCATTATTTACCACCTAATGAATATCTCTAAAATATAAGGATTGTATGATATATGTACAACACAATAATTTACAGATGTTGTCATCATGTTGTTACACAATGGTTGGCCCACACCATATTAGTATTATCATCATAGTCACTCCAGCACTTCTCACTTTTCCTAAATACACTGAGAAAGTGAAGTTGAATGATGTAAGGTTAGCTCTATGCAAATTTTTTCTCTTCTGATAGGAACAAATTTTGTAGGAATTCATCAGAAAGAAATTAGAAAAGTTTTCTGTTTTTACTAAGATTAATGCTCTGCATGAGAATTTTTTTTTTTTTTTCTAGGTGGACTCGGGCTGAGCAACACCCAGTATGCCAGGCTAGTGGAAATTGTTGGTGCTCATGACCTTGGTGTTGGGATCACGTTGGGTGCTCACCAGGTCAGTTAGATGGGTTGTAATTTAATTCTTTTCTGTTCTCAGTTTGAATTTTGATGACAGTCATTGTAGTTACTTACTTGTACTAATATATTCTGTTCACTCTTTCCTTTTGATGCTTTAATGATTTTTTTAAAGTTAGGTGAATCCTCTACACTGTTACAAAATCTTTCAAGCAGGGTTTCATCCCTGTTTATGGATTGAACTGCTCAGAATCAGAGTTTATGATAAATTGCAAGTGGGGTAAGAGTTTATGATAAATTGCAAGTGGGGTAAGAGTTTATAATAAATTGCATTTGGGGTAACTGAGTACATTATCCTTCAGAAGTACTGGTAATACAGTGGGTGAAAACAATTATGAAATTATTGAATCATCTCCATGGGGGCAAATATTTGTTTAATATTTTAATAATTTAAAATAGGATTTCCTTTCATAGCTTCTGTTAAAAAAGAGTAGATAAGTGTACCATGGTTAAGCAGGCTAGTGTAAGCTGTTCCATGTGTCCTTAAGAGAACTTAATTGATAAATTGCAATGAAAGATTTATTGTCTGCAATGACAGATTCATTGTCAGTAATATGTGATAAAAATTTTTTAAAAAAATCCAAAAATTCTGTGCAACTAGTTTTGCATTTAATCTATGCTTCTTCAGGCACGAAATGTTTTGAAAGTAATGGATCACGTCTTTTATTTTAAAACAACAAGAGAATGAATAATCATCGCTTTCATATAAAAATTATAGAGATCCTCAGTTTTCCTCTAATATTTTAACACCAGTAATAACTCTCTACTCGATTTTTCTTTCATGCCAATAGATATTGTACATGGTGACATTAATAGACTCATAAAAGAAACTTATTGGATTCATAAGTTAGATACTTTGTATCCTAATGCACTTAATGCCAATGCACTATATAAAATTGTATAATTTAAACTGATATATTGTATATCCTGTATAACAGTATAATTATATGTATGACTGTTTGTCTCTATTTTATTTTATTATTTTATTGTCAGTAATAGGAATTTATGTTATCAAATTCTTGTAGTGTGGAAATCGATTCCTTTATTTTTGTTCGTCTTCTAGTCCATTGGATTTAAGGGTATCCTGCTGTTTGGGACACCTGAGCAGAAAGCCAAGTATCTGCCACGTTTGGCGGCTGGAGAGGACATGGCAGCCTACTGTTTGACAGAACCTGCTAGTGGATCTGATGCTAGTGTAAGTCCTTTCACAAACAATGCCATTAAGTTTAAACATTCAAAGCTATATGTGGTTTGCTCTCATTTGGTTTTCTCCAGGTCTATGGAAGTTTTCCACTGCATCCTGAATCATGGTTATTCAGTTTTGTCAGATTGATTGGGGCATCAGTGTCAGTGGGACGGAGTTTTTCTTGGCACTTTTTAATGACAGCTGGTTTCTGATCTTGTTAGTACAAAATATTGAGTTATTTAAAAAGTGTACAGGAGTCAGTATTTTCAAGACACAACTGTCTGTCAGAGTTTGAGTTTTATTTGATTTAAAAATATATATTTTCTGTATTCGTCATTTTAGAGAACTTTCGTATGGTTTGGTGTAAGGTAGCACCGAACAGGCCTGTGTGACTAGCCTTGGGTTCAGTTTTCTGTTCTTGAGACATTCCTACGTTATCTGTTTCCCCCTCATTCTTTACAACCATGTCAAGAGCATGTTGTCTGGACTTCTTTTGCTGCTGAATTAATAGGAAAACACATGCAGTTTGAAAATTAAAAAAATCATTCCTCAGTATATGTTTCAAAGTGCATCCAATCCATAGCACAGTAACAGTTTAATCTGTATAAAATGGACCCTGAAGGGACCACAGCTTTTCCCCCTACATTTAAATGTGTTCTTATATACAGGCTGAATATTAAATGATTGAAGAACGTGCATTTTAATTCTCTGTCAATTTCAGTCAATCCGCACAAGAGCAGTCCTGTCTCAAGATGGAACACACTACATTCTTAATGGCAGCAAAATCTGGATCAGTAATGGAGGGTTAGCTGAAATTTTCACTGTTTTTGCTCAGGTAAGGAATGTTTCAATATCTTCAAGATATATTCAGGATTACATAATTACATTTTTGCAACCAAAATAATTATGATTTAGGTACATAAGGTCATGTACATTTTCTATATGCCAGGACCCAGACTAGTGGGCAAAAAGCAACTATAATTGCTCTTTGGCTGAAGAAACAATTAGAAATGCTTTTTGGCTCAGTAGTCCCCTTTTCTTTCCCTAAGAGCGATTGTCACTGCTCATTGATTTGGAGATGACTTCCAGAGAAAAGAATTACTTTTATTTGTACCCTTGTACTGCATACCAGTATTTTCATTGATCACAAAATCCAGGTTTGTGCTGTACTTTAAGTTTTAATGCATGAGTGAACATTCCTTAGGGTCATAGTATGCAACACATTTGAGATCAGTCACATGGTAAGATAGGATTAAATTGAGAAGATTACCACAGACCCTATTTATTGTTTTATTCCTCAAAGGGAGCACTGAGTGGTTTAAAGTGATCACCATTAGGGATCACTGCCATCTCACCTCTGTCTGCATGGGTTTGAGGCACAGGCTCGGCCAATGTGGGTACCTGAAAAATTTTGACAGTAGCTTCTTGTGGGTTGGTTGTTCTTTCCGGGGTTTTCCTGAGTTTTTCCGCCACCAGTTATACTGGCCGCTGTGTATAGCCTATCTTGTGCTGAAAATGGCGTTAAACCCTATAACAACAACAACAATATTCATCAAAGACAAAGTGTTGAAATATCTGTCGAAATGCTAAGATATGGCAATTTTATTTTCTAATTAGAATGAACAATATATAAACAGGTTCCAGCATTATGTATAACATAAACTATCCAGTGACAAGCTATCAAATAAACAAATAAACAATACTTTTGTCAAGGAGGTGTGAATTATTTTAACTGCGTCATAGTATCCGTTTGAATATTGCTTTGAGTACAGTTCACAAATACAAGGGAGATAACTTGTTCATGATACATTGTAAAATAAATGTGCAGTACTGTTATCTATAGTTTTAAAAAATTGGTTAATAATTCTGCTGTTTATGCAACATAATTTTTTCTCTTAACCACTTTTAGGGTCGTATTCATTGTCATCTTTAATCAATAAATATACATTTGCATATATTAATTTTTAACTTATATTTTTGTTCTCAACACATCTGCATCTAACTCTCTCTGTACATGCCAACCATTACGCTTTTGGCGTAATCATTACGCTTTTTTCACTAAATTACACTTTACTCGTAAAAATATATGGATTGTGCTTTTTCAGTATATGCACCTTCCAAAAAGAATCAGTTGTTTGTTTTCTCGTTTTTATTAACATCCCATTAATCCCACAGACCGTATTTTAGAAAAGACGGCTTCTACGTAACTACAGTATATGAGTACGTTTGTCAGTGCACTTTCCTAACAGTATTATGTTCTATTTATAGCAACTATCCTATTACCCAGAAACATGCTGGTTCTACATTCAAACTTTCGAACTCGTATTCTATTTATAGCAGCTGTATGGCTTAGTGAGGAGAGAACAGACTGGTTTTCTAATTTTTAATCTTTACTCGCAGATTCTATTTTTCTAATTTATATTTAGTACAGAACCAGTCTATATGTATTTGGTACTAAAAAGTATAATTTAGTTTAGTTGATGCATGTATGAGAACAAAATTATCTATTTTCAAATAATTTCACAGATTGATTCGAAAAAGACCCAAAAATAAACGAAACATAAAATAACAATCTTCCAAAGATGAGGACATGAGGGCAGCATCACGTGACGTCTATTGCAGGATGCGTGGAAATAATTTTACTATTTGGCACTAAAAGTCTTCAGATGTATTCTAGTCGATGTTTGTGTTAGAGCACATTTATTTTTTCAAAGAATTTCACAGGTGGATCAGAAAAAGACAACAAAATAAAAATGAATCCTTCAAAGATGAATACATGAATGGCATAATACAGCATTCCATTCTTGGACACAGGGCCTTGTATCGTTGCTTAAAATTGACCTGTCATACATGTACTATATAGTACATGTATGACAGGTCAGTTTTAAGCAACAAAACGAGTCCCTGTATTGTAGGGCAGCATCATGCTCATTGCAGTCTGTGCAGAAATGATTTTAATATTGTTAATATTGGGCATAGTGGTAAATTTTATGTGGAGAAACACTAGAAAACAAAGAAACACATCGAATTAGCTTGTCTTACGAACTCCAATACTAACGTAACTTACTTATCTACAGCAGAGCTAAAGTCCGGACATGAATGTTATAAATGCAGAGATGTTATTTACCGAGTTCTTAATAGAAAGATAATGAAGATCTTGCTATTGGTGCAGAAGCAAGAGAATTCATATAACACAATTCTACTCAAGCCGTGACGGTGTTTTATAATAATGTTGGAGATTATTATGCTACAGCCTTTGATTACATGGTCCAGAAATGCTTCAGTTTCTGATGTAGATGAGAGACAGTCAAAAAAGCTTCAAAAGTGTTAGATTCTTTGTCAAGAGATGTCCCTTTCTATTACCATCCTTGTCTACCTTGGATCATCTGGAAGGAGAATTCATGAAGTATAAAGTTGGGATTCCACCTGACAATATACTTAGTGCAGATAGAGTTGATGTGCAGTGGCACCTTAGTTCCCAGCTAAAAGACACAATCAATGGAAGATGTAAATTTCCTCTTCTTTGTCAGGTTATGAAAGGAATATTGGTTCTTTACCATTATAATGCTGACTGTGAGAGATTGTTCAGTATTGTTAACAAAAATAAAAGTTTAGATCCAGGCTCAGTAACCCAGTACTTTGTGCTCTACTGGTGTGCAAAACATTCATGGTCTCAGCTGGTACAAAGAGTTTTAAAATGCAACAGGAAAATATATTGCTTTCGAAAGCTAAAAGTGATACATATGAAAACATGAAGCAGTAAAGGATGTTAAAAGACAAGAGGGGCAAATAACTCATTATTTATTGAATTTTTAGTATGTTGTATGTGGATTCCTCTTTTTCTGCTTGGATTCCTCTTTTTGTCCACTTGGATTACACTTTTTCCTCGTCAGGGGTTGGCATGTATGTCTCTCACTTCTCTCGTTTTATCTGAAGAAAGAAGTCACTTCTCACATTTTGATGACCCTAGTTTGAGCCTTGTATGCTAAATTTAGTTATTTGTAAATCCTGCACATCTAAGTCAGAAAATGGAAACTGATTGAACTAACATTTACAGCAACATAATTATTTGGTATGCCTTTGCCAATGAGCGAACTGCAAAATTTGTCAGTTGTAAAGATGCCAAATTAACTGAAATTGGCAGAATTTAATTATGTTTATATATTTTATGATTTATAGCATTCTTCTAACTTTATATTTTCAGACACCATATAAAGATGAAAAATCAGGTGAAACAATGGACAAGATCACAGCCTTTATTGTGGAAAGAAAATTTGGAGGGGTGTCAAAGTAAGTTGACATTTTTGTCAGTACACAAGGGCCTAGATACAGTTAGGAGAGGTGTCAAATTAAGTTGAAGTCTATGTCAGATACACAAAGGACTATACATTAGAACCTGTCTTCAGAGACCACCCCTTCTGTCAAAAAATATTGGTCTCTCAAGACAGTGTATCTCTCATAACAGGTTATAACATTATACAATCAATAAATCTGTGCATGGAGATTCTCCTCTCTCAAAACAGGTTGTTTTTCATACTAGTGGTCTCTCAAGACAGGTTTTACTGTATACAGTTAGGAGAGGTGTCAGAGTAAGTTGAGGTCTATGCCAGATACACAAGGGCTTACATACGGTTAGGAGAGGTGTCAAAGTAAGTTGTCTATGCCAGATGCTCAGATAGACAATATACTAACAGTAGTTGATGTGGCAATTTTATTTTTGATATATTTACAACAGGGATGGGGGCCCCGAGTGGCCGAGTGGTCTAAAGCGCTCTTCGTTACGGATCACTGCCATCTCACCTCTGTCTGCGGCGGTTCGAGTCTAAGATTCAGCCAATGTGGGTATGTGAGAAAGCTTGCCAGTAGCTTCTCATGGGTCGGTGGTTCTTTCTGGGGTTTTCTCTGGTTCTTCCTCCACCATTAATACTGGCCGCCATGTATAGCCTATCATGTGCTGCAAAATGGCGTTAAACCCCACAACAACAACTACAACAGGGATGAAATCTTTCTGGTTTTATAATGCAGACAGGTTGGGGGAGGTTGTTACAAATTTAATGGACTTTTCACCCCATGGTTTTTTAAAACTCTGAATATTTTTCTTAGCTATACTTCGAATGGGAAAGAAAGTAACAAAACAGCAAGTCACTATATACTGGAAGTTAACCTTGCACATGTGAATTTTTCATTATTTCTTTGTGCATTTTGTTGCACCATATCTTTTGAAATAGTTTCATGGCTTCTATGGAATTAAAATTCATTGAAAGAGGAAAATTTATGGACATATTTTAATTTGACCAGTCAGTAAAAAAAAAATCTTCAACTTGCGGATGTATGGAAAATTTCATTTTTTTTTGTTTTAGGAGTGGTGGTTCCATCCCATTTACAATCAATTTATAGCATATGTGCATTGAACTCTAAACGAATTGTAGAAATTAGGTGAGGACATTTGATATTGCTCACCCGTTTAGGAAGAATTCAATTTGATTATTAAACAGTACTTCCCAATCCCTAAGATTTAGATCCAGCAAATTTCTGCATATATCCAGTTCTGGGCATGATCAAGAACTTTAACATTGAACTAGCTGACAATATCAACAGAACCAATATCACATTTTACACTGAAAACAGAAAGGAAAATAATACTTTATAACAAAATAGATCAGAATGTTCAGTTTTTCAAACTTTTATTCCCTTTAGGGAAATTGAGACAAATGTACAGATCCATGTATAACACTTTCATTATTATAGTGAAAAATACATGTTATTGCTTGCATAAACAGGTTTGTGGGAAATGAGATGTAACAGAACTCTAGATAACAATGTAATAGATTGGATGTTTAAATCTTTGGAATGAAACTAAATTTGAATTGAGTTTATATTAGGGTCATTGTCTGTTGTGCATCATCCTTCATTTGTGCACACTTCTTGCTTAAAACTTCTCAAAAACTGCTTGACCAGTTCACGTATGATTTTAAAAGGAGTATCCTGCATCACGGCCTTTATGACATGTTCATTAGATTCCAATGTGCACCTCTGTCTGCATGGGTTCGATTCTTGGGCTTGACCAATGTGGGCATATGAGAAAGCTTTCCAGCAGTTTCTCGTGGGTAGGTGGTTCTTACTGGGGTTTTCCTAGTTCTTACTCCACCACTTATACTGGCTGTCATGTATAGCCTATCTTGTGCTGAAAAATGGTGTTAAACATTACAACATCATCCAATGTGGCCATTGTTACTAAACATAGAAGAAAGATAAAAAAATTCTAAACAACCTCTTGAAAACCATGCAGCATAATTTGACCAAATTGGACAGAAATCAGTCTGGAGCAAAGGTCATTCATGTTTGCTTGAATGATGCCCACCAATCATTAGATTTGGTCATTGTTGCTAAAAAAAAAGACCTTGAAATCGCTTCTGTGCTATAGCTCAATAGAATTTGGATCAAATTTGACAAAAAGCATCCCAACATATTTGGCAGGGGTACTGACTGTCATGTATAGCTGAAATGGCCATAAAACCCAAACAACTGAGAACTGAACAACAAATCTTTAAAAACTTCTTTAAAAACCCACCTTATTGAATTTGACTAAATTTGATAGACATCATCCTAGTTTGAAGGCCTTTCAAGTTGATATAGATAACACAGATTGTCACTGAATATGGCTGCTGTTGCTAAAATAAATAAACAAGTACACAGCTTCATATAAAAAAACTGCTCAGAAAGCATCTTGTCAGAGAGGCTTTTCAGTTTGGGGAAATTTATGCTTATGTGCCATCTTGTATGGATGAAGATAAAATAACTACAGAAACTTAGCAACAATTGTTTTCTTAGCATGTGCAATCAAAATTAGTATAAGAATTTTCAACAGGAAGCATCTTGGCCAAGAGCTCTTGCATTTGGCTGTTAGGCAGTTGTCAGCCAGGTGAATGATCTCAGGCACACTTTGGCCTCTTCTTCGAAATATAATGGGGTATTTTGTGAATACTGCAAAGCAGGTGTTACTACAGTTATTATATGAAATCTATTCTGAATATGGTTATCATTTTTGATTTCTTTGCGGTAATTATTTTTTTCTGAAATAATTTCTTTCCTCAACAAAAAGGTAAATAACTTTAGGATCCAAACCTGTTCTATTCATAACAATTTAGTTTTTTGAACATATGATGAAAATAAGTATAAAAAATTATCAGATACAAAGAATACTTACATGAAAATTGAAATAATTGCTGTTATGATGTATTTTGCAGTGGTCCTCCAGAGAAAAAGATGGGTATTAAGTGTTCAAACACAGCAGAAGTGTACTTTGAGGATGTGAAAGTCCCACTGGAGAATGTGTTGGGAGGTGAGTTAAGTATAAGAAACAATAAACAATGCTTTGGGGCCCCGAGTCACAGAGCGGTCTAAAGTGCTCTCCGTTATGGATCACTGCCATCTCACCTCTGTCTGCGTGGGTTCGAGTCTAGCATTCAGCCAATGTGGGTATTTGAGAAAGCTTGCCACTAGCTTCTCGTGGGTCAGTGGTTCCTCCTGAGGTTTTCCTGGTTCTTCCTCCACCATTATTACTGGCCGCCATATATAGCCTATTGTGTGCTGAAAAATGGCGTTAAACCCAACAACAACAACAAACAATTCTTTTTATTAAAAAAATCTTGTTATTGCAGTCAGTCTGCAGTAAGGATCCCTATACCCATTCTCTTTTCATGAATATACTGAAAATAACCTTCTTTTAATTGCTTGTTAAATTTGGTTAAAAGCAGATGATTCTTGAGGATATCTTTATATGACATATTTTGTTTTGTGTCCATCATTACATTTTGTGTCATCTTTCGCATATGAAGAAATGTGGGATGGTGGGACATAGGCTGAAATTTAGGATTGTTTTGTTTGCAGACAATTTGTCTTTATATTCATACAATTTCACTTCTAGACGTCCCGTTTGAAACAGTCATTATTAGACATAACACTTGCCATTACTGGAGGTAAAGAATGTTTAATATTATTGCTTATTGTTTATGATGAATTTTCAGCAAACATTGCCTTCCTTTTTTAATCCTTCTCATATTTGCTGAAAGACTTCTCCAAATTTATGCTTCACAGGTGTTGGCAATGGATTTAAGGTGGCCATGAACATTCTAAACAACGGGCGGTTTGGGATGGCTGCAGCACTCTCCGGAACAATGCGATACTGCATAAGCAAAGCTGTGAGTTTCCTCTTGAAAATTTTCAGTGCTAAATATTTTAGGAGTGTTTTTATGTTACATATTAAACGTCACTTGGTCACATTATGAATCATTTACTCATTGATTATCAAGAAAAACCTAGCGCATGGTTGACTTTCTCTTTTGCCAGTCTGTCTTTTAGTGATTATGACTGCCAGAAATGGTTCAATAAATATCTGGCCTTACCTGTCTCAGTTCATGCACATCTGGAAAACAAATTATTCTGTAATAAATGTTATCGTTTTGAATGTAAACACAGAAGGACAGTCTACACTGATACTAATTCTATTATTTTTTTGCAACAGGTATTTATTGTTATTCTGGAAGAGTGCCAGAGTGTATTTGATGATTGTTTTTTCTTACATTTTTGAGAACAGCTAGCAAATATTATTGAGATCTTGTTGAATGACAATATATAAATGATTTCTGATGCATGATGATGAGGTGGTATTTTTTGCTACTGTTTTTCTTGAGCCATATTTTCATTAATAGAACATTACAAATCTAGTTGAATAAAGCTGTATTATGTGTGTGAAATATATGATCTTGATGTCAAACAAAATTTGTGTGTAACATTGGAGATAATATGTAAATGTTTTAGATGATTTATTAAACAACATTTTTTTCATGAAATGATAAATATAATGTTACAGTAATTGCACTTTTATATACATGTTTGATGTTTGTGCAATGAATCAAACAAATTTTAAAGTTAATCCCATTGGTGCCTGCCAGGCTTATACTTTATGCAATTATTGTCAGATAAATGCTCATTTATGATTCTGTTTTTGTTAAATGTATACCAAATAAATAATAATTTCACATTGGCAGGTTGATCATGCAGCCAACAGAACACAGTTTGGTCGGAAGATCGACTCCTATGGAGCAATACAAGAGAAAATTGCAAGAATGGTGCTTAGGTTGTATGTAACAGAGGTTAGTATATGTTGGCTGTTCTTGAATATGTTGCTTGTTATGATAAGCTGCTCTAATATTTCCCTACTTGTCTCCAAAAATGTATGTACTATTCCTGCTTTTTCAATTTTTTACAGTATATGATAATAATTGTTCTCTTTTCTAACTGTATGATGAGAGGCTTATTTTGGTCTCACATTATTTTCCTTAATATTTTTGGACAAAAGGAAAGATGGGTCTTTAAGAAGGTAGCGGAAACCTGAACTGAAGCAACAGCTAGTATGTGTGTAATAGCATTGTTTTGTTCAAATATACAAAGATGATTCAAGTTATCGTTGTATTTTTTCCATCGATTTACATTAATTGCATACTATTTTTCTGTATAGAGGATTCCTAATTCTCCCTCCTTTCTTGGTACTTTTTTTAATAAAAGAAAAGTAGCCATTTATTTGTTACTACATTTTTTCGGAATGGAGTTGCTGAAAAGACTGAAGATTTATTTGCTTTGTAGTTTTCTATTTGCACAGAATTTTACAGGTGGCAGAAATTATTAACATTAATAGATGGGGATTAAAGTCTCAGACATAATGAGGAAATACTAATATTTAAGATATTATTGTAGAAACTTTTGCATATTTCGCACTCTTGACCACAATTCTAACATGGCGAGGATTTGATTTGCACTTGTAATTATGTGAATCTAGAATGTTTAGTCATTAGCACTATTAGATGGACTGTCAGTGGGTTTCAACCATAATGCTAGCTGTTGGTCAAGGAAAACAGCTGTCCAGCCTGTTTAAAATCAGATCTCCATAGTCCTGTATAGAGATCTAATGGACAATGATAAGAAGATATGTATTGGTGACCAGTTGGGTCACCATTCAAATCACAGCTTCCAAATTTCTGAAGGCGACAAATATCATTCGGAACATGTCCTTATAATAACTCTTCCTAACATCTCAGGACTTTGACAGAGGAGACAATACTTACCTTATGTCAGTTATAACAGTTTTGCTGCTAACTGTACCTGTTTTACTCTTGCTTAATATACAATATGCCTTATGGCAGTATGGCATGTGAAATGCCCTTAATTAAGGCAAAATTACAAATTATATCACATAGAAGTAAAATCGGCTTAAGTTTAAAATTTAGGTGAAATAAATTTATAGCAGAATGCGTTTCTTTAAATTCATTTATAATAAAATTATGGACAAAGATGACAAAGCAGATTTTTATGCTTTGATATACTGGTGTTAGAAGACTGCAACTTTTTGCCCTATGACCTCCATGAAACTAATTTATTCCATCCCATTCAAACAAACATTTACTGGTGACATCTCACGAATGATTGGTGAGTTTCATGTTCCTGTACTGTAGTGTAGCATTGATTGCTATGGTAAGAAATGCATTGTGCTCACTTTTCACTACCTTGTGGCATTTGGGGTGGTGGTTTCGGGGATGGGGGTGAGCTTGTGTGAGATTTTGGTATTAATGAATGCTTTTCTGTAGAAGAATCCATAACATGCCTGTGATTTTTCAATATATTAAATATTTAGAACCTAGTTTCACTTTTTGCACTTTATATATAAATATTACTCACATCTGTGTGATTCCTTCAGCTGCAGAGTGGGTGGCCTTATAAGAGGGGGGACCACTGTTTTGGGAATGGAAAGTTATTTGAACAATACCTAAGGTAAACTATACAAGGTCTTTTAAAGAAAATAAGCAGTATAGCCTGTGAAAAAATCCTTGAAATGTTTTTAATCTTTAAAAAAATTAAACCCTATGCAAGGTATAAAACTGTGAGAAGAATTGTGGTATTTTGTTTTCAGTTTTTGTATGCAGCTTTAACCATTTTCTATAGAAACCTTATTTGTTCTTTCAGTCAATGGCCTACATGATCTCAGGCAATATGGACCAGGGATCAACAGAGTTCCAGATTGAGGCAGCTATCAGCAAGGTTTATGCTTCAGTAAGTTTAGTACAATAAAGGGACATTTCCTTGTTTTTAAATTGTAATAACTTGCATGTTTAAAATATTGGTGTTTAATTGAACAATTTATCATATTTTGCCAATTATATCATTTCATTTTATAAGGAATATGTTTTAAAAATTTGTTGTCATTGTTGTAAAAATAAATGAAGTTAAAACATGTACAAGTTTTTCCATGTGCATTATGGAATAAATTCCAAGACAATGTCAATTGTGCAATGCAATTCAATGTGAAAGTTTGGTTTCAAACTGTTTCAATGTTTCGATACAGGAATCTGCCTGGTTTTGTGCAGATGAAGCCATCCAAATTCTTGGAGGAATGGGATTCATGAGGGTCAGTATTTTTTTTTACTTATTATAGCTATTCGCTATTTACTGACTTATATATTCATGTTTTTTGGTTTTTTTTCTATATTTGCATCTTAATGTCATAGCTCCTAGCCCCAACTTAACTGTCTCACTGTTTTTTTCTTCCTATCTGTTTCATTCATATGGAGTGAAACCTTTCCTAAAAGGATACACATGTATGCAAAGGATATACCTGTATATATAGGATATACATGTACACAAAGGGTTTACCTGTATACATAGGATATATAAGTTTACAAAGGATATGTCATTTGAAGACATTATTAGGAATCCCAGATCAGAATGTCTTCATGTTTTGCTCCATACAATGCATACCTGCCTAATGTTGATCAAAACTACTGATTCCATATATTGTCACATCACAAGGACATGAAAGTGAAGGTGTAAACTTGCCTAAAGACTGTTCAGATGCATGTTTTCACCACTTTCCCTGTGTGCATATTAAAACCTAAACTGATTTATTTCATTGAAGATTCCCTTTAATATAATGGTGAATCAGGTTGTGGCATTAAATTAACTATTCTTGGGGAAATAACTTCAAATTTATATGCTATTGTAAATAAATTTAGAAGAAAAAAAAACTTCCTAAGATTTTGCTGTATCAAAGATACTTAACTAGAATGGACAAATTATTCTGTCCCTTGGTCCTACATCTCTCTTTCTGTCTCCCTTTTTAATATTGACCCTTTTATCTTTCAGGAGACTGGGCTTGAACGTGTTCTGAGAGATTTAAGAATTTTCCGTATTTTTGAAGGAACAAATGATATACTGCGACTTTTTGTTGCCCTGACTGGAATTCAAGTAAGTGTATCTATAATGATTTTCTTAGACTGCAGTAGGACATAGATGCTTGTTTTAGTTCATTCTGTAAGTTATACCTGCATTTTTCTGCAATAATGTTGTTAATATATTAATGTCCGAGTAATAAGTAAGAAGTACATCAATTAGATTGGTTGCCATTTCTTTTTTTATAGTAAAAACATGTACATGAGTGGAGATTAATGCTGCTAAAATATCATTTCATAGTCTATATATGGTTTACATGGCTGCCAGCTTTGCTGTGTCAGACTGAATGTTCAGTTCTCATTCATAATAATGAAAAACCTGGTTTCCAGTCAAAGGCTATGTATGGAACCAGTCTTTGAGGAAAGACACTTAACAAATGGACTATAGTTTGATAAAATGAATGAGAAGTATTTACTAGCACATGATATCTAATTATAAGGTAAAGTTATACCAAGGTAATAAAGTAGTACTAAAAATAAATATGTGATTTATTACAGTAATTATTACAGTCATTTTTGTTTAATGTTTACATGGAATTATAGGTACTAATATTAATCATTTTTCTTGTCATTCCTAGGTAGCATTCTGATCTGCAGACTTAAATTTCATTGAAAAATGCAAAGATTAATTAAAGTTTTGAATGGATTGATAGTGTTTTAAACATTTGAAATTACAGACAGTATACATACATTTGTAACTTTCACCATGATTATTAGTAAAATTGCTCATTAGGATCAATGATTAAGGATAAAACAGCATGCATTCAGAAACTATTTTAGTCATATTGTAATGAAATAAAGCAAAATTGTGTGTACACATTCATGTTTACTGTGAAATCAGGCAGACTTTTTGTATATTGAGTACTTTATTAATTTTAGATTCATTTGGATGGAATTAATTTTAGATTTATTTGAATTTATTTCATTTTTGCCCCAAATAGCCACTGACCTATTGAAAATCTTTGCTAAGAAAATGTGTAGGTTAGTCTTATTATTGGATAGTGTTTTTTTATTGCAGTATGCAGGAAATTACCTGAAGCAGCTACAAAAGGCCATGAAAAATCCTGCGGCCAACTTGGGAATCTTGTTGGGAGCAGGATCAGAGAGGGCCAAAAGGTTTTAGTTTATCTAGTACTTTTGTCTGTCATTTCACCTGTCTTAGCAGGCAGCAAGATCCTTGTATCACATTTGTATATATATATATAATTATTCTAATGCAGTCTTGTTTGCTAGGTCGCAATGATTTCTGAGATTGTCAGCATTAGAAGATTTGGATCATTAGTAGACATCAAGCGCCGAGTCATGATCAGGATTTTCTGATGCAGACAATAAAATGGAATCTAGAAATCAAGATCAAATTACTATGATAATGATATTTTTGGTATATATCTAATTTTCAGATAATATAATCTCTATGATTTAATTGATAAACAAAATAAATTACCTAATGTTTTCACCTGTTTAATATGAAATTTATCTTAAGTTATGAATGGAATTACAGATTGATTGGCTGATTAGTGCAGGATTATCACAGTTTGTGAATGAAACGTGTGAAACAACAGTTACTCCTTTTCACTAAAATTGTTCTAAGCAAAAAGAATATTTAGATATATGTTGGTGGCAGACCTATATAATTGATTAACAGTTATTATGCAATTGTCAGATTTTACATTTATAGCCAAATGACTTTGAAAGTGTCTCTCCAAGGCCACAGTAAATGTGGTTAGAGGCTTTGACGTTTCTTGGCATGGAAATGATGGCATTTGTTTTTACACTACTAGATTGGCTAGGTTGTTGGAAATTCATGATACAGATTTTTTTACAATGACAGTTACTCATTTCATTTTGTATATCAACTGAGTCTGTGGCATAATTATTTATGCTTTTATAGTAACATTGTAACTGGGAAAATGTAGTTTGAGCCTCAAATCAGATCACTTTTCTATAGTTTTCAGAAAGCTTTGTTCATACATTATAATGAAAACTTGACATTTTACTATACCCCTGTTTAGTGGAAATTTTATGGAGCCATATTAGCTCTCAGTTTGAATGAGACTATCAAGGAAAAGACTTCTGTGTTCAACCACAAATGTGTTGGGTCACATCTTGTCAGTACATCTGGTTCAGTTGTGAATTTATTTCAGTTTCTCTACCATTGTTGTGGAGAATTTGTAGGCACTGAGTGCATTTCAGGTTTATCAAATTTTATGTTAAACTTTGTGAATCTCATATAACGTGCATCAACGTAATGTTGGCATGTGAGACACAATGTTCTTTTATGAACAGGCAATATGAGACACTATCTTCTTACATGATTGTGTGGGGTAATGTAAAATTTTCTTAAATAAAATAAGAATAATTTGGACTTAGTACAGCTCCTTATCTTTAGAAGCTCTAAGCAGTTTATAATATTAGATAACACATAAAAACATGCAACACGGTTACAAAAACAAACACCTTGAAATTACAGAACAAAAACATACAAACAGTAATTAAGATAGTAAACATTATCAAGTCTTTAAGTCTGTTCTTGCAGTTGAAATTGGTGAGTTTTAAGAACACTCTTGAATGAGATCACATCATCTTTGTGTTTTAAAATCAATGGGCAGTTCATTACAAGTAGCTTAGCTTTCGTATGAAAAGAATGTTGTTATAATAGTGGGAACAATGAGAATGTGAATGTCAGAAGAGGCTCATAAGTTTCTAGTTGGGGTGCACACATGGGTGAGGTCAGATAGGTATATTGGACTGGAACAAGTCTGTGAAATGTAGCATAGTGTATAGATTTTGTGTTTGATTCTGGATCAAATGGGTAGTCAGTGGAGGTTACAGAGCTGGGGGGTGGGGTTGCTCAGTTCTTATTACTCCAAGGATAATTTGAGCAGCTGTATTTTTAACTTATTGAAGTTTCTATAGTAGATACTAAGACAAAACAGACAGAAATGAATTACACTAGTCCAGTCGTGAAATATACTAAGGAATATAGAAAAGAAAAATGGAGCTGATGCATCTCAGTTCCAGATATGCAGCCTTGCATATGTTCATGACATGTTGATGTGATGAGAGAATATTGTGAAAAGTGATACATAGGTTTGATACTGACTGTGGATTTAATGTTGGTATAGTTGTTATATATCGTCCATGACTACACATTGCAAATGCATCTTATTTACACCTTGGATGGTAGCCTTAAGTTCGGCAGATAGATTTGTATATTTGAGTGCCATCAGCGTACAATTGACAAGACACCGCATGTCAATCTATGACACTTGAGAGATGCTGAGTGTATGGATTGAAGAGAACGGGATCAAGAACAGAGCCCTGTGGAACACCAAGACATACATGATCTGGCTGGAATGTTTTCCGTTTATAGACACAGTTTGGCTGAATGTACGATTTTGTCATCAGAGTGGCAGAGTTTGCAAGTTATAAATGAATTAGACAGTTTACAAGGCGAAGTTACATGGTCAAGTTATGAGTGTATGGTAACTTGGCCTGGACAGTGGATGCTTAAGACTTTAGTGTCCTAATTCTTATAGCAACTATACAAGAAGACTTGTATTTTTAGATTGTAATTGCTGAAAATTATTTATGAGGATTATTTATCAAGTAAAAATAATGATTATGCATCAGTTTATTGAGTGCAAAGATTTGCTGGGGCACTTAATAATGCCTTTAAACCTTCAAGTTCAAAGTCATTTGTTGTTCTCCTGCCAATGCTTTTACACAGCAAACCTTGTATGTTCCCTTTATTCTGTGAAAGCAGTGCAGTCGTAAACAGTTTCAGCAGTAAATGCAATAAACAAACCGTTACACATTTATGCTCACCATCATTATTACCCCATTTATCTTTCACCTTCCTTTCTACATCCATTCTTCTTTCTTCCATTTTATTTTTTTTAGCCAAGAAATATATTTAAAGTAGTTCCTTTTGTGTCCATTCTGACATCAATAGGTCCACTGATATATTTTTTGTCATTCTTTCTGAATATTGTATATGCTATGGTTCGGAGTAATATTTCTTGCAGGTTAAAGTAAGTACATGATGTACCAGAGATAATCAAGTAGCAAAATAGCAACACTTTCTTGTGTCAAAATATATTTTAAAAAAGATACGATTTATTTATAGTCAGCGAGATTTAAAACAACAAATCAACATAAGCTCTAATGGGATTTCTACTGACATGAACCAGTTTTCCACAAAATTGAATAAGAAACACTTGAGATAACTCTTGATACTTGTATAGTGGTATATTAAAGTTCATTATATTAACAATTTAACATTTAGTGCAGAAGCAGTAATATGAAGTTGCCTTTGATATTTCCCATCGCAATAGATTTGTAACAGGAAAAACAATTTTCACATATTTGCTCTAAAATCAGTGAAATAAACTGATGCTTCACTATAAACATATAGAAAACAAACACATGAGAGCCCACCAGTACTTTTAATACAAACAAAATTAAGTGTGTACAGAAAATAAACACAAGTTGGCCCTCCAGTATCTGTAGTGCAAAATTAATTATGTACAGAAAATAATCACATATCAGCCCTCCTGTACTTTTATTTCAACATTTTGTACAGAAAATAAGCTCACAGTGGTGCTCCAGTATTTTTATAAAAGTATTAAGTGTTCAGATGTATGCTAAAGGAAAATTAAACTTTAAGATCTATACTTTGCTCTTCTGTTTCCTATCTAGGTGATTGGTACAATAACAAATCTGTTTACCTCATTCTGATTCTGCCTTCTTGCTATTATACATTTATATTTAGTTAACCTTATTTATATAGTCCCCTGTTAAGTTTGATTGCATAGAGAAAACATAAGTGCATAACTGAACAAAATAAATGTATATTCTTACTATCCAGTTTCAACTGTATAGGACAAATAGCATTTGCAGAGTTGGTAACATGAGCACATGTATTTTTACAGAGCCATGGGAATAAAATCAGGGAAGTCTATGGTACCATATGTACACTCCAGTTTAAAGGATTCAGCAGAACTGGTAAGTTTAGATGTCTTGAGATATAATTTTTCTGGTGTGGTTTGATGTTAATATTTTGGGGGTGGGGGCATTATAAACTTCACAAAATTAAGCACAAATGAAACTTCAGTCCAGCCTATTAAAAAGAGAACAAATTAATTTTGTCCACTTTCCCTGTATAAATCTTTTTCTTCTGTTTAAATATGAAATTTCTGACTGCAGAGAATCTCATTCACATTCTGCTATCGACTGCTCCAATGGCCTAAATGATTACAGCGTCAGCCTCAGATGTGAGAGTTTGTGGGTTCATACCCCGGCTGAGTCATACCACATACTTATAAAAATTGTACTAGAGGTTGCCTGTCTTGACCCTCAGCATTAAGAAGTGTTAGGAATGGTCAGTTTGATGTCAGAATAATGTGACTGGAAATGGTGCTACATGTCTGCAGCATGATGCCCCAGTGCTAGTCATTACTATGAAGTGCCACACTGCAGACATTATAGAGATATGTCTGAAATATTTATTAAAGCTATGTTAAAAATCCAAATCACACACATGTTCTGTTATTATTCTAATTCTCATATCATTTTCAAGTAATGGGTTTGTTATTTTTAATGGCTTGCAACCACAAAATGTTGCCTTGGTTATATTATAAATTATAAACATTTGTCCAGAATAAAGATTTTTATGAATGAAAAAAGAAATAACACTGCACAAAGTTTGTTTTTTCTTTCACCACTTATTATACATTGGTTTAATTTTGGTCATAGAGTTTATGGCATGATTTCATGTTATAACAAGGAAGATTATATTTGATTGTTGTTCTATGTAGAAATAATTAATTTATATTACTTAAAATAATACAATTTGATATTGATATAATAAAGTTTAAAATTCATAATCAACCATAGATGGCTATACCTGATTTTCCTTAATAGGCTTCTGTGGCAATTGGGAGCTTTGGCGCAGTTATTGAAGATGTTCTTATCAAGGATGGCAAAAAGATTATTGGTAAGTAATTAAATTGCTAATACCAGTTTTACTGCTTGATCAGACAATGCAACTTTTTATCACGAACATGTAGACTTCACATAATATTATGATATCTAATTGGTAAGCAGTTGAAATTAGCCAGTCAAATGGCAGACATACATCATTATGATATCTAATTGGTCAGCAATTGACAGTAGCCAATCAAACCGCAGAACGCTTAAATGATTCTGAGCTGGAGTATGAGAATACTTTTGTGTCTCTTAAGAGAGACTCATAATCCATCATGTCCACTTGTGATGGTTAGGTAAATCCGAATATTCAGTATTTATGGGCTCATGTAATCATTATCTTTTTCTGTGGTCTAGAACAGAATATGCTGAACTAAGAACCATTTAAACTTTTTGTTTATCTAAGCTTCATGGATGATACCTTTATGATCTGGACCAGAACTGAAATTAAACAGAGTCTGTTAATATTGATGCAACAGATAAAACAAACTGTTATTAGTCTGCAAAATGTAAAATTCCAAGGAAAATATTTTGGGCCCTTAGTAGCATGGTATTTCTAGGGAACCATATTATTTGATCTGTACTGTTAACCTACAGGTCCATATAGTAAATTATTGCATATTTAATGTCTGTTCTAAAGAGTCTGAATTTGAGAAATACACATTTGTGGTATCAGTTAATTAGGCATAGCAATGTTTAATTGGAGTTCAACACAGATAAAGGTTGACAGCATCAAAGTCAGTAAGACATAGGGTCAGGCTAATTAGAGTCTAATTAATTACAGAATGTCTTTGATATACATCATTTATTTTATGCTTCTACCCATATGTTCAGTTGGTGTAGAGCCTTCAATTAATTAATAGGTTTGTCTATACTGGTGTTGAGAATATTTTGTCTTTGTTTCTACACACTTACACAGCAGGGCCCCAAGTGGCCGAGTGGTCTAAAGTGCTGTCCGTTACGGATCACTGCCATCTCACCTCTATCTGCTAGGTTCGAGTCTTGGATTCGGCTAATGTGGGTATGTGAGAAAGCTTGCCAGTAGCTTCTCGTGGGTCGGTGGTTCTTTTAGGGGTTTTCTGGGTTCTTCCTCCACCATTAATACTGGCTGCCATGTATAGCCTATAGTGTGCTGAAAAATGGCGTTAAACCCTACAACAACAACAACTTACGCAGCACACATTTAACCTCATCCAATTTGATGAGAAGATGTTATTTTCAAACAATGACTGAAGCTTTAACTAAAGTGAGACCTAGAAACTGTTCAGGCATGCTCAATTCTAAATCTGAGAGTGTGATGGCATCTGTTCTGTTTGTCTTTATACAAGACAAAGCTTTTTATTTTTGTTCCCCTTTTTCAGATCCAATCTCTTTGGCCAGTTGCTAGCCTTACTTTGCCAGACATTTTCCAAAATCCACCCATTTTGGATTCAGAATGTACTTTAAATTAATAACTGCTCATTTTTCTTGTAAACATTCTGGTTTTATTGGTAAATAGTTCACAATTCAAGTGCTGAATTGTGAAACAATCACTTGTACCCTCTGCATGAAAATAGATAAATCATTAATCTTTAGAAGCAATTTTACTGGCCTCAAATACTTCCCCAAATAAAGAGGTCATTGAACAATATGTAATGCCATTTATTTACTCCTCAGCCACACATGTAGTAAGTAATATGTTGGTAGGGCTAAAATGGAATTTCAAGTCAGAATTGAAGAACTCCTTAGGGATATCATTAAGAAGGATGCACAAGCAGGGTTGCATGTAGGATGAATGTTCATGAAAATTGCCCCAAATTCAGAACACTAAAATTTTCTGTAATAATCCCTGTCATCAGACCAGAACACCTGCATCTCAATCATCCGTTGACCCTTTGTTAAATTTCTGATAAATGCATGGAAGGCTGCATCACACTGCTGCCACAGATGTAAAACACACCCTACATCTTACTTACTGGTTTATTCAACATCCAGTAACTGGAATAGACCAAACGACGGCCAATTTCTTTTTAAAAATATATCCAGATAAAACATTTTGCAGAAATTTCACAGGAAATAGATTACCTTCGAAGCACCAATTGTTATGAAAACATTCTCAGCAGAAGGAAATAAAGATCAGTTTCAGTCATGCAATACAATTATTTGATGATGCCACCACAATAAGAAATTGGCATTTGTTTTGTTCTTCAGAGCTGTCCTTAAGTGGAGACTTTAATTGCGCATGCACCCTTCATCAAATAAAGCTGACTATAATCTTCAATAAAAACAAAGAACTTTTCTTCAAAAGAAGTCAGTACTAAACTTAAATAAAAGTAATGGAATCTGATAGATTTTTACATTTTCCTATGTGACTCAATCATGTTTACTGTGCTGTGAAAGTTTCCTTTTTGCAGGGAAAAAGTTTGTGGTTACGAACGCTACCAACAGTGGCTAAAAATGCAAATTAACTTTTACTGACTTGGGACTTACTGAAAAAATAAATATGATTTGTCATTCATTATGTGATTGTTCAATGTTTTTCTACTGAATTCAGACCAATATGACCTGTGACAAAATTACTGAATATTATAAATCTGTGAGTGAACATGTTTTTGATTGAATCACTTGTATTGTGGATTCAATGTACACTGTATATGATGAGATTCGTGGGTGAGTACATGGTATTGATACTCTTTTCATGTCATACATTAGACATGTATATATAAATAGTATTCACATATTTGTACCAATTTGTGGTTCTCTAATTAAAGTAAACTATTATAAAAGCCTTCTCTGTTTTCACTACAGGTATATTTCTCATTTAATATGCATCCATTTCAGATGGTATCTGTGCTAATGAAGCGCATATTTTACTGCCCGCATTTATTACCTCCTCGCTGCAAATTTTTTGGGGTATATGCATCATTTTCTTAAGCTAACTGACCTGGCTGCTTATAACATGGTTCGGTCTATAACACGGTCAGGTTATATGGCTCCCAACTACCGTGTTATAGCAGGGTCACACTATACATAGAGAAGATTTATATTACATATTGGTAATATTTTGTCTTGGTTACATTAGACACCAAAGAAATGAATGCAGAGTTATTTACTGTAGCCAGATGTAATTTTTATTGATTGAATCTTCCTTTCATTCCATTTATATATCAATGAAATTTTTTTTCTTCTTATGCCATTATTTTTTTTAAATATTGCTGCATTACATTTGTAAGTTTTATTCCATCCTTATCTATTTCAGATCAGCAGTTTGTCTTAAATCGTATTGCTGAATCAGCTATGGATATCTATGGAATGGTTGCTGTGCTTTCTCGAGCAACCAGATCACTCACTCAGGAGGCACCCACTGCCAAGCATGAACTCATGCTCTGTCAAGTCTTCTGTGAAGAGGTATGATATGAGTTGTCTCCCTTGCCAGTTGTAACTAGATACATAACCAAGAAACTCGTTGACTGCCTATCACATACTCATTATCATCCAAATGCCCTGGCATCTATCATCCATTCAGTTGCTTACCAACCATAGAAAGTCTTATGATTTATGGCTCTAAGCTAGATAAAAGAAAGGAGCAAAATCCAACAAGTTTTGTTAAATTCATCAAATAATTTATTTTCCTTTGATACAAAGTGACATTTAAAATGAACTTTCAATATTGTGAATTTAATCCCAAATAATCCTAAAAGTTCTATCACCAGCCCAAAAGTGTAGATTTAATGATTTTGTGGATAATCAGTCCATTCATGATCTGTTTTCCAGTTAGTTAAAGCTGTTTGCAATTTCCACTGTTTTATATATTCAGTATTGGTTCTTTGTGAGTTTGAAAATTGCAAGCTCTCTGGAATTCAGTTTTACCATAAAATCCTTTGAATGATTTGTTTTAGAGGGGAGAGGGTTCATCCTAAACCTAGACCATAGTTGAAGCCAGCTTGGAACTATCTTAGGTTGTTATTTGATCCTTAGTGTTTAAAAACAAAATGTAGAATCTCTTCTAACCCAAATCATGATCAGATATGCACATTTGCAAACCCCATTGCCGAGATATCCATCTCTTTACTGAATTTGCCAGTGTGTCATATTTCTTTCCAAAGTTTGCAGTCAATCCTCTCTGATTATATATATATATATATATATATATATATATATATATATATATATATATATATATATATATATATATATATATATATAAAAATAAACATATCTTTGAAAATGCATTGGAACCTTCATTATGACCAAATTTACAAAATTTTCAAAACCTGAGTAACTTTCATTTAGTTTCTTTTCCAGAATGGAATTATTTACATACAGAATCCAGGATTTGTATCTAAAACTTTGTTTAAAATATCACCTCTGTTTCATGTATTCCTTTTCAATACAGATATATTTATTCTTCAAAGATTAACCTGGTGTGAATATGTACAGAATTATTATAATATGTCATGTATATACAGCATATAATTACCCGCAATATTTCTTCAATTTTTTCCGTCAAAAATTTCATTGATCCATTTATTTTAATGAGTTGCCAATGCGAGTTACAATGCTGTCTCAAATTGTAAGTTTAAAAACAATGTAATTAACTATGACAATTTTTAATTTAATGTATTTTGAAATCATGGTGTCTGTGAAATCAGCTTTATCCTTGTTACTTTGCTTCCTGGTTGCTTCCATAATTTCAGATATGTTCTCATAAGTCAGGTCCAGCTGCAAACTATATAGGCTTTAATCCCATAATGCACCAGAAGATCTGGGTCTGTGCAGTTTGTTAAGAGTAATCATTAGAATAAAAAAACAGACCCAGATCTTCCTGTGCATTATGTAATGACAGATCAGGGTTTGTATTGTTTGCAATTGGTTTCAGCATATATGGTACTCTTAATGTTTCTTGCTGTAACTAATATATCTGTATTTAATTGTCCAGGCTTCAGGAAGAATAAAAGCGAATCTTCACAATGCTACGTCATCTCAGTCCAACAAGTTGTTTAGCCAGCTTTCGCAAATTTCCACAGAAGTTGTTCAAAATGGTGGACCCTTGCAACAACACCCACTCGGATTTTGATGAACATGGAAATTAGGAATTTTCTTTGAGATACATATTTTAAATGTAACGTTTCAGTCACTCTTTATTTTGTTTTGTTTATGAACACTACATTTGTATAAAGCGATATTTATTTTGTTATCGTCATCAAGGAAATCTCATGTATGTTATGAAATCATGTTTTCTTGGCTATCAAATTTGAATAAACAAGTAGTTTTATATCAGATAATGTATTTCAAATAACAGCATACATCATGTGAAATTTAAACCAAAAATCTAAATAAATTTAATTAATATATATATTGGCATTGGAACACTTCCTAATTTTAAAGTGTTTTTATTCTGCGCAATTTTAAAATTTAGCACCATATTTCAATTAGTATTTAAAAGAATTTTAATGAAAATATTGCATCTGCTTAATTATTAATGGTGGATTCTTCAGAGTTTCAATCTTCTAGATTCTGTGATAAATAAAGAAGGAAAATTATGGTAGATCCTGGTATTGACATTGGTTAAGAAACTTCATGAAATTTTAATTTTCATCACAAAACTTAAATTTATATCAAAAGCGTTTTCATGAAAATTCTGTGTTTGATTCAGTATCAATGGTAGATTTGTCTGAATTTCATTTTTTCAAAATTCTGTGATCAGCAAGTGAAGAAGGAAATTTAAGTTAGATCCTGGTGATATTTGTTGAGGATATTTTAATTTTAGTTCAAAAATGATCATATTATTAAAATGCTAAAATTTTATTTTATTTTTTATTGTATGCCAGACAAATTTCCTTTCCTGTCAGATATTTGTATTACATTAAATAATCTTGTACAATTTGAATATGATTTAGAAAGTTCATTATCAAATGTCTGACATTTGGTAATTTATATCAAGGTTTTTGCTAAATGTTTTTAATTTGCCAAGCAAGTGTCAGTGAATCTTTGATCTTGATATCATTTTTTCTTTAGCAGTACTATTTAAAGTACTCATCAGTTTAAGTAAGCTTGTGTTAAACTTGATCAAGGCTGATATACAGCCATCATTTTTCTGATATCTAACAGAAGAACTTTTTGTATTACATAATATTTATTCAGACCTTAATGGAGATTTTAATGTAGCACAGTTAAGTAGTAGCAAACAATTGATTATTCAGCAAATGCCACCAGTCTGCCCTCAGCAAGAAGTCAGATGTGGTATATTTAAATGTGAATTGATAACCTGCCAATCTTGTCATGGGCTGTAGGTGATCATTAAATGCTTCATTAATTAGCAAATGCCAGCTGTCTGTCTCCAGCCAGCAGTCGATCACTATATTTTCAGATTCTGAGAGACCATTGACCAATCATACCATGGGTTGTGGATAATCATAATGTGATTGCACCTGGAGTGCATAGTTTGTTTTGTCTTGTGAGTTCTTTTTTAGACTCCTAGCTGTTTATCATAAATCTGTGATTTCATTATTTTCATGGTTCACCAATTTTTATGGACTTTGTAATACAAACTTTGAAATTAAAGACCAGGAATAATTTTTAGTGGAAACAGTGGCATACCTCTTCTCCAGGCAATGAATTTATGTGCCTGTAAATAAAACGTGTCCTTTTTGCAAAGCCACAGAAAGGATTTAATTGAATAATGGTACATATTATTAACACTTAAACTCCTTCAATTTATGTAAAGCTGTTAGTATGAATGTAAAATATGTTTGATTGCATGATATACTTTTAAAATAACTTTTGATTTAATTTTAGACATTAATGTTAAGAAGGATGCCTGGTGATTGTTCAGCTAATCATGAAATGTAGGGCGTTTATAAATTCAGAGGAATAAATTAATGATCTGGCACCAGTTAGATTGAAATTCTCTACATTTTTCCCAAACTTGAAAGTTGACATAATCATCTGTATGATTCATTATATAGCACTGGGATATTGGTCAGTTATAGAGACAGTTAAAAGGAATCATGATTAACCCTTTAACTTTTTAAATCTTACTGATTGAAGTCTTTTTATTCTTGATAAAAGAATTGAGAAATCCTCAAATTGAATCCTCAGCTTTATGGAAAGCCTCATTAGTTTTCTTGGAAAGGTGACTAGACTTTTCTTTAAACCAAGTCAGAATATTGCAAGCAGATCAATATTGATACTTATTTCCCATGATCTTTCTAAAATTCAGTATTGCAGACAAATAAGTAAAAGAGACATTCCATAATATGAATTCAGGGATAAATTTGGAGGATTTTAGCAAACTAAGGCAATAAAACATCTGTTGCTTGGATTTACATGAGTAAGAGAATGGTTCTTCTGACAACAATGTTTAAGATTTAAGCTGTATTTATGAGAGTTTGTTATCCAATTAATGGGGACTTTTGCATATTGTATGTTCTACCTTTACTAATTTTGTTAATATATTTAGTTAAATCTTATGCTAAGGCTATTTGATCAAGTTTATACCTTGTACATCTTAATCATACATTTAATGAATTTAATTGTTATCTATGTATATATTTACACTGGTTACAGTAAAAATTGGTTTGTAAAAAGTGATAATCTTAAGTATACACTAGATGTGTTGAGCACTTTTTCTTTTCACACAACCTGTTTTCATTTTTGAGATCCAAGAAAAAAACCCAAGAAATTAAACAACTGATTGCAAGTTATTTATTTCTTCATCAGGAAAATGTAGGGAAATTAGGTGGATGATTTTTAAAGGTAATATTTGAATCAGATTTATATATGGCATTGTAATTGTGATAAGGTGGTTTTTATTTACCAAAAAATTGGTGACTGCACAAGTGTTCTTTATAACATGCGATCATATTTGCTTTTCATTTAGTGACATAATTATGACCCAGCTCAATGAGTTGGTAAAGCCCTATGTTAGCCTCATTATGGATCATTTATTTCAACCAAATTAGAAATGCAGCTTTATAAAATGATCCCATGACATCATTTACAGGTGTTATGGTCCATGATTTTTAGCCCTCCAGCCTTAAGTTTCTGCAGCTTTACTTTTCCATAGTTTTTGAATTTCATCCAGATTTGGCATGTAGCTGAAACCTTGAACTAAATTTATTTTGAGTGTTCCACAATATCAGAAGAGTTACTCCCATGATTACTTGTTCATATGACTAATTTAGGGTTGTTAAATTTGAAATGAATTTAGTATGCTTCTGTATATTTATGAGACCCTGGATGAGTTATATTGCCAGTATTCCACATCATTATTTATGGCCCCTAAAGGCAGTATTCCACGTCATTATTTATGGCCCCTTAAGGCAGTATTCCACATCATTATTTATGGCCCCTTAATTCAGATTAACATTAGTTTTGTTGCTTAGTATATATCTCTGTTTAAGGTCCCGGTGAACAACCAGTAGTAAACAGGGCCCATCGTGATGTACCCATAACTAGTAGTTCAGGTTTTGTATGTGATCTCTTTATGGATGTAGAATATCAATTGGATTTTCTTTTCTTCATGTTTATCAGGTCATTTATGATGCTGATTGTATATTTAGCTTGTCATATGCTGTTATAGAATTTTTCAACGTTAGTATCATTTACATAATTATCTGTAAAAATGCATTCTCTTTTATTTGGCAAACATTTTTGATACCAACTGTGTTAGCATGTGCTAATAATAGAATGTCTTGAGTTAATAATACTTGTGGGTTTTTTCTTTCTTCATTAGAGTATATTATATGTTATCTTATTGTTTGTGGTCAAGAAAGAATAAATTTTGATTGGATTAAAATGCAAGTTAAGCTTATGGATTGATGATATCTGTCTGACAGTCCATCTATTTGTCCATCTATCTGGCATCACTACTGTGGTTGGGGTTTGCATTGAGATCCTTTTCTAAGACACCTTTGTTTGTAGAGCGACATGACTTTGGAATAGAAATGTTTCATGAGGAGTACTTATGCCATTGTGATGAAAACTAGGTCACTGGAACTAATACTTAATGGTACAAAATTTGGCAATACCACCATCCACGGTCATCTTGTTCCATTATTTAAAGTTAGCAATAAATTATGGAAGATTGAAACAGACATTTGATGCATGGGTCATAAATGCAGTACTCATTTTTTAACCATAAACCATTATTGATTTTTCTTTTGACTTTGCTAAAATAAATCTATTACCTCATCATTCTGTTTATCTAGTCAAAATTAGGTCACAGTGATGACCATAAAACATGTTGGTATTTGCAATTTTGCAGACACTTTGGATATAAAGCTTTAAAGCTACATCCATGATCTTGTTGTTTACTACATTTTATAAAGTTTGCTTTTGTAACATGGGGATAAATGTTAGCTTTCTTTTTTAATTAAGAAAAATAGCTAGAACAGCAAAATGGATTCTTTGTCTTTTAATGTTTTAATACATTTTGTCTGGTAAGTCTTATATGTAGGTATAGTGTTAAGTTATGCAAATATGTGATTAGAGTCATGAATCTGTTTATAAAGTTTGATATTTGTTTTATCAAGCTTGCAAGTTGTCTTTTTCATTTTCTTCATAAAATTGCTGTACAACCTATACGTCTTTCACCAAACATCCTGGTCCTAGCAAAGAAAACAAGCTAAAGAATCACCAATACCCAATGGAACTGAGATGAGATCTATAGCTGCAGGCATTCCTTCTACCAAGTCCTTTAAAGTTTTCTGGTCCCAGATTTTCCCTTCTTTCACTAAAATTAGCACCAAATAATTGAAAATATGTAACATCCATTTTCAGCTTGCTGCTTACACCATATGCATCTTTTTTCTTCATGAAACATCTAAGCTAAGTTTTATTCTTGTTACCCAGTTCAAAACAAATTAATTTGGGCTTTTAACATATGTCAATTTAGAGTTGTTGCCCATGATAAATTTTGGTAAATGAAAATTACTGGTAAAGGTACAATTTGAATACCTAGATGAATTGAATGAATGTAGATTTTTTGCTGATAACATAACAAGCAGATAATACTCTTGGAATTACAATTTTGATCAACTTTTAGAGTCTGAAAGTTATAAAGGGATTGATAAAAAAAGTTACAAAATGAAAATTGTGTGGCCATCTTTAAAATATTGTCACTACTATTTCTGAATGGTAGATTTGTTGACACTGGGTTTTCACTAAGAGGACTTACCATGATATCTAGTTGTTCCTACTGAAAATTTGCCACTTGGACATCCAATATAACTGCCACAGTTGTAAGTCTGATATTATTGTTAGTACTACTCATCCTGAACAGTTGTAAGTCTGATATTATTGTTAGTACTACTCATCCTGAACAGTTAATGGAACTGAGATGAGGTCCATAACTGCAGGCATTATGACATCTTGAAATTCTTGTTATCAATATTGTACTTTAAGGGATGGGATATGGATATGGGGTTTTCAGTGAAACACATCTTACTTTATAAAGCAGGTCCTAAATGAAAATGATGCCCATGTGATTTTGTGCACAAAAACACTTTTGCTCACTTTAACACTTCTAGTAATATATAATTGGTTTTGAATAAAAATTGTGCAGATTTCACCTACAAGCACCAACATATACATGCTTATGTGAGAAAGTTAAAAAAAAAACACAAATTTAATTGAATTTGGGATCAAGCCCACCGTTATTGTTAGCATTTTTCTATCTTATTGAGGTTGTGAACTTGAATGTACATATTACAAGAGTGTAACAAATGAAAGCTTACCTGTACAAAGCTTTTAGTTGTCTCCATTAGTAGTTGTAAGCATTGATCATTACGCAGAAACTAAAATCAGACTCGATTGATCCTGACAGTCCATAAAAGCAACACAAGAATTTTTTTAAAAATGTGATATCATAGTAATGATACTATAATGAGTTTATCCAAACCTAAGTATACATTCAAGATAAGTTCTGCTTATATGTTTGGCCTTTAAGCTTTATACGGAACAGCAAAATCACTAAATTGCAGGTGATAAATACATTTTCACAACGTTTTACAAATTTCGAACACTGCTTGAAGTATGCAGTAAATGTTTCTATCAGTTTTTATCTGCTTAATATACATAAATAAAATGACTTACAAATATTTGAAAAGTACATCATAATGTAAAGAGTATTTTCATTGTTTTATGGAAGTTTTGTTTCCATTTGTAAAAAAAAATTAAATGATGGTAATAGGCTGCATTGGTCATGCAAAGGATTGTTTACAAATATTTTTTGGGTGGTGGTGGTATATTGGCATATCTTGGATGCCTTTTAAAATTCACTTAAAAATTGTATGCTGAGAGTATTTAAACATTCCTATTGGACAAGATGTATGACTTTAGTTACAGTTCTTACCTCCTCCCCATTTACATAATGAAAAAAAGACAACTTCAGCATCATTTATTTTCCAGTGGATAATAAATTCCTATGAGAGATTTATTCTTGTCATCTCAGTATTTGTCCACTAGTATTTTTCATCACTAAAAATACCCAGGTATACATGTTGTGTGTGTTTGTCCCTCTACTCTGAAGGCTTACGAGGGAAAGTGGCTTGGTTTCAGGGACTGGTGCCACGGCAATAACACCGCTCCTCTGAGTGCCTCAATCACTCAAGTGGCTGATTTGTTTCTCTCTGAATCTTCGAGGAGAAATATTTGGCCCCAATTACTATCAAAGGCTACCGCTGCATAGTATCAAATACGTTCTATCATCATGTTAGACGTGTTATCCGACATGATTAAGATCTATTGGATCTTTTATCCAATTTTGATCTAAATCAGACAGTATCCTTTACTTTTGTTCCAAATGGAAGCTGTCGTGGGTTTTAACATGGCTAAATTCATATAAATTGTAACCTTTAGCCACACGTCGTTGAATCTATTATCATACAAAACACGTTTCCTGATAGTTTTTGATTCAACATGCAGGAGTTAACGTTCCCTTTCCGTTGACCCGATGTATCTTCGGTTCAGATCGATAGTTAGGTGGTCCTCTTGACACAATCAGGCTTTGTAGCCCAAAATATGTTATTGTCTTTCAGCAATCAGAGAGTTGTCATTCGCTCAGAATCTTACACGTACAGGTCGAAAGCAGCGCACATGCATGAACCTCCTCGCACACACAAACACTATCTGAAGAGCACAGATACACGTAGTGGAATGTGCGAGCACCTCTTTGATTTGGTGAAAGCCAGGAAACAGGATATCACCACTCAAGCCATTGCTTCATGGCTGAAATGGGGTATACGCTCGGCGTATTCGGAGGTCTCTTAAGATTAAAGTCGCCTTATGAATATTACCGCTCATGAGATAAGAGCGATCTGTGCAAGCCTCGTGTTCGAACGCATCGTTTCGATTTGTGATACAGTTGTTCTGTTGGCTGGCATGCAGAGTCAATGCAGTTAATATCTCAGATATTTGGCTTCACAGAGGCAAACTTTGAATCTGATAGTTTCGATGGAGGCAGCCCAGATGAACACCAGACCCAAATAAAGCAATCAACACAGCCAATCAGCTTCGCTGGATTCACGAGTGAAATTGTTGAAGGTAAGAAGATCTAAATAGTTATCTAATTAAGCATAGGCAGGGGTTGCAAATCAAGAGACCCATGGCTATATTGCTTATGTAATTAGGAGAACTGCTTATCGTTATCATGGGGAATCCAGCCATCATTCCGTAGATAGATACCCAGGGTAGAAATCGGATGCTCAGCATTCCCTCCTCCTATTATCTATTATCCTAATGCAATGAGTCAGTGGAACGCATTTGAAAGAGAACCAGATTTTTAAGTAAATTGTGTTTCTCCGAGAATACTTACCCAATCACATTGCTTGAAAACCTAATAGGTAATATGCAATAGTTATTGCCTTTTGTATATATGGTATGGATATAAAAATATGATTTTCATCTATTTGCATGGCTGGACTCATGAGGTAGCAGGCTTATATCCCTTACAGTAGTGTGATTGGGCACGTATTCTCGTTTCGTGGCAAAATAATACAAATTATTATTTATTTTAGAAAACAATTGTATTTGGAACAAATTTATTTTGAATGTTAAAATTATACATATATTTATAATTATAAGTGTGTACCATTAAGTTCCCTGAGTTTCCTTGAAGATAGTAAACACTGGCACACAACATATTTAGGAGGGTTGGAATAAGAGGTGCCAGAGGTTGCAGCATGCAAAACCATCGCGTAAGTTTTCCTTCTTCCACTAAAATGAATTATAACATTAGGTTAGAGAGTTTATTTGTGATATATCTGTAAAATATTTTACATTTATTACTAAACATATATATTTTCCGTTTAAGCAAAACAGAAATACACACAGGAGGAAACCAACTAATTAAAAAGAATTATGTTGAGTACCTTTTCAAAATAAACCATTTAAAAGTATTTGTCTATATTTAGTTAAAGCAGCGATGTCTGAAGGTGAAATTGCATCATTTATACAAATGGGAAAGGTCCTCAAGTCCTGATACTTTCTGTCATGTTTGGTTGAAATTTGGCCAGATAAATGGAGAAGACGAAAATAGAAATTACCGAGGGATTATGTACACTGGACACAGAACCATACCATATACTCACTTGGTCTTATGGCGAGTCACAACTATTCTGAAACTGAAGTTATTAATTATTTAAAAAGCATTGCAGAACAAACAAAACAAAATCCTAATCATTAATTGTCCAAAGTACATTTTATTGAAGATGTAAAATTAAATCCTGCTAAAATGTTAAAAAGTATTTCATGCAAAATATTTTCCAATCGTTGCTGTGAATTGTTTAGAACTAATATGGATTAAACTTTTGTAAGACAGCAAAGTTAAAAACTAGATAAATTAAATACACATTGAACAATTTAATAAACGTGACAGTTTTATGGACGATACAAATTGAGGAAACTGTATATATCAGTTTATTATCAGATCCAATTATTTGTCTACACAAAAAGATTTATACCATGGTATTTAAACCTAGCAAAACCCACGAGCGTGTGTATTAAACAAGAGTACATCAAAGGGATTGATGCCCTACCGGCCTAAAAGTATTTTCAGGAATTCAAGAGAAGACCATTTGGTCCTATTGACTGTCAAGTGGTGAAACTGTATCGTATATTCTTTAGTGATAAGATTTCCAAATCAGCTGCTGTGGTGGACACATTTGATGTCAGGTTTCGGACCAAGTAGACTCATTAGAAGTCTTATGGTGAAAATTCCATGTCAATACCGTCATCAATTAATGCCATTAGTGACAGCAAGATTTTCAAGACAATCGCCTTGACTTTTATATATGTTGTACGATTGGCACCGTGTTCATTTAGGAGAACATGTTATCATAAGATGTTTATTGGTGAAACCCCCATGTCAAAACCATCCATATATTCAGAATGTCCACTATGGTGACAATATTTGGGGTCTGTTTGCATTATTTTCTTTTAATACCAACTAGACAACGTAATAATAATTTCGAAGAAACATTCCTGCCAAATAAATTTAAACTTTACATCAGGAGAAGTAGATATTCAAAGGCGGCTCCAAACCTAAGAACAGAAAATGTAACCCGGTAAGTCCTCCTGATAAATAAGCATATGGAAGAGATCCCCGGGAAAGGTCTAACTTGATTACTACACCATTTCTACTTTTAATTCTTAAAGAAAACACCATCTTACACTTACAGTTACAGTAGAATTGTCAAGGACTCAAAATCAACTAAATGATAGCTTTCTGCCTTTACGTAAACATGATCTCCCAATCACTCAACAATAGGAAGTTGGGAAACCAGCTATTGACCAATATTCTCATCAAACATACAGAGCTGCACCGAGCTTTGTGCTTCTCAGAATATAGTATAGTGTTGGTTACCCAGCCATGTCGGTATTAAAGGCAACGAAAAAAAAAAAAAAGATAACACAGACCTCGCTTCTAATATAAACTTATCTGTACCACCATCTGATTTTAAAATACCATCCACTGATTTTAAACCCGGTGTCAAATATCTTAGTGTCCGAAAACATAGAACGATTATGTCGTTAGCAAGCTCCATGTGATCAAACCAACCGTAGGCAAATGTCCTCCTTCCTACAAAACCAGCCAAAGGGACAAATGAGTCATTGTAATAATTATAAGTGGTCATACTTACATAACCCACCCATACATAGTAAAGATTATAACCCCATCTGAGTGCATGTTTTTGGTAATGAACCATTCACACTGAAGAAATTTATAATAGATTGTTTCGATCTCCAAGCTAAACACGATTGTCTGTCAAGGGCCTTTTTGATACGATAAATGTGTCTTGTGTTTAAAATTTCTTGAAGGAAGTTACACGTATTCAAAAATATAGCTAGTTGGAAATCTTATTTCCTTTGAGTATTTTTAACCAACATTTGTAACGTTAATCACCCTAATTTATATATTATTCTCTAGTTGTCCTTTATTTACACAATTTATATCCCCGTTGATAGGGAACATGAATATATTTTCACCATATCATCGTTGTCTGTACTTTAATCGCTGGTTGTTAATAAACCTTTTGATACATACTTTTTATCATTTTAACCTTTTTTGTGGAGCTATATAGCCTTATCCTGCTGATGAGCCGTACAATTTCACAATCAATCAATCAATCGGTCAATCGATCGATCGATCAATCAATCAATCAATCAATCAATCAAGCAGTTACGAGAAGTAGTAATAACAAGATTTTCAAGCCGGCCACCATACTGGCTTTGTCGTAAGTCAGATCAGCGCCATTTTAATTTGTGACCAACGTGATATTATAAGAATAATTCTGGCGTAAAAATAATTTTTGTACTGTTTCTTAAGAAGGAGTAACAATCACAAAATTTTCAAGATGTCTGTCATAGTGTCCAGCTATACATTATAAGAAGTATTTGAGTGATATGACCAAACGTATAGGAGAAGTAGCGATACTAAGATTTTCAAGACTGGCATTGTTTCAGCTATATTAGATATCACATTGGCAAAAAATTCATTTAGGATTTTTTTTTTAAAACTGGACATCATTAAGTTTTTTTCTGACAAACCCGTGTAAATATGACTTTTCGTGCATAGAATTGAATTGGCAAGCATTGACCATGCATGCTTATTTATTTGCTTGTTTGTTTGTTTATTGATTAATTTATTTTATTTATTTATTTGACTTGACCACAACTACCATGTGGATTGGTCTCATATAGGAAGAAAATGCATTTTGCATAAACACCCTATCCTTGGAATGTTGCCAACTATAAAACTTTATCTGCTAATTCATATTATTAGTTTCGTACTTTTAATTAAGACTTTTCATATCAACAACTCTCCTTTTCTACATATTCATGTAAAATGTCCATTAATCTGTAGAAGAAACAAAATGTAGAATAAACTCACACATATTAAAACACATAAATCCCAGACCTCGAGTATTAGTATTTTATTTCTGCAACACAATTTAACATGAAAACATAATTGTCCACCTGGCTAGAAAGTCATTTAACCTTGAAGTTTGTACATCACATCAAATTGTTTCAAGTTATCGTCCATATTACATTTTATTGCTTTTTTTCCAAACACTACTTAACATACTAAAATACATTATTTTATTATTCTTCCATCTCCTCACCCTCACCACTGCAGCAAAATATTTCCTTCCAAAGAGTTGGGGCTTTTGTCTTCATATCTTCATATACTGATGTCATAGACACACCCTGCTCTATAAGACATGTGGGATGGATTCCATTCTTTGTTTCTTGTCTGCATTTGTCATCATAGTACCATTCTGGATACCCACGCAGCAGCATCAGAACAACATAAGCTTCACCATTATATGGGCAAATCCAAAACCCTGGAGCACCTGAGGCACCTTTGTTTAATGAGCAGTGTAGCAGAATTCGCCGTGGATCATCAATACCAGAAAAACCATCCACTTTAGCACATTCGAGACTCCATTTCCTGGCATCATTTATCGTCTGTGGTACAAGTGGAACGCATTGGTATTTATCTGTCTTTTTTACGTCGGCATTTGGATGACCAATTAAGTAGCCACTACACCCATCAATGGGCAATTGAGCAAATGTGGTCAAATGTGGGGGGTACATCTTATTGGGGTCTTTTTTGAGCTTTAGAATAGCTGTATCCAGAACGTCATTCATATACAGTATCAAGGGCTCAAAGTGAAACCTGTGATTCTCATCACTTATTTGGCCATTCCTCTCATAGGAGAACTCTATAAATACATTTTTGCTACTCAGCTGATGATTTGGGGAGATCTGCTTCTGCTGTCGTAGTAGAACTGGAGCTGAAAAAGTTATAACACCTTATTATCAAGGTATCAAACATTACTGACTTAATTCTACGAAGTACGTCTATTTCAAGTCATACTCTCGACTTGAGAGTATTCCATAAACATAATGCTGTATTTAGCATCTGGAATCTGATGATTTGTGAGATAAAATCAAATCTAACCCATTTCCCCAAAATTACTGATCATGACGAACTGTAAATATCATTTTTGAATGGAAGAAAGTCGAATTGTGTTTGTAAAATATATATCCCCTACTGCAGATCAAACACCGAGAATCCAAAGGAATAATAAAGACATGAATAATAAAGTTTCAAACGTCTATAATGGCATGAAAATCCAATTATGTCATATACTGTTTTAATTCCCTACTTCAGATTATATGCATACATCGTGAAAACAAGTGTTTTGTGAAAAGATTATGCAGGTAGAAAAAAGAGTGTAATAACTGGAAAATGGTAACAATGGCTTACAAATTCAGGTCATCTACCTATAAATGTACATAAGAGTACCAAGGTTCCCTTGCTTGCCTCAAATGGTTTGCTTAATCGTATGGACAAGTTCTATATAACTGTACAAGTATAAAAGAAGTAAATAAATGCGCAAACAAGAGTACAATGAATGGTACTACAGTGCTCTATATTGGCACTAGTAGGGTGTGGCTGGTTCTGGTGTGTATTGATTAACTAATATCAGTGAGCTTTACTTTTGGACCAGGTAAGGTATATAGTCTTGAAATAATCTTAATGTAAACAAACCACCTTTACATCTAAACAAATATTGGTTTCTATCATATCTTTGTGCAAAATCCATTTTTCGTTTATCTAAAATGACACTGGTTTTTGTCATTTCGACCCTAAAATATACACGTCGCTTTCTAAGCCGAAAACCTGCCACAAACCATGGTAAAGGTAAATGCTTTTGCCATTTACAGTTACGGTTAGCTTCACATAAGCATCATTAGACTTCTTTATTACTGACTGCGCAAGCCATATACACATTTTTATGATGATATTTTGTTTAAAACTAATTTTTGCGCAGAAATCGCTTTTAGATTTGAGCAACAGCGGCCTTAATCTTTGACATGTGGACCTTAATGCAACATGCTTCTTCCTTACACCAAGTACAATCCATCGTTCAAATGTAGCCCAATCTGTGGTGACGAGCTGAAGGTGTTGATTATGCAGAAACCATTTTTCTCTTCCCAGTGACAGTGAACGTGGCATTTCACCCTTATATTCCAACATCGTAGGATGATTAATAGTAAGTTTGGATTGTTGTTACTAGGTCAAGGCCGTCTACCCCCACCATGACTTTGTCCTCACATCACAAGATCACACATGCGAAACCACGCATGAAAGCTACCGTGAGGCGTCTATGCCAGAGAAATGTCATGTGATGTAAAAGACTTTAATCTAGATCAGTAACCAAAGAAAATCGCTATTATCGTAGTAGAATCATGAATCACTCGATTATGAAATCTTATGAGTGATTAGTTTGGTTCCAAATCCTGAATCCTAAATGCACTGGCTTGCATGCAAATATTTATTTAATTTTTAATGCCTGTAAATCAGCGTCGTTAATGCTCCTGTTCTGTATCTGTGCTCGGAGTCGAAGGTGCTTTTTCATTTCCGCCAAAACGGTGTCGAACTCACCCATTCTAATCGGTTTATCCTCAACAGCCATAGAGTACAGTTTGCTGATTGTATTGAGGATGCCTTGTGTCGCCACGAGAAGTTCGAATGCAGCTGTCGTGAAATTATTTTACCAGCACAGCCAACCACACTGGATGCTAACAATATATTTCCATTAACAACTCTGATATGTGTACCTATGATAGTTGTGGTCAGAATTCCAGTCACATCAAGGTCAACAGTGGTTGCGTAGGTGATTCCACAAAAAACACATGCAACCATACGCACGGCTCTTGATGATTTCACGTTTCCACTGTTGTCCCGCTTTAATTATGTATTTCACATAAATTAGGTGAAATTGACGGGCTTTCAGAGTTCTTCTATTAGTAACAAGATCGCGAAGTATAATTGCAAGACAGGCTGGCGGTTTTCAGGTGCAACAGGCGTACGCGCTTAGAGCCAATTATTATTGGTTACTGGTATATAGAAAATACAATTTCCGGGAATATTTAAATTTTCAACGCTTGTCGTGATTTTCGGGGTCTGGCAGAGCGTTCAGACGAAACCATACTGATAACGCAATGGAATAAAATAGTTATCGTCTTCGCCCAAATATCGTTACATGGACAAATGGATATTTGTTTAGCAACATTCAAGACTTATCTCTTCTTGGTTAAGTCAGTGTTGGTGCAACATAATAAACAGGGAATGCAAGTGAGGTTAATTTATTAGTCCGTAAACCACGCTTCATAGTATAGACAATGGGTGGAAGTCTGCACACTCGACATGCACACTCAGATACAAGAGCCACGTTCAAAGTATAAATGATGGGGATTCTGTTTCCCTATATATACAAAGTGCATACAATGAGAAAACAGAGTGCCTCTATTTCTCATGATGCATGTTTTCACTACAACCGGGGAACGTATTGAATTAGTGTTATTTTATAAACAGTTTTAGACCTTGTCCATCCATATCCTATATACAGACACATCTACAACTATAGGCTGTGCACTGCCTTGTTAAGAATGACATTCGGTAGCGCATTTAAAGACTAATTTGTTCCATCTCTTAATAATACAAGAATTTAAATTACTGTCATAGTTCCACAGAGATTTCAATATACAGTTCTTACTATTAAATATTCTTGTCATCATTTGAAATACATTTTCTCATTACTTCATCAAAACTGAATAAATTACAATTTACAAAAATGTTGGAGGCACAGTTCTATCTTGGAAGGCATAATCGAAAAAGAAGACTATTATTATAACCAATAACTAGTTTTATTTTCATGCATTCACTAACATTTGTCCACAGAGGAGCACAATACATTGTGCAACAATAAGATCTGAATACTCTAATTTTGATATTCATTCAACAATTCTTAAATTTACCTCGAAGCGTTTGTTAGAGTACACAAAAATCTGTAGTGTCTCATTATATCTTCATTATCTGACCGATTGGATTTCAAAATATGACACACATGCGTATAACTGTTGACATACGTAAGAACATTGCCATTAAGATGTATAGGGGAAGAGATGGTAATTTGAAAGAAGTTGACTGAAAGACCATGCATCCTTAATGAATTTTGTGTATTATAGATGATATTATAGATATCATTCTCTAATGCGTGTTGTTCACATATCTGTAATAATTTCCTTAAACATGCGATTGATGGACTTACCAACGATATATCATCAGAAAAAAACTAAAATAGTTAAGAAACATCATATTTGGTGGTAGATCTAACCCCACGTGACACTGACCCAGCTTACGATTTAACACGTCTATGTATATATTAAATAATAAAGGGGAAAGAACACCAATCTTCCTAAAACCATTGGTTATATGGAAAGCACTGGATATTACACTTCCACAGCGCACATAATACAACTGTTTGCCATACGAGTTACTACAGTATGATCTATGCAGACAGGTATTTGAATATCAAGCACCTTTTTAAAGAGTTTCCATTGATTTACCCTATCAAATTCTCTACTAGCGTCTAAAAAGCATGCAAACACGGGGCTGCCATGTTCTATATAATAGCTTACAGTTTCTTTAAAGGCATATATGCATAAATCTGTTGAATGTTGCTTTTTGAAAACCAAACTAGTCATCTTTTTAGTATGATGCATTCAAATATTTTGACATAATAGTCGTAAGAGCTATTGGTCTAAAGTTACTTTTGCCCGCCAATTTACCAATTTTGCTTTTCAGTAGCGGTATAATTGTAATTTTGTACATCGTCTGGAAACAATATTTGTATAAACTTTACAATAAAGTTATATATATATATATATATATATATATATATATATATATATATATATATATATATATATATATATATATATATATATATATATATACGTACGACTATACGACTATATCTATATATATTTATACATATACATAGTAGTACTTCATGTATTGGGGGCCTAGTGGTCTAAAGTTCCCGCTTTACCAACCACTGCCATCTCAACTCTGCTCGCGTGGTTTCATCCTCAGACTCGTGGTTATGTGAGATTACCAGTAGATTCCTGTGGGTCAGTGGTTCCTAATGAGGTTTTCCCAGCTTCTTCCTCCACGTGGTGTACTGGTCCCCACGTGTAACCTAGCATGCGCTGAGAAACAGCGTTGAAAAAAAGCTCATGTGTGTGTAATTGTTCTTTGTTCGCTTTGTTTCCCTCGAAACAGGAATCCTTAGATCTCGAAAACACTTGGTCAATTCATCAGAAGTGTTGCACCGTTTTTTTTTTTCTTCTCGTTTGTTTCCTTTCTAATTAATCCTTGACAGAAAACGCTCTTTGAAAGAAACGGTGCATTTTGAATGATGAATATATATAATATTTCATGTTTTCCGTATCTATTGTTTAGAACAAAAACCTATGATGTCATGGCAATTCTTCCATCGAAAGATAGGCAGCTTGTATGATACTAAAGAGAGTCAATCGTTTGCAAGTTTTATTTGCTTCTCAGTACTTTAATATACTCACCTCCTTTAAGAATCTGATCAACGACATGTTTTGCTGTCATGATATAGCCAGGCCCAACATGAAATCCTGTGCCACATGCACTGGGAGATCTGATTAAACCTACTGACGCGGCCAGTTGTACAACCTTTTTAAGAACAGACACATTCTCAGTCTGATCAACTTCAGCTTTCATATCCCCTGCATGTCCTTGCAGTTTCTGAAGAGGCAAGTATAGCATATCTTGGACCTTCTCCTTAGGCGACCATGGGGTTTCTTTGTTCATCCTAAGGTTCTTGTCACTCATTGTTGTTGACGCTGAAGCAAAATAGAACTGTAATTAAAAGTATAGCATCATATTGTTGCATTTATAGGATGCTGATATCCTCAAAACTTATATATTAATACATCATTGTTTGAAGATAAAAGATATTTGGCTCATTTAGATTTGAATTGCTCTACAAGTTTAAGACCAGATAAGCTATGCTATGATGCTGCACTCATTACCAGCTGTTCATTGTTGCCACTAACTATTTGGAGGAAATTCATGAACATAAAACATAGTTGCAACCAAAGGTTCAGCTGCACCGAAATGAAACTCGTGCCGAAAAAATGCCAAGTTGAAACTATTGTCGTTAGTTATCTTAAATGGATTGTTGTAATGACTTTGTGTTTTCTCTCAAATGCTTACTATGACACATAGTTTATCAAACACTACACATAATGACTATTTGAATTCCAGCGTAGGTCACCTATTTGACATTGCCCCCTCTTTCTAATGGATGGTCTTATCGACTGTATCTGGTACATGTCTTCATATCGCCACTGTCAATCATCCGTCAATTGGTGGTTGTTTGTTGACGCTACTACCTAGAGAATACTTGACGGAATATCATGAAAAATATTCGTCAAGAGATGAAGTTGATCCCGATTGAAAAACATCACACGTGGCTACATCATTGACAATCTCTTTATTGTACGTCACATAAAAAAGGACAAGGACAACATAGGACACATTGATAATAAAAATAGACCTAATAAACAAACTGTTGAGCCTAAAAAGGAGAGATATTACTACACTCTAAACAGAGACGGCAACATCACAACGAGAATAATTTGGGAAACAACCATCCCATATGTTTTGTTTGCTAACAAGTTATCAATGAACAAACAATTGATTCGACACATAATCTCTGAAAATTATACATTACCAAAAGATGGACCTGTCCTTGGTGGTGACAGTTGAGAACGTATACTCTCGTCCATCGTCTTCGTACGTGCCTTAAATATGGCTACAACAACCTTTGCAACAGATTTCCAATCAGTAATGCCTACAACTTCACCATGTAAAATGTGGTGCAATATTTACCTTTTTCATTACTTGTTCCATGCAATACAATCTGTGTAGATTACAACAGATGGAGTTTTAGAAAAAATGTGGAATATTGCTTAGTGATGTCTTCTTCCTTTGTAAAACAGTTATCAAATACAGAAAGTGTCATATAATAACACATCTTTTGGAAATATTTATTTCCAAAATGACCAACACTAGCCTTCTTTCATTTCATTAATTATGCTCGGAAATGTAATGAATGATGCATTGTTAATTCTATGATTGCAGCATAGAAAACAATTCTTAATGCAAAATGGAGATAAATACACAGAATGGACACTTAAATGATATGGATATGAAGAAACTGGAATGTTTTGACCTGATTCTGCATTATCATATGCAGTATCCTTCATTTCTGTTCGCTTCGCAGAAGAGACTACACAATTTCTTAAAACATCCCTTTTCCCTTTTTCGTCCTTCTCAAAGTTCTTTGATGATGTCAGTTTACCACTTTTGTTCATGACTATATTCTTCTTTTGTGTGTTAGATAAGGTCAGACTATCTGCAACAGGCCTCCTACCACCACTGTCTAGATCTTCATCATCTAAAAAGTGACGAGATTGTTACCTACACTACTAATTGTTTCATGTAACGGAAGTTGTCTGGATTACTTCGAATGGAGCTATAAAAATGTGATAGAACATATCTTAAAGAATCCATCTCCATGTGCGAAACTTCCTAATAAGGAAGATAAACCTGCCACAATAAATTAAGTTTGAGAAATATGCAATAATCAAATGATCTAAATGTGGTTTCTTTCTTTCTCTTTACTTGTATTATATGTGGAAATACAATGAATAATGCATTCCTACCACCAAGTCATCGTAAAAGAAAAAGAAATCAGCAATACAGAATGAAATTTAAAACAACCCACAATGGACTGCTAAAGGAAATGATAATGAATAGGCCAAAACGTTAGTATCTGATTGTTCACTATCATTTGAATGATTCCTCATTTCGGGTCGCTTTGCATATGCGGCTACAAAACTCTTTACAACATCGGATATCCCTTTTAACTCCTTAGCGTTCTTTGGTAGTTACATTTTAGAACTTTTATTCTCGTCCATCGTCTTCTTTGTGCCTAACATATGACCACAACACCCTTTGCAGCAGATTTCTAATACCTTCTGTCTAGAAAGCCACCGTCAAAAAAGTGGTGCAATATTTACCATTTTTATTGTTCAATTCAATGCAATCTGTTTAGAATATCCTTAGTGATGTGCTTCTCCATTGCTAAACATTTATCAAGTACGCAAAGTGTGACTCGAGAATCATCTTTGGGAAATATGTATTAAAATACTGACCAAAATTAGTCTTCTTTCGTTTCCTTAATTATGTGTGAAATGTAATGAATGATGCATAGCTCACTCTCTGATGACAGCACAGAAGAGAATTCTTAATTCAAAATGGAGATAAATACACAGAATGGACACTTAAACGATATGGATATGAAGAAACTGGAATGTTTTGACCTGATTCTGCATTATCATATGCAGTATCCTTCATTTCTTTTCGCTTCGCAGAAGAGGCTACATAATTTCTTTCAACATCCCTTTTCCCTTTTTCGTCCATTTCAGAGTTCTTTGATGGTGTCAGTTTACCGCTTTTGTTCCTGACCATATTCGTCTTTTGTGTATTAGATAAGGTCAGACTATCTGCAACAGGCTTCCTACCACCACTGTCTAGATCTTCATCATCTGAAAAATGACGAGATTGTTATCTAAACTATTAATTGTTTCATGTAACGGAGGTTCTCTGGATTATTTCGAAGGGAGGTATGAAAATGTGATAGAACATATATATAGAATCCATCTCCATGTGCAAAATTTCCTAACAAGGAAGATAAACATGACACAATAAATTATATTTGAGAAATATGCATTAATCAAATGATCTAAATGTGGTTTCTGTCTTTTTCGTTACTTATATTATAGGTGGAAATACAATGAATGATGCATTCCTATCACGTAGTCAACGTAAAAGAAAAAGAAATCAGCAATACAGAATGAGATTTTAAATTAATCCATAATGAAAGCTAAAGGAAATGATAATGAATAGGCCAAAACGTTATTATCTGATTATCCACTATCAGTTGAGTGATCTCTCCTTTCTGGTAGCTTTACAGATGCGGCTACAAAACATTTAACAACATCGGGTATCCCTTTTACCTACTTGTCAGGGTTCTTTGGTGGTGACAGTTTAGAACTTATATTCTTGTCGACCATCTTCTTCTGTGAATTAAATATGCCTACAAAACCCATTGCAACAAATTGCTAATCATTAGTGAATGTAACTTCACCATCTAAAATGTGATGGAATATGTATCTGTTTTATCAATTTTTGCAGGTAATGCAGTCTAATCAGATCACAACGGATGGAGTTCAGAAAAGTGTAGAACATTGCTTTATGATGTCTTCATCCTATGTAAAACACAGAAATTGTCATATAAAAATTCATCTTTTGGAAATATTTCTTTCCAAAATGACCAACACTAGTCTTCTTTCATTTACTTAATTATGTCAGGAAATGTAATGACTGATGCATTTGCTAACTCTAAGATTGCAGCATAGAAAGTAATTCTTAATACTAAATGGAGACAAATACAAAGAATAGACACTTAAATGATATGGATATGAAGAAACTGGAATGTTTTGACCTGATTCTGTACTATCGTATGCAATATCCTTCATTTCTGTTTGCTTCGCAGAAGAGGCTTCATAACTGCTTACAACATCCCTTCTTCCATTTTCGTCCTTTGCAGTGTTCTTTGATGATGTCAGTTTACCACTTTTGTTCCTGACCATCGTCTTCTTTTGTGTATTAGATAAGGTCAGACTATCCACAACAGGCCTCCTACCACCACTGTCTAGATCTTTATCATCTGAAAAGTAACCAGATTGTTACCTACACTATTAATTGTTCCATGTAACGGAGGCTGTCTGGATTACTTCGAATGGAAGAATGAAAAGGTGATAGAATATATCTTTAAGAATCATTTTCCATGTGCGAAAATAGTTAAGAAATAAGATAAACCTGCTACATTAAATTATGTTTGAAAAATATGCATTAACAAAATGATGAAGATGTTGTCTTCATTCTTTTTCTTTACTAGCAGTATGTGTGGAAATACAATAAATGATGCATTGCTATCAACAAGGCATCGTGAAAGAAAAAGAAATCCGTAATACAGAATGAGATGTAAAACAACCATAATGGACTGCTAAAGGAAATAATAATGAATAGGCCGAAACATTATTATCTGATTCTCTATCATTTGAATGATTTCTCCTTTCTGGTTGCTTTGCAGATGCAGCTACAAAACTGTTTACAAGATTGGCTATCCCTTTTGGCTATTTGTCAGGTGTGTTTTGGTGGTGACAGTTTAGAATGTATATTCTCGTCGAACATCTTCTTGTGTGAATTACATATGCCTACAAAACCCTTTGCAAAAAATTGCGAACCATTAGGGATTGGAACTTCACCATCTAAAATGTGATGTAATATGTACCTATTTCATCAATTGTTCCATGTAATGCAGTCTGTTTAGATTACAACGGATGGAGTTGTAGAAAAGTGTAGAGCATTGCTTAGTGATGTCATTTTCCTTTGGAAAACAATTTTTAAGTACGGAACTTGTGACTCAAGAAATCAACTTTGGGAAATATTTACTAAAAGGCTGACCAAAATAAGCCTTCTTTCATTCCCTTAATTATATATGGAGAAGTAATGAATGACGCATTGCTAACTCTATGAAGGCAGCATAGAAAAGAATTCTTAATACAAATCGAGATAAATACACAGAATGGACACTTAAATGATATAGATATGAGGCGACTGAAATGTTTTGACCTGATTATGTATAATCATCTGTAGTATCCTTCACTTGTGTTCGCTTAGCAGAAAAGATTACATAATTGTTTACAACATGCTTGTTCCAAGTTGCGTCTTTTTCAGAGGTCTTTGATGATATCAGTTTAGCACTTTTGTTCCTGTCCATCGCCGTCTTTTGTGTATTAGATAAGGTCAGACCTTTTCAAACAGGTTTCCTACCACCACTTTCTAGATCTTCATGATCTGACCCGTGACGAGTTGGTTATATACATTTTTAATTGTTTCATGTAACGGAGGCTGTCTGGATTACTTCGAATGAAAGTATGAACATGTGATAGAACAATTCTTTAAGAATCTCTTTCCAAGTGCAAAACAACTGAACAAAGAAGGAAAGCCTGCCTCAATAAAGGCATTTTGTGACATATTCATTACCCAAATGACCAAAATATGGTCTTCATTCCTTTCCTTAATTATGTGTGGAAATACAATGATTGATGTATTGCTGTTACCAAGGCATCATACAAGACAAAAACAGATCTGCAATACAGAATGAGACAAATAAACATAATGGACTGCTAAAGGAAATGATAATGAATAGGCCAAAACGTTATTATCTGATTCTCTACCATCATTTGAATGATTTCTCCTTTCTGGGAGCTTAGCAGATGCGGCTACAAAACATTTAACAACATCGGGTATCCCCTTTAGCTACTTGTCAGGGTTCTTTAGTGGTGACATATTAGAACTTATATTTTCGTCGATCATCTTCTTCTGTGAATTTAATATGCCTAAAAAGCCCTTTGCAATACACTGCCAATCATTAGTGAATGTAACTTCACCATCTAAAATGTGATCGAATATCTATTTATTTTATCAATTTTTCCATGCAATGCAGTCTAATTGGATTACAACGGATGGAGGTTTAGAAAAGTGTGGAAGATTGCTTTGTGATGTCTTCTTCCTTTGCAAAATAGTTATCAAGTACAGAAAGTATGATATAAGAATTCATCTTTTGGAGATATTTCTTTCCAAAATGACCGACACTAGACTTCTTTCATTTTCTTAACTATGTCAGGAACTGTAATGAATGATGCATTTGCTAACTCGATGATTGCAGCATAGAAAGGAATTCTTAATACTAAATGGAGACAAATGCAAAGAAAAGACACTTAAATGATATGGATATGAAGAAACTGGAATGTTTTGACCTGATTCTGTACTATCATATGCAGTATCCTTCATTTCTGTTCGCTTCGCAGAAGAGGCTACACAATTTCTTTCAACATCCCTTTTCTCTTTTTCGTCCTTTTCAGAGTTCTTTGATGATGTCAGTTTACCACTTTTATTTCTGACCATATTCGTCTTTTGTGTACTAGAAAAGGTCAGACTATCTGCAACAGGCTTCCTATCACCACTGTCTTGATCTTCATCATCTGAAAAGTGACGAGATTGTTATCTACACTATTAATTGTTTCATATAACAGAGGTGGCCTGGATTACTTCGAATGGAGGTATGAAAATGTAATAGAACATATCTTAAAGAATCCGTCTCCATGTGCGAAACATCCTAACAAGGACGAAAAACCTGACACAGTAAATTATGTATGAGAAATATGCATTAATCAAATGATCTAAATGTGGTTTCTGTCTTTTTCTTTACTTGTATTATATGTGGAGATACAATGAATGATGCATTCCTATCACCATGTCATCGTAAAAGAAACAGAAATCGGCAATACAAAATGAGAGTTTACAAAAACATCATGGACTGCTATAGGAAATGGTCTACCATCATTTGAATGATTTCTCCTTTCTGGGAGCTTAGCAGATGCGTCTACAAAACATTTCACAACATCGGGTATCCCCTTTAGCTACTTGTCAGGGTTCTTTAGTGGTGACATTTTAGAACTTATATTCTCGTCGATCATCTTCTTCTGTGAATTTAATATGCCTAAAAAGCCCTTTGCAATACACTGCCAATCATTAGTGAATTTATCTTCACCATCTAAAATGTGATGGAATATCTATTTATTTTATCAATTTTTCCATGCAATGCAGTCTAATTGGATTACAACGGATGGAGGTTTAGAAAAGTGTGAAGATTGCTTTGTAATGTCTTCTTCCTTTGCAAAATAGTTATCAAGTACAGAAAGTATGATATAAGAATTCTTCTTTTGGAGATATTTCTTTCCAAAATGACCAACACTAGTCTTCTTTCATTTTCGTAATTATGTCAGGAACTGTAATGAATAATGCATTTGCTAACTCGATGATTGCAGCATAGAAAGGAATTCTTAATACTAAATGGAGACAAATACAAAGAAAAGACACTTAAATGATATGGATATGAAGAAACTGGAATGTTTTGACCTGATTCTGTACTATCATATGCACTATCCTTTATTTCTCTTCGCTTCGCAGAGGAGGCTACATAATTTCTTTCAACATTCCTTTTCCCTTTTTCGTCCTTTTCAGAGTTCTTTGATGATGTCAGTTTACCACTTTTGTTTCTGACCATATTCGTCTTTTGTGTATTAGAAAAGGTCAGACTATCTGCAACAGGCTTCCTACCACCACTGTCTAGATCTTCATCACCTGAAAAGTGACGAGATTGTTATCTACACTATTAATTGTTTCATATAACAGAGGTGGCCTGGATTACTTCGAATGGAGGTATGAAAATGTAATAGAACATATCTTAAAGAATCCGTCTCCATGTGCGAAACATCCTAACAAGGAAGATAAACCTGACACAATAAATTATGTTTGAGAAATATGCATTAATCAAATGATCTAAATGTGGTTTCTGTCTTTTTCTTTACTTGTATTGTATGTGGAGATACAATGAATGATGCATTCCTATCACCATGTCATCGTAAAAGAAACAGAAATCGGCAATACAAAATGAGAGTTTACAAAAACATCATGGACTGCTATAGGAAATGATAATGAATAGGCCAAAACGTTATTATCTGATTCTCTACCATCATTTGAATGATTTCTCCTTTCTGGGAGCTTAGCAGATGCGGCTACAAAACATTTAACAACATCGGGTATCCCCTTTAGCTACTTGTCAGGGTTCTTTAGTGGTGACATTTTAGAACTTATATTTTCGTCGATCATCTTCTTCTGTGAATTTAATATGCCTAAAAAGCCCTTTGCAATACACTGCCAATCATTAGTGAATGTAACTTCACCATCTAAAATGTGATCGAATATCTATTTATTTTATCAATTTTTCCATGCAATGCAGTCTAATTGGATTACAACGGATGGAGGTTTAGAAAAGTGTGGAAGATTGCTTTGTGATGTCTTCTTCCTTTGCAAAATAGTTATCAAGTACAGAAAGTATGATATAAGAATTCATCTTTTGGAGATATTTCTTTCCAAAATGACCGACACTAGACTTCTTTCATTTTCTTAACTATGTCAGGAACTGTAATGAATGATGCATTTGCTAACTCGATGATTGCAGCATAGAAAGGAATTCTTAATACTAAATGGAGACAAATGCAAAGAAAAGACACTTAAATGATATGGATATGAAGAAACTGGAATGTTTTGACCTGATTCTGTACTATCATATGCAGTATCCTTCATTTCTGTTCGCTTCGCAGAAGAGGCTACACAATTTCTTTCAACATCCCTTTTCCCTTTTTCGTCCTTTTCAGAGTTCTTTGATGATGTCAGTTTACCACTTTTATTTCTGACCATATTCGTCTTTTGTGTATTAGAAAAGGTCAGACTATCTGCAACAGGCTTCCTATCACCACTGTCTTGATCTTCATCATCTGAAAAGTGACGAGATTGTTATCTACACTATTAATTGTTTCATATAACAGAGGTGGCCTGGATTACTTCGAATGGAGGTATGAAAATGTAATAGAACATATCTTAAAGAATCCGTCTCCATGTGCGAAACATCCTAACAAGGACGAAAAACCTGACACAGTAAATTATATATGAGAAATATGCATTAATCAAATGATCTAAATGTGGTTTCTGTCTTTTTCTTTACTTGTATTATATGTGGAGATACAATGAATGATGCATTCCTATCACCATGTCATCGTAAAAGAAACAGAAATCGGCAATACAAAATGAGAGTTTACAAAAACATCATGGACTGCTATAGGAAATGGTCTACCATCATTTGAATGATTTCTCCTTTCTGGGAGCTTAGCAGATGCGTCTACAAAACATTTAACAACATCGGGTATCCCCTTTAGCTACTTGTCAGGGTTCTTTAGTGGTGACATTTTAGAACTTATATTCCCGTCGATCATCTTCTTCTGTGAATTTAATATGCCTAAAAAGCCCTTTGCAATACACTGCCAATCATTAGTGAATGTAACTTCACCATCTAAAATGTGATCGAATATCTATTTATTTTATCAATTTTTCCATGCAATGCAGTCTAATTGGATTACAACGGATGGAGGTTTAGAAAAGTGTGGAAGATTGCTTTGTGATGTCTTCTTCCTTTGCAAAATAGTTATCAAGTACAGAAAGTATGATATAAGAATTCATCTTTTGGAGATATTTCTTTCCAAAATGACCGACACTAGACTTCTTTCATTTTCTTAACTATGTCAGGAACTGTAATGAATGATGCATTTGCTAACTCGATGATTGCAGCATAGAAAGGAATTCTTAATACTAAATGGAGACAAATGCAAAGAAAAGACACTTAAATGATATGGATATGAAGAAACTGGAATGTTTTGACCTGATTCTGTACTATCATATGCAGTATCCTTCATTTCTGTTCGCTTCGCAGAAGAGGCTACACAATTTCTTTCAACATCCCTTTTCTCTTTTTCGTCCTTTTCAGAGTTCTTTGATGATGTCAGTTTACCACTTTTATTTCTGACCATATTCGTCTTTTGTGTACTAGAAAAGGTCAGACTATCTGCAACAGGCTTCCTATCACCACTGTCTTGATCTTCATCATCTGAAAAGTGACGAGATTGTTATCTACACTATTAATTGTTTCATATAACAGAGGTGGCCTGGATTACTTCGAATGGAGGTATGAAAATGTAATAGAACATATCTTAAAGAATCCGTCTCCATGTGCGAAACATCCTAACAAGGACGAAAAACCTGACACAGTAAATTATGTATGAGAAATATGCATTAATCAAATGATCTAAATGTGGTTTCTGTCTTTTTCTTTACTTGTATTATATGTGGAGATACAATGAATGATGCATTCCTATCACCATGTCATCGTAAAAGAAACAGAAATCGGCAATACAAAATGAGAGTTTACAAAAACATCATGGACTGCTATAGGAAATGGTCTACCATCATTTGAATGATTTCTCCTTTCTGGGAGCTTAGCAGATGCGTCTACAAAACATTTAACAACATCGGGTATCCCCTTTAGCTACTTGTCAGGGTTCTTTAGTGGTGACATTTTAGAACTTATATTCTCGTCGATCATCTTCTTCTGTGAATTTAATATGCCTAAAAAGCCCTTTGCAATACACTGCCAATCATTAGTGAATGTAACTTCACCATCTAAAATGTGATCGAATATCTATTTATTTTATCAATTTTTCCATGCAATGCAGTCTAATTGGATTACAACGGATAGAGGTTTAGAAAAGTGTGGAAGAATGCTTTGTTATGTCTTCTTCCTTTGCAAAATAGTTATCAAGTACAGAAAGTATGATATAAGAATTCATCTTTTGGAGATATTTCTTTCCAAAATGACCGACACTAGACTTCTTTCATTTTCTTAATTATGTCAGGAACTGTAATGAATGATGCATTTGCTAACTCGATGATTGCAGCATAGAAAGGAATTCTTAATACTAAATGGAGACAAATACAAAGAAAAACACTTAAATGATATGGATATGAAGAAACTGGAATGTTTTGACCTGATTCTGTACTATCATATGCAGTATCCTTCATTTCTGTTCGCTTCGCAGAAGAGGCTACATAATTTCTTTCAACATCCCTTTTCCCTTTTTCGTCCTTTTCAGAGTTCTTTGATGATGTCAGTTTACCACTTTTATTTCTGACCATATTCGTCTTTTGTGTATTAGAAAAGGTCAGACTATCTGCAACAGGCTTCCTATCACCACTGTCTTGATCTTCATCATCTGAAAAGTGACGAGATTGTTATATACACTATTAATTGTTTCATATAACAGAGGTGGCCTGGATTACTTCGAATGGAGGTATGAAAATGTAATAGAACATATCTTAAAGAATCCGTCTCCATGTGCGAAATATCCTAACAGGGAAGATAAACCTGACACAATAAATTATGTATGAGAAATATGCATTAATCAAATGATCTAAATGTGGTTTCTGTCTTTTTCTTTGCTTGTATTGTATGTGGAGATACAATGAATGATGCATTCCTATCACCATGTCATCGTAAAAGAAACAGAAATCGGCAATACAAAAATGAGAGTTTAAAAAAACATAATGGACTGCTATAGGAAATGATCTACCATCATTTGAATGATTTCTCCTTTCTGGTAGCTTAGCAGATGCGTCTACAAAACATTTAACAACATCGGGTATCCCCTTTAGCTACTTGTCAGGGTTCTTTAGTGGTGACATTTTAGAACTTATATTCCCGTCGATCATCTTCTTCTGTGAATTTAATATGCCTAAAAAGCCCTTTGCAATACACTGCCAATCATTAGTGAATGTAACTTCACCATCTAAAATGTGATCGAATATCTATTTATTTTATCAATTTTTTCCATGCAATGCAGTCTAATTAGATTACAACGGATGGAGGTTTAGAAACGTGTGGAAGATTGCTTTATGATCTCTTCTTCCTTTGCAAAATAGTTATCAAGTACAGAAAGTATGATATAAGAATTCATCTTTTGGAGATATTTCTTTCCAAAATGACCGACACTAGTCTTCTTTCATTTTCTTAATTATGTCAGGAACTGTAATGAATGATGCATTTGCTAACTCTATGATTGCAGCATAGAAAGGAATTCTTAATACGAAATAGAGACAAATGCAAAGAATAGACACTTAAATGATATGGATATGAAGAAACTGGAATGTTTTGACCTGATTCTGTACTATCATATGCAGTATCCTTCATTTCTGTTCGCTTCGCAGTAGAGGCTACATAATTGAGTGCAACATCCCTTTTTCCATTTTCGTCCTTTGCAGAGTTCTTTGCTGATGTCAACTTACCTCTTTTGTTCCTGACCATCGTCTTCTTTTGTGTATTAGATAAGGTCAGACTATCTGCAACAGGCTTCCTACCACCACTCTGTAGATCTTCATCATCTGAAAAGTAACGAGACTGTTACCTACACTTCATATTGCATCATTCAATGTGTTGCCTAAGAAGCAATCTCTGTCCAAACCCAGTCCTAGATTTATCCATAGATCCAGTCAAAGATGTGTTTAGTCATTTCTGCTTTAAGTTGAGATCCGTTCCCTTTATAACTCAATTATCCTACACCATTCTCGAGTCAAGAGTCCTATATAATGACCCAGTACCGTATCTTTAAAACTATAGCTAATCATCAATTTTAAGCATCATTTTCGTTCTCAGTGATCCAGAATTGGTACAGTTTGACTACACTTATTTCCGATGCATTTTGGATGTAGACCAGTGTTCTCAGATTTCTTCCCTCTACTTATTGTAGGTTTCTACACTGGATATAAATCTGGCAATTAGGATCTTTGAAGTTGATCTACATTACATATAAAGCATACGGCTTTTCTTTGTGGAAGTAATCTTTATGCACATTGCACCATGGTATGAAGAAATACAGTACAAAAGAGAGGATGCAGGTGTCATGTATCTTAATCGATATGCCGAAAGTGATTTCAAAACTCTCCACACCACTGAGGATAGAGATGTTAAAGTCAATTGGAGCACCCTATAGTTATGACGGGATTCATTCACTCATTCATCTCCATTTACTGCATTATCTGTGTAGCTTACGAAGAGACTTGGCATTAACGTTTCTGGGTTATTCTTCTATAGAGAGAAATTAGTTTGCCATTGCACTCATCCGCTTCATCCAATTTTTGAAAATCCGCCCTTATAACAATTATGTCATGTTCTTTTTTGGACTTCTGTTCAAGAGGGTTCGTTTCATTCAAGTAAGTCATTTTTATAGAACGAAATCCCAGGGTGTATACTGACTGAATAAGGCAATGTTGATTGTCAGGTTACTTAAGTTGGATTAAAAACTTTGTGGGTTACAAAGCAGCAGTAACTAGTCACACTGATTGGAAAATGTCAATTGATGGTCGACTACTAACGTTTGACTCCATCTATTGTGGGTCTCAAAGTGCCAGTAACTAATCATTATGTACAGATGGGAAGAACATTCATATGAATGTCATTAGCAAAAGAAACACCAGTATATTCTCAGTTTTAAATTCAACTCTACAAATTTTCCTCACTTTGCAAAGAGAGAGAGAGAGAGAGAGAGAGTGTTATATATTATGTGAAATGATCTAAGTCCTCTGCTAGTACCACTTAAATATTGTATATTGTTCCATGCATTTTATCGATTATTCAGATCAATTTCTGAGGCTGGAATCTTGTACGTGATACCATCCATGACTGGTATATAAAATGTATCTAGTCCGTTTTCAAGTATACTACCGTTTCCAATAAAGTCGGTTGGGGAAGATAAATCAGAAAGTAATTAACGTTCCACACTTGATAAAGTGACATATAAACTGCATTAATGTGATTAAAAAGATTTACCAATCCTACCCGCCTATACGAAAACTATTTGTAAACTAGACACTCAAACAAACATACATTGCGACAAAATGACAGATAGGTAGAACAGATTACAATGATACAGCGTATCATCAAGCATACTTGAAAAGACATACACTGTACACATTTTTCTTATGTAGTTGTTTATTGAGCTAAGAGGTTTCTCTGGTCGAGGATGATGTGAACTAAACATCATTGCTCTTGCGCAAATGTCTGAGATACAAGGACCAGTGTCTTCGCTTAATCTGTACAATTATGGGGAGTTTGCAAACTATATTTGGTCACCATTGGAATGAATTGAAACTCAAAACACAATAGTTTTAATCTTTGTCACTCCTGTTCTGCAATTGATAGTACACAAAAAGTTTATCGTTAAAAATTGAACAAGAGGTAAATGCCTTAGTTGCAATGTTCCTGCACTTTTCTCCTTTGGTCAAAACAAAGATCACTTCAGTTATTACCGAAAGTATAATAAAATTAATCTTACCGCAAAATCTTAAATTCCACCCTTCTTCATTAGCGCGACAGTAACGCTGTTCGTAGGGCGTCGGACAAAGTGTTGCTGGTTAAATATTCGCCCAGGACAGCCGGGATAGGGCTTTCGCAGTCTGTAATAGGGAATAGCATATGTGTTCCAATTATATCGGCATAATAGAGTGAATAATGTATTAAATGTGCCGCTAAATCAACAAAACTCAAAAATTGTTTGCATGTTCTATATTGGCTATAGATGTTGTTCTGCCCGATTATGCTGGGTAGGTAGGGGGAAATATGTTGGATAATACTGGGTAAGTAGGAGGAAGCAGACAGACCCGTGAACGCTAAATAATACTAGTCTAAGTGCTTTCTGGTCTTAATAGCCCCTTTCCTATGGCCTATAGTGAACACAAAAGAAACAACACGCAAAGAACACAGAAATAAGAAAGGAAAATTCACAATTTTAACGATATTTGTCAGATAGACCATGACATAATAGATCAACGGGCGGATAGAAAGACTGACAGACGCACAGACATCAAGATTATCGCTCTATCTTCAATATCTTCCTTCTTCTTTTGTTTCTCTTTGTTCGTACCTACTGTGAAAAGGTTGCCTTTATGGCGAATACTAGGTTCACCGATTATAGATACGTGACAAAAAAATACACTCATAAGATCTCGTTCTCTCGAAATAGGAGAAACAATCTGCAACAGATTAGTTACATATTCCATGTATTAGTCACTTATTAATGAAACTTACCATAATTCGCATTTTCGTAAATATCTTTAACAGGTTTTGACGACAAGGAAGGTTTCTACGATGTAACTAAATTTAGATGTGTGTTTTTCCCAGGGGAACTAACCCTCGAAAATCTGAAGGTAGACGCAAACCATTTAATTTCGTAAAACGGAATGTTTCTTTTTATGTTGTGCAGTCACCAAATAATTATAAATATAAAATTCATTAATAAATTAAAAATAATAATAATAATAATAATAATAATAATGATAATAATAATAATAATAATAATAATAATAATAAGAAGAAGAAGAAGAAGAATTGTGAGAGGAGTATATGCGGGGTAGAAGAAGGGGTGGGAGTGGTAATAATTGCAATCTAAATACATATTATTATTATCATTATTATTATTATTATTATTATTATTATTATTATTTGTTGTTGTTGTTGTTTGTTGAGGGAATCTATATGCAGGTTTTTCTGGGATTGGTTATGCAAAGTTAGCTCGGTTAAGCATATACATAAATGGCATCTATTTTAACTCATTTTTTTTCTTCTTTTGTCCACCCTTTTCTAGCAATCGCACTTTATGTAAGTGAGAGAGATTTACCTCAATAACCATTAAATCCTAAGAGGATTTGGCTGGATATAGACGCGCTGATTAATACGGACCCGGACAAACCGTCTCTGTAATATGAAATTGATCATGCAATTGAACATTTTGTACATAGCTTCCCAGATATTTAGGAGAAAAGACAACGATAAATGGTACACGATTGTACGGCGGTTACAGTGTTTGTGACTTTTAAGTTATGTGCATACATACTGGCCAAATATAAAACTCAGCAGTAAGAGGGGGTGATCAGCAAAAACGTCGGACAGAGAGGGTGAATAAAATGACGTAAACAATACATAGAGCCGTTTGATTTACCAACGTATGGTAACATAAATTATATGTGACACATCCTGATAATTTTTATGTGATATAAAATGTTACTTTTTTGGTTGAGTTTTTAGTCACAATGTGACCATATCATATAGCAAGAGCGTGACAATGTCGTAATTATATCCAAGGCTCCATTTCGGTGACCAATTGTTGTAAGAAAAAAAAGTTTTACTGGTTGTTGTTAGTCATTTCTGAGGCTTCGTTGACATTTTTCAGTGAATCCGACAAGGTATATTTTGTGGTACTGGTTTTACCACATTGTGGCCAAAATAAATGGTGGCCGACCAAATAATTAGCAAAAGGAGATGCCTGCGTCCAGGTAAACGACTTTGAATATTTATTAAATCTTGGGTAATTGTTATATATTTCTTCTTCCATTGTGCACGAACAAAATTTTAGAGATTCAGAAGGCTGTTCAGAACGAATTTTAGTTTGTTAATTTGTAATCTAGCATACACACTCCGATGTGAACTTCGGATGCTTTATGTAACAAGATAACCGGGTGGGATTTCGGATTTACAACAGAACACTTTTGATGGTGACACAAATACAATGTTTAATGATAAATGACTTGAATGAGAGAATAATTATGATTAATGCGTGCGTATATACTATCCAAGTATTGGATAAAGTAACATAATCTACACAAATTAAATAATACAAATACAATTAAATTACTTTACACGGTACAAGCACAAGGGGTGAATGATTCACAGTGATTTCACAACGAAAAGAACGATATGTTTTACTCAAATAGTAAAACCTTTTATTTTACTCGTATAGTAAATGTATTCACTCAAATAGTGAAAAATGACCAAAACAAAGAGACAGATGTACAAAATATATTTACAGTCAAAAACACACTGGGTATTACAAACCCCAAAGGTTAGCCCACGACTAAAAGATTACATGTATGGAGTAACACACTCCGTCACCAGCACACTTGCCTACCAGTCACACTGGTCAATCATGCAGTCAGTATTCCAGGTTGGTCAATCAAGCAATCAGCGCCCACCAATCTCGGTCGACAACGCCTGATCACCTGCTACTCGACCAGCAACACCTTACCCAGCCCTACGGCTTCTATGATTCAGCTTCACAGCTGCTACGGTCCATACATATGGTTAGCTCTACAGCTTGTACCACGACGACTCCGATCTCTCCGATAACTTTGATCGCTCTGATTACTCTGGTAACCACTCCGATCACTCTGGTCAACTGAAAATAATCTAGCGCCGTGCACTATGCATGACACGGGCATAAACGATAAAACGTAATGACGTTATATACGGTAAGCTATACAAATTACATTATCGGCACAATAATTACAAAATCATACACAAGATCAGAAGTGAACCTAACCGGGTCCGACAAGAATCCTTCGGTACTAAGCGTTTCTTAAAAATGCGACTTTATATACTAAAATAAATCTCTTGCTCAGTCACAAATAAGAATAGAAAATATTTGCATATAACTACATAAGCCGAAGCTACATAGAAACTATATAAAAAAATAAAAGGTGGTAGTACAATAGTTATAACCTATACACAAGAAATTAATAAATATCTCAAATACCTCTACAGCTGAAGATGTGCAAGTCCTTAAAGGTTTTTGGTGTAGTCCCTCTCAGATTTACATCATAGAGTAGACCCCCTAGTGTTTAAAATTAACGGGTTTTATGTTTTTTTGTGGTTTTCCCCATATGTCTTTTATTGTATAGTTATTTTTATAAATTTCGAGTTTATTAAATTTTGTTCCAGGGTTTATACACCTCCCTAACTAGTGTATAGCTACTCCTTGACCTTGGCTGGTCTTAAAGTTATTTACATAAGTCATCCATGTCAGGGATCAATATTGTTCGGTGATTGCTATGTGATTTGTGCTACATTGTTCTGTATATTATGTCCTGTATTTCTGTTCGGACTGGCTTGTAAAGATCAAATGTGCTTTGAGTTATTATTTAAATATATTACATTTAATTTTTTGGAAGCAGTTTAGTGTAAGTAGAGGGGTATTAAGTATATGTGTTACATATAATTGATTTAATTTATATTTGATTTAATTTTCGTTTGCTTTGATTTGATTGTTTGTGGGTTTTGGAATCTTTTTATTATCTTAACATGTCAATGTAATGTAATTTTGTTAACTAGAAATTTGATATTTTTCTGAAAATTCAGTTTGACCCGAGTTTTTCCTTACATACCTAATAAGAGAAACACTTGTTTCTAAATTTGACATATTTCCTGGCCTTGATTGAGGGTAAAGTAAATAACTTTTTTCTGGAGTAAAATGATTGGTTCTTTTCAAGGACATACAGGAGCTATGTGACTTTTACATGTCAACATGATCACGTCATCCTCTATTTCGCAATTAGGCATTTCCGAAATCGCAAAATACTTAGTATTAATAGTCATGTTGAGAGAGGAGATCAAGTATGGGCTTTTAAACACTTGATATCAAGTTGTTTTCTTCTGTTGTGACCAGCATTGAAGTATTGAAGATTTTGAGTTTTTGAGTTATATGTTAATTGTTCTTCCGATTACTTGGATTCTAAAAGATTAATTCGTTTCTCTGGAAATATTATTGTATTCATACAACATTCTTGAACAAGGACATTTCTTGAAAATTTTATTTGAATGTCCAAAACCGGAGGATAAATTATTGTGTTTGACAAGGAACTGTAGACGTCAACACAGTACAGGCTACAACATAGGTCATCGCCTTCCATCTTGGATTCTTTGTCGGGACTCGAACTTGGAATCATTAGAACATTTCAGTATTAGGACTTCAAAAATTTTATTCATCGATTATTCTTGTATTATTTAGGATTTGATTCTGGAAACCGTAAGTTCACGTATTTGTCATTTTTACAGTATTTTTCCAGGAAAATACATTTTTTTTATATTTTTGAAAGCTTGTTGCTTTCACTCCTTGTGTTACTGTTTATTGGAGCCTAAACACGTAACAATATGTTTTTGTGTTGTAGAGAGAGAAGTAAGGAAATACTTAACTGAATTCATTTTATGGTCACCTGGGACTGCATAGCGCACGCGTTCAACTTAGAGTTGATTAGTTAATGCACGTGCAGCACTTGCGTCATTTCTAGTATTATAGTATATTTATTGTACACATACTTTTATATTGTTAGTTTTTATATCGAGTTGTATGCCTCGATTAGTTAGTTCTACATCTTGTAATCCGTTACTGAATCATAGCCCGGTGCATAAAGAGTCATTTCGATAGTAGTATACCTTCACATATATTTCCTTAGAAATATGAAACGTCCTTTACCTTTTATCCTGAATTCTAGTCCATGTTCATTCCGAGTCGTTTGCCGTTTCGATATTTATATCGAGTTGTATTCATAAATAAATTGTAATACACTTTTTAAATATTATGATTCATTCTACGTTCCGTTCAAGGTTAAGTAGTGTATATCGCAAGAATAATCGCGAGATGTTAATCAATCGCGAGAATGGTCGCAAGACTCCACCCCACAAGAATGAATATCAGAATAATAATTCATGTATCCGTTGTCTTGAATCCTAGTCCGTGTTCATTCCAAGTTGTAATCATTTTAGTGTTGTGTTAATTATATTTCCATCGTCTTATATCATAGTCCATGTTCGTTATGATTCGTTTCCTTTATAAATATTTCCTGTATCCGATGTATTGAATCCTAGTTCATGTCCGTTCAGAGTCGTTTCTTTGGTAGTACACTGTTTAATATGCTCCCACTTGTTTGCTTAGGCAGCCTTGTACCGTGTTGTACTGAACAAAATGTACAAGTCCTTGCATTTTATTGGTGTTTAAATACTGTAGATATTGTATCAATTTCAATAAATTTGGACTTTATTACATTTTGTTCCAGGGTTTGTATACCTCCCGAACTAGTGTTTAGATACTCTTGGACCTTGTCTGATCTTAGAGTTTTGTTTAAAGAAGTGATCCGTGCCAGGGATCAGTGTTGTCCGGTGTTTGCGATGTGTTTTGTGCTAAGTTGTTTTATATGTTAACCCTTGAATTTTATATGGACTGGCTGGTATAAATCAAATTTTGTGAGTTGTTATTTAATTATGCAAGATTTAAGTTTTGTAGCAGCAGTTTAATGTTAAGTAAAAGAAGGAAGTAAATGTAGTTTTTTGGTGCAAAAGAGGGAAAAGGAAATATTTTGACGCACGAGTTCAAATTATGATCGCTTAGTTACAAATTATTCTAGTCTGGCGATTGGTAGTAAATCTGGTGAAATCATATGGTAACACTGGAGTAACTCAAGTAATTAGAATAAATGAGTAAGCCGAATATAAATTCAGGAATCTTTACAAATTAGCAAGTTACTTTCTGTTAATACCATTAGATAGATCCGAAACAATATAATAATGAATGTAATACATAAGAAGCACTGGAATTACTTAGCACATGAGTTCAAATTAGGGTTGCTTAGTTAAAGCACGAGCAGCGGACTCGCTATGCATCATCGAGCTAGTTAGCACTGGTCATGCTAGTTCACGTGCTGCGGATTTATTGTCAATATAGCTAACTGAGTAGATGTAGGTATTGGTTCAGAAAATTCGAGTTATGGCAATTGATAGTAAATCTGGTGAAATCATGTAATAAATAACAAGCATACAATTTTGTGCGGTGTTTGTATGTTTGCAAATAGTTTAGAAGTGTTACAGTATAATATAGAGAATAGTTAAGAGTTAAGGAAGCTGTTAAACATGGCTCTTCATTCATTCCTTAGAAGAAGGAATGTCCTTTCCTGATGTAGACTATCTGTTCTTGTGGAATGTTCATTAATCGATATCCTTTGTCTTTCCAAGTTGTGACCGCTCCGGTGGCCTAGTTGTTAGAGCGTCCGCCTCGGATGCGAGAGGTCGTGGGTTCAATCCACGGTCGAGTCATACCAAAGACGAACAAAAATGGTACTAACAGCTCCTTCGCTTGGCGCTCAGCATTAAGAGGTTAGTGTTAGGACTGGTCGGCCTGGTGTCAGGATAATGTAACTGGGTGTCTGCGACATGACGTCCCAGTGCTAGACATCAGTATAAACTGCCACTCTGCAGACATCGTAGCGATATGACTGAAACATTGTTAAAGTTACGTTAAAAATCCAAATCATGCACACACACACTTTCAAAGTTTAATACTTTGGTATACATTCTATTGTATTGTTACCTTGGTCACGAGTTCTATACCTCGACTTGTATGCAGTCCTGTTATATAAACCTTCATATGTATTTCATTGAGAATATGAAACTTTATCCGTTGTCCTTATTCCGTTTCCGTTTCAATATTGTAATATATTATATAAAATTCCATCTCCTTCCCACCCCGTTGACAGCATTCCTCCTACTCGATTGAAATAGGGGCTATCCGAATCGGCGACTACAACATAAGTAAACATGACCCTCTGTTAGTCTGGCTATTTCACGGGGATGATTCTGTATATGAATCAACATTTGATCAGTTTATGTTGCCATCTAGAGCTATTTATCGGAATGAATCACTCCATCAAAATATGAAACATATTTGAATAAAATTTTGACATAGACAACGATGAATTAATCAAAAAATATTTTTGGGCGGCGTCAATTTCTTGTGCATAACACAACAAACAAATTCGTGGTGACCAACACCAAAATAATTTATCGATGATGCATCACAATTTTGTGTCATGGCGATCTTCGCAACACAAAATATGATTCCTCTGACATGATTTCTGTCGATAATTTCGCTGCTTATCCGGCGGCTTTTCTTGGACCTGGCGATTTTCATCGTTAATTTGAATTATTCGGGCACCCAACACACGAAATGATAAGAGTTCCAATAAACGGGACACTACCAAATATCGATCTTACTGGATATGCCTCGATCGAATCATTCAAGGGTTCAGCTAGCATTCATCCGGTCATACGAATTTAGTTTGGTAGACACTTCAATAAACCAGATACCGATGTCAATCTCAACGACTGCTGCGCTAAATAAGATTGCGCTCCAATAGTGTTATCATGATATATTTTAGACGCTAAGTTTTTAACGTCATTAACTGTAACCTCTGCCATAATTTCGTACAAATAACAAAGCAAGTCTGGCTACCACAAGATGACAAAGAAATATGCAGAAAATTATTGGTAAATTAACTCAATGTTCATCACTTCGTTGTGCAAGATCAATTATAGATCCAGCAGAATTAGATCTTGTCATCAAGAACACAGCGGCAAAAGGTATATTGGTGTAACGGAGAAATGCAACACCACGAGATGGAATAATTATTGGCACGATCATTAACGACTGCGACGGTAATTCTCCTCAATTTACTCATTTGTGATCAATGCTGTCCTCCTCATCAATAAACTTATTATCGATGATTCATATATTTCCCAATGACGCCGTTAGAGTCGCAAGGGATTCTTTTTATATTAGTCGCTGTGAAATGGACCTTCTTGAGGCCAGTTTTCAAAGAAGAAACCAGCAGTGTCAAATGGGGTTCTTGGCGAATAAAACGTGAGCAAATACGTAGATATTCGGAGTCGGCTGACCTTAAACCACCAGATAGTTATTACTATAATGTCATTTTATCAGAACTATCATCATCACCGCCAACAAACCGTCCAATCACGAGACATATCACGGTCAGTCGCAATGGTCAAGATGATTCTGGAAAAACAGCACCTGCGATAAAATTATTTAAAAATTCTAACATGTTTGTGTTGACGCCAACTCACTGGGTTGCCAGAGAGATGAGACAAGGTGGTGTCATGCATTTACGTATCATAGTTCCTTTACATGGCGAGGTGATGCATGGACCCCCGAACGAATGGGTGAGAAATATATCCCGAGAATAATTATTTGTGTTGAGATTTGTACAGTATTCAAAGATGTTTTTAAAAAGTTACTTGATTGGTTATTAAGAAAATCTACTGCAATTATCATATGTGGCGATCATGGACAGCCTCCGACGTTTACAGGTGAATCACCATACGAATGGTTGATCAACTATATTAGCCACTATGAAGAAGTTTTGTTCGACCATCGATCACATGATGAACAACTACGACAACTGAAATCATAATTTCAGAAACTCCAATGTCAGATTTCTGCAACTTATAGAGGCCCTAATGATCTAATAGTTGTATCCAGGAAAAAGGTCTGTGATTCACTTCAGCGTAAATTATTTGACCTTTACAAGGAAACTTTTCCTGACCAGATAGTTCAGTTATGTTATCGACCAACATATACATCCAGACAAAATATACTTGTTGATATTTCAGGAACGGAGACAAAACAAAAACTCGTTCTTAATGATATCGTCGCGGTACCAGTAGAGGCTGTACAAAAGGATGTTGTCGTTAAACCAATCGCGCTGGACTCTGGGATATGCAGTAACAATTCATTCGTCTCAGGGATTAACAATGTCAGATACCAATATCTGTATTGTCGATAATAGCATCGAGTGGTCAAATTTAGTTTATCTCGCTGTGTCTAGAGCATAAAAATATCGCACTTACACAGGACTGTCTACGTATTGGAGATGCCAACAGCGTCACAAAAACAACAACATTGTCACCAGGAATTATTAACGCAGTGAAGAAAATAAATTGACACATTATGTGAGAAATGACTAAACAAAAATCATGCCAGTTTGATGTGGATGTGGAATCTGTCATGACGATGCAACAACGACAAAATACTTATTGCGCCTGCTACAACGTAATAATGATGCGAAAATATTTTCCTAATGACGTAAGACAGAATATATAGACGTGTCGGCCACACGAGCACAAATGTCTTTCTGATATGTTTTTAATGTAACAGACGTAGAGAGCGTGTCCAATCTGGTGGTAACTGAGTGTTTTCAGAAATTATTTGTAGTTGTTCACGGACAAATCCACGTTGAGGAGCTGTTTAATCTAGTCTATATATGGGTGGCTGCACAGTTATCTTATACCGCTGGCAATTTTATGTGTTGTAACACTCCACACGGGATAAATTTGCACTTTCTGCACCACTCTCAAGTTCAACGGGTTCATATAAATACCTCACTGTTACTTTACTACCCAGCAATGGTTGTTATAGCTGATTTTGCTTCAAGTGTGACCAATAAGATTATGCTACATTTGTAACCAATGAGATTAAGCTACATTTGTGACCAATGAGATTAAGCAACATTTGTGACCAATGCGATTATGGTACATTTGTGACCAATAAGATTATGCTATATTTGTGACCAATGAGATTAAGCTACATTTGTGACCAATGAGATTAAGCTACAGTTGTGACCAATGAGATTAAACTACATTTGTGACCAGTGAGATTATGCTATATTTGTGACCAATAAGATTATGCTACATATATGACCAATGAGATTATGTTACATTTGTGACCAATGAGATTATGTTACATTTGTGCAAAATCTACAAGATGGGAAGGGTGTAGGAAACGCAATATGAATGATGTTATTTACTGTGAGTATTTATTGACATTCAAGACATATTTATTCAGTTTCAACTAAAGTCAATAAATCCTGACATCTTACAATGTCTTTACTTATACATACGCTAGACATTAAACAATACGTCTTGTCTTGTCTACAGATATGTATACAATATAAGCTGGCGAATACATCATGTGAGATCTACATATATACATTACATATCAAGACATTGCGTCAGGTTTACAAAATATACATTACACATCGGCCAAGACTTCATATCGTGTTTACATTACACTACATATTGGCCAATATGGCTTTTGCAAACAATAACCTATTATTCTTTTCTGTGATGACTGTTTAGTGGATTACCTGAATTGTACCTTTCGTATGGTTCTTATATATTGGTGAAAACATGAATCGGAAACATTCAAAATATTCCTACATCGGATGTATAATATTCGCTATAAAGAGATATACATTATTGTCAAAGTAACGATTAATAACGATGAGCTATAATTGTAATATAACATTATGTAGTTAATGTTCATATTTGGTGATTTGGTGTACCGTGGAACTGTTCAAGAGGAGAGGCATGCACAATTTTTTCATCAACTTTCCGACTGACATGCTATTTCAAACTTTCGTAATTCGGATTAACAGCCAAGCTTTAATGCCACGATACATTAGAGTCAACCTTCACTTACCAAGTAGAAAATCAATTTTTGATTATTTTGCAGAAGTCAACCTTAAATTTGTAACGATCTTGAGAGAATCATATGTCCAAAACTGTCTTCGTTTTCTCTGAGTCGTGATCAGTACAGATAATTCTTGCTGTAATACAGAAATATCATTACAAAGACATTGAAACATGATTTAGTGAGTAATGTAGGTTCACCGTCTTTAATAAATAACATATACACATGATTCATTATAATTTCGTCAAGATCACACAAGGTTACGATTATTATATGAATATATTAATGCATTAGTGCTCGTTCCGTGTATTTATTCTGCAGTTATATTTGTTTTGAGATCACTGATTCCCTTTTAATCAATGTTCTCTACATGTACCCTGACGTTTTGATGTAATCCAGACAGACAACCTAAATCTTCAAAAGTCCAGTTCGTGTGTTGATTTTTAACAGTTACATTCTCAAATGGGATTAGTACAACTGAATTATCTATACAACGGCTACATAAAGGACTACCTATATATTTTATTTTTTATTGTGGCTGAAATTTTATGTAGGTAATTTTAAGGTTCAAAAGCAGGTTTTACTGAAATTACTGAATTGAAGAGGTTACCACAGTAAATGGTGTTGTTGACATTCATAAAAAAGCCTGTGAGTGTACTGGCTATTCCTAAATTGTTGCTATTATTATTATTATTATTAATTGGTATCATAACATGTATAGAATTTGTTATTCAAACCACCATTTTGTTTTAAACACTCCTCTTTGAGAAAACACATATTTAACGGTAACTGTATATTCAATAATTATTGTAGTAATTATCAAGCGAATATTGCTGTTTCGTGTGCTTGTAAGATACTAAAAATAAAAACAATTGTCTCAAAAATTATCCCTTTAGTCACAAAACATTACACTGGCATGTGCTTGTTTTATTCCCCCATTGACAACACAGCCGTCTTTAGATTTTTAATGTAAGATTTATGAACGCTGTTGAAATTATCTTGGTTATAAATTAGCTTTCAATATATACTCTGTATAAACAATCCGAGTATTTTGTCTTGGTTAAGCACAATCGTATTGATATACGCTACGTTCTCGTATCTCTATAGAATTGAATTATCTTATCTCTAATTTATAAAGCATGTGATTGACTTTGCCGGTTGTTTATATCATTTTATTTACGTTTTGTCAGTTCATTGTAGATGCAACAAGTGTCTTCGTCACTTAGTCTACGCGCATACTTTTCTCTAATATAACCTTTAAAAGGTTTTCTTGTTATCATGCAACAGTGAAACGTTATCATCGTTATCATTTATATGAGATGGTACTTACAAGTTACTGCATTTGTATGGAAAAATATGAACGAGTTTTCACGATGGAAATACTTCACGATCTTGGGAAGTACAGGAAGCACATCTGATTTCGGCAGCGAGGGAGCTGAGTGTTGACACCTGCAAGCGTGTTTCTGTTTTGTAACGTGAGTGCAATATATATATATATATATATATATATATATATATATATATATATATATATATATATATATATATATATATATATATATATATATATATATATATATATATATATATATATATATATGTATATATATGTATATATATGTATATATATATATATATATATATATATATATATATATATATATATATATATATATATATATATATATATATATATATATATATAACTCGACTTGGTCATCACCAGGCGCTCTGCCCTTAACAGCATCCTCTCCACCAGAACATGCCACAGTGCAGACTGCGAATCCGACCATGCTCTCGTGAGCAGCCGAGTGCGACTACAGCCACACACACTACACCGCTCAAAACCAAAAGGACGCCCTCGCATAAACACTGCGCAGATGTCAGTCCCCGCTAAGGTGGAGGAGTATGTGTCCGCCCTGGACAATGCTCTCCAGGCCCTGCCTGAACACGATGCTACAGCCAAGTGGAACGCCATGACGGGTGCCATATACAGTACAGTTATGTCCACGTTTGGCAAGAAGGAACGACCCAGCCAGGACTGGTTCAACGCACACCTATCAAGGATGGAACCACAAATCGAGGAGAAACGAAAAGCCTTCAGAGCTAACAAAAACTGCCCTAATGAACGGACGCTTGCTGATCTCAGAAGTGCCCGACGCATCGCTAGACAGTAAGCGAACGAGTACTGGCAACAACTATGTGAAGGGATCCAGCGCAGTGCCGAGTCCGGAAACATCCAAGGTATGTACAGTGGCATCAAGAAGGCTCCAGGCCATACAGTGAAAGGGGTTGCTCCCCTGAAATCTCGGATGGGAGAGAAGATCACAGACCGTGGGCAACAGATGGCCAGATCGGTGGAGCACTACTCAGAGCTATACTCCCGAGAAATGTCAGTCACCGATGCAGCCCTCAGCCGCATAAAGAATCTGCCCACCATGGAGGAGCTCGACAAAGTGCCAGCCTTAGAGGAGCTCAGCAAAGTAATCGACTCCCTCCCAAACGACGTCCCGCCCGAATCTGTCAAACGTGGGAAACCAACATTGCCTAAACCACTGCATGAGCTACTTTGCCTCTGCTGGGAGGAAGGAGTAGTCCCCCAAGACATGCGCGATGCCACAATTGTGACCCTTTACAAAAACAAGGGCGACCGCAGCGACTGTAATAATTACAGACGGATCTCGCTCCTGAGCATTGTAGGTAAAGTGTACGCCCGCATTATACAAACAGGCTGCAGTTGCTGGCGGACCGTGTGTACCCAGAATCCCAGTGCGGTTTCAGAGTAGGCAGATTGACGACAGACATTACCTTCTCCCTACGACAACTCCAAGAGAAGAGCAGAGAGCAAGGTCAACCACTCTACATGATGTTCATCGACCTCACCAAGGCCTTTGACTTGGTCAGCAGGAAGAGCCTTTTTGAACTTCTCAGTAAGATCGGTTGTCCCATAAAACTCCACAGCATGATAATCTCTTTGCATGCATATATGAAGGGAACAGTCCGATATGATGGATCCTCCTCAACCTCCTTCCCAATTAACAGCGGCGTGAAGCAGGGCCGTGTGCTGGCACCAACCATTTTAGGGATCTTCTTCTCGCTGCTCCTGTCCTACGACTTCGACTCGTCCACGGATGGTATATATTTACAAACCAGGTCCAACGGGAGGCTGTTCAACCTGGCACGACTGCGCTGAAAGACCAAAGTGAGAGCTGTGCTCATCAGGGAGATGCTTTTTGCAGTTGACGCTGCTCTTGTGACTGACACAGAGGAAGCCCTCCAGAGACTGGGAGACCGTTTTGCTGATGCCTGCATGCAGTTTGGTCTCACTATCAGCTTGGAAAAAACAAATGTCAGCGTGCAAGATACTACCATTGCCCCTTCCATTAAAATCAACGGTGTCACCCTGGAAGCAGTCAACAACTTTACCTACCTGGGGTCAACCATCAGAAACACTCTCTCGCTTGATATGGAGCTGGACAGAAGGCTTGGAAAGGCAAACACCATCATGGCACGACTAACGAAGAGTGTGTGGGAAAACAACACGCTGACAGAGCACACCAAGGTCCAAGTCTACCAAGAATGCGTTCTCAGCACCCTTCTATATGGAAGTGAGACCTGGAGTACCTACATGAGGCAAGAGCGCCGGCTCAGCTCCTTCCATATACGGTGCCTAAAACGCATCCTGAAAATCACCTGGCAAGACCGTGTTCCACACAACGAGATCCTGCAGCGTGCAAGTACCCTCAGCATGTACTCTCTGCTGAGCAAACGCCGCCTTCGATGGCTGGGACACGTCCGACGCATGGAGGATGGAAGGCTGCCAAAGGACATCCTATATGGACAGCTGGCCACTGGCATGAGGAGAGTCGGCCACCCCTCACTCCGTTTCAAGGATGTATGCAAGAGGGACATGAAGGCATGCGACATTTCACCCGATGGCTGGGAAGTGCTGGCCGAGGACCGAGGCACCTGGAGACTGACGGTAAACAAGGGCATATCAGTCGCTGATGCGAGGAGAGGCCAGTTGGCGGCGGAGAAACGTGAGAGAAAGAACGCGGCAGCAACCACAGTAACTCAGACTTCCCAGTATGTCTGCACCAACTGCAATAGGGACTGTCACTCACGTATAGGCCTGCACAGCCACAGCAGACGATGCCAACACCCCAGAGACAGATAACATCCCAAGGGCGCTATTCGCATGGTCTCTCGAGACTGAGTCGCCAATTATGATGATGATTATATATATATATATATATATATATATATATATATATATATATATATATATATATATATATATATATATATATATATATATATGTATGTATGTATGTATGCATATATATATATATATATATATATATATATATATATATATATATATGTTATATATATATATGTATATATATATATGTATATATGTATGTATATATATATATATATATATATATATATATATATATATATATATATATATATATATATATATATGTGTGTGTGTGTGTGTGTGTGTGTGTGTATATATGTATGGAGTACATTCCTTACACATATAACAATTTGTTTATTATATGTATAGGCCTAAATGAATTTTTTTTTAATACAAATTAAACTTCTTCATATCTGAAGAAAATCTTTTTATGAACATTATCTCACCAGTGATTTAGTTACCTACAAACGGTTAGCTGTCTACTGTCAAACATTAGTTGTCTACTATCCAACACCCCGTTATCGATAATCCAACGTGCCGTTTTGTGACGAATACCCCGCACATGACGCAATATGATTATATTGTATAGTTTTCTCTCATATTTATGTCTCTATTACACTTTTGGTTTCATACGGTTTTTACGATTTGAGAGATTATATACAAACATATTAAATCGAAATCAAATTTTGATATATTGTATTTTTGTTCGGGTTACTTTAAACCAATATTTATATTTGTAAAGGTTATAAAATGTAACGTTAGCAAAAGACACCTAGAGGAATTTATCATGAGTTCCATTGCATGCATAATCATTTATTCTCACTATTTTGTGCTTAATGGCAGGCTTTCTTTAATACAGACCAGTAAACCTCTGTAAGAATTTCCATTAATACGTTTGGTCTAAATTTGTCAATACTCAAAATTAAGTAATTTAATTTTACCAAATATAAAAAAGGGTACCATAAATAGTTCATGACTAAACGTTCTAGATATCGTATCTTAACTTTGACCTTTATTTAAAAATGTCTGAACTTTCAATCACCAAGGAGAGATTGAGGGCATGTCTTGCTAAAGGGCAGGGCTGTTTTGATTTGGTTTCTTACTTTAGTAAAGTCAAATTGGACAGGTCGTCGCGTCATTTTATTCAGAATAAGCAATCCGAACCACCCGCTGGTATTCTAGTGCACCGCTAATTCTCATCATTTGTACCAATTTGTATCACACTTGTTACGAAACGCAAAAGAGTGAACGGCTGCGATCAGTTTATAGAAATTAATATGACTGTGACGGGTTTCACACACTGGTATCGGCTGTGTGTGCCTCGGAACCCGACATTGCTACCTTTACACAACTGGCGATATTTGAAAGTGTTCTTTAAAACACGAATTATAATAACCTACTTGGTGAACATACCTTGCTTCAAAGTAAGCTTACGAGTGTAACAATCGTTTTTGTATAATCTTATTGCGCTGATGGTAATAATTTATTTTACAGACGTTCAGTATTTCAGTTACAAATCCAGACTAACATACATGAACAACACTCAATTCAATATGTTGACTACCTGTTAAGGGTACTGATTGAAACGTCGTAATAACATTACGATATGCAGCAACAGAGGGCCATTATTTATTTGTCAAAAGTGTTTACCACGAATGTATGCACTACTTAATATTTACAGCTTTTACAATTTCTGAGTTAAAGTAATTTATTGTACTAACGTTCTGATGTAGTACACTGCTTAAGAGGCCTTATTTATGGTACTAGAGATACATTTCGATTTATATTTCTCTGACATATGTTTATCAATCACATTGTCTGCTGAGAGTGTACTATACTAATGCAAGTTGCGACTGTACCCGTTCAAGAGTAATGGTGACCTAATTTACAGTAATTAATAGTAATAACGTTATGACACTATGGCTTTATTAATAATAACTTCACATTAATCTAACGATATATATATAAAGAAGTTATTGGTTTTTAAATTTTGGCTATATCTGGCAGGCGCTACATATTTAAAACCATCTTGCAGATGTTTCTCTGACAGTCTTTGTTGATGTTGCATTTTAAAAGGTGTGTATCTGTGAGGGTTTCAATGGTTGGGGTGGATTTCTCCCGACGGTTAAATGATTTAATATACAAAAAAAGTCAAATTCAACGAATTAAACTTTAAGAACAATTTAATAGTCAAATGATTCAAATTGCCCAAGTACTCTCCTATTGCATCACTTGATTAATAGTGAGAGATAGATTTCCACCTGTCCTTGTATTATACCTATATGTGTATTTTTCTCTCCTATTCCTCCCAATGCCTTCTCCTCTTCCTCCCGACTTTCTCCATAATTCCTGCTCCTCCTCGATTTATCTATACTCCTTCTCCTCCTTCTCTAATTTCTCCTCTTCGACTCCTTTTCTTCCTCCGCCACCTTCTATGCACCTTTTCTCCACCGACTAGAATGTGATCAACTTCGACTGCTCTGCTAGCCTCACTTCAGTCTCCACCTCTCTTCTTGGAGACCCGGGTCTCAACTGAACGGGACGTTCTATCCCATAAAAAACTTCCTGTGAAAACACAAGGACGGTACAATATTATTCCTTAGCCCGCTCATCTCACACTACACCCAGCCTATCATCCGATTAGGGCTATAAAATTTCTTCGGTCACGCATTCATTCATATTGAAATAAACAACGTCGTAATAAAAGCACGGTATCAATTACATTTTTATACATACATTAATAAAGTACGTCATATCAGTATATAGACCTTTTTCTGTTGCTATTTTTAGCTTGCTAAACATATTCCATAACCGCGTTCGATACAATCATGCGCATTTGAAGTAGGGCAACTCGAGTGACCTACACGTCTTTTATGAATATAGAATTTGCCATTAGAGGTCGCCGCAGATAGTAGCAAACATTAATATGCCAGCTCATTGTTGTTGTGTTGGTTGTAACAGCTGACAACAAAAACGATGTAAGATAAAGTTTTTCAGGATTCCAAAGGAGGAATTGTTAAGGAATAAGTAGATTGCTGCCATCCGCAGAGAAAACTGGCTGCCCACTGATCACACCAGGATATGCAGTAAACATTTCATTAAAGGTAATATATATATATATATATATATATATATATATATATATATATATATATATATATATATATATATATATATATATATATATATGAAAGATTTGCGTACCAATTAAGATATTTATGTGAAAACATCGCATGTCTCTGCCAATTAATTTATTTTCTTTTTTCTCCATCTTTTAACGATTGTTTAAACATTTGAGCTGAAGGCGTCAGGATGAGCGTGCGCTTTAGGGACTAGTGGTTTCTTGTGTTTATTTATTAGAAACGTTCGGCTCATTATATGTTGTACTAAACATTTCATAGAAAAGACCGTCAATGTTAAAGCCCCGGCCACTAACCTACGCGGGGCCCCGAGTGGCCTAAAGCGCTCACCGTTACGGATCACTGCCATCTCACCTCTGTCTGCGTCGGTTCGAGTCTCGGATTCGGCTAATGAGGTTATGTGAGAAAGCTTGCCAGTGGATTCTCGTGGGTCGGTGGTTCTTTCCGGGTTTTTTTCCGGGTTCTACCTCCACCATTAATACTGGCCGTCATGTATAGCTTATCTTGTGCTAAAAATGGTGTTAAAACCAACAACAACAACAACTAACCTACTCTAATTATAAGAGACACAAAAGAGTGAAGGTGCTTGTTGACATTTAGTTCCACTGGAGCAGTGGTATTCTTCTCAACATGCTGGAGCGGACGAGTCTCAGACCGAGATATAAGTCTTAAATCGGGGCTGATGGAGAAGCTGCCTCCTGGGGACACTGTCCTTGCGGATCGTGGATTCACGATGGTGGAATAATTTTCTTTCAGTGGAGCAAAGTTGATGGTTCCAGCTTTCAAAAAAAAAGGAAAGAAGAAAACAACCATCGGCAAAAGAGATGGAGGAATCCAGGTTTATGTCGCGTTCCATAATACATATTGAACGTGTTATAGGAACACTGCCATTGACAGAAGCCAAAAGACCTTGCCGTAATGCGGAGACAACATGTGATCAATAATTGGTGATATTGTCAACATGAAAGACCCACTATTGTAAGTAGCTTGTTTCTAGGACCACCCACCAATATTTCTCTTAAGCATTTTAATTACAATGGTTTCTTTTATATCTCTGGTTTGATGGTATTCATTGTATTTTCTATGGAAATGATATATTTATGTTGCGAATATTACTTTTTGTATACATTTAACTTAGAAAGAATGTTTTTGCTCTGCATTGTATTTTGGATGCCTAAGACGTTAGAAGCTCTAAACATTATTCTCAAAGCAAACTAACACAGTTGTAACATATTATATGTGTGTTTTATTGAACATGCGTTTTTGTGATTTTTATAAGACCGGGTGTGTTGAAACTAGTCATGTTCAGCTATATTTACCCCTACATTAGACGACAGTGCAATAAATTAACATTTGTTTTTGCTCATATGTGTGTAAATAGTAACTATTTTCTTAAAATTTCATCCTGTGAGATGATGCATAAGTATGTTCTCTATTATGAACAACATTGCTGTAATATTTCAAATTATAAAGTCTTGAAGCTTGCTACAATTCTGTCACAATCAACATTATGTAGAATACATCCTTGTGCAATCATCCTTTTGGTTGTCTTGGAATCTTTACATTTGAAGCACACCCATTTTTCCTTAGGTGCCAATTTTAGTCCTACGCGTTGAACATGATACCACTCTGTAAGACAGCCCTTGTTTATCACATGTTATCATATCATCATGTTCCTCACAAAACCTAAAAAAAAGTATGTTGTTTGAATATCATGCGATTCCATTTCTGACTTGAGTTTTTGTGTCAAATGTTCAGGAAGAACGGTGTTGAGGAAATATTGTCGCAAAGTTTGTTCCATTTTCAGGAAAAAAATCCGAATCAGCTCGAACACGCTTAATATGCAACCCACAGGTTGTCCAACACACAAAGTCACAATAGACTAATTTAGTAAGAGCCATTTGCCCTTGGATCTGAATGTAATATTTGTGTGAGGGTTTCAATGATTGGGGGCTCATTTCGTAACTTTTGGAATGTTTTTCCAAGAAAAATGAAGGGTCCTCAACACTACAGGGATCATTCTCTCTGCGGGAGTGAGGTCATTTCATATCGACAACTTCTTTACAGCAACAGTCATATGTAAAAACAGCATGATGAGATGCAGCCAGGAAACGGATTTTCCTCAAGTAAAAATAGATCACTGCATATCAATTCAAAATGTTCATGCTGTCCCATCATCTCACGTTTGTACTTCTTGAGATCATCTTCTTCATGTTTAATTCCCCACCGAGTTGCAGATGTATATGTTGCTGGGTTATACTGTATTTTTTTCTTTACTAATGAAGTGCTTGATTGCTGCTCACAATTAGTACGTACGATTTCATGAAAGTTTGATGCAGTTAACCTCCCTTTCCGATATTCAAACCAGAGGGAGTATTTGCTTTGTAGCCGAAACGTTTTACCAATTTGTCTGCCTGTGCTAAAGTAAATGTAGACAGGCAAGTACTTCTTTGCACTATGTAATTAGTTCCTCTTGCGAGAATGCAGAATTCTCTTCACTGTACAGTTTACTAAGAACTGTGGAAGGGTTGGCCCACACAACTAAAGCTGAGGTTTTGGGTTAGTAATACTAAATATCACAGCATTTGGATTTGTTTTTCTCAGCTTTTGAAGAAAACTTGACGTATCATCAAACTTGGTTGGTTCCACATTCTGCACAGTTGTTTGCATTTTCTTGTGGAATTTGTCACATCTGGGCTTCTGGAATGATATTTCTTTCAAGGTGGCCGCATAAACCTGCAAACAAATATAAATAAAATGTGTTAGAATGGATTTAATGTTATTTTTATTACGTCAAGTGCTCAAAAATTTGAAAAGATACTTTATAAAAAATATCCTACCAAATATGTTTACTGGTTACTTTAACTTAAACATGTTATATGAAAAGCACCAATTATACTTACATATATTATACAAGACAGTTGTTCCCTAATATGTATACCTTTGTGAAAAGTTTTGATTCAACTCATGTGGAATGGAAGTACAGGAAACTTTGTTGAACCCCAGTCTGTAGCAGGCTTCAACCTTAAACAGCAGTGCCGCAACATGTGAATATACCTCTCCTAAACTGAAGAAAGGAATAGAAACACGTAGCTCTTATTAATAAAATGATATATGTATTTGAGTTCACCTTTTTATTATCAAGTTCTGTTATTTTAACAACAAATGCATATATATCATTTCGTGTTTCCGCATGATGACTCTCCCCTTAACTCTCTCCTATCTGCATCGTAATTATTAGTATGATAATAAGCAAGCAAAGTAGCAGCTAACAATTAACACAATAATATGCATATAAAACCACACACCAAACAATCAGATTTCTCTGAAAGACAGTCTTGCCTATGATTTAATCAAATTAAATGGGAATAAAAGTGAATCACAAAAACTGCATATAATTCCTTGGGGAGATTGTAAGCAATTTCTCTCTCTCTCTCTCTCTCTCTCTCTCTCTCTCTCTCACACACACACACACACACACACACACACTCTCTCTCTCTCTCTCTCTCTGGTCTTATTTTGCTAACTGATTGAATAAACATGGAGATTAATGGTAATTTAACTTGTTAGTTCTTAGTAAAGCAACCCAGACCTCGTGGGGCTTATCAGAGATGGTTTGGGATCTGTTTACGTTGGCCTTGATGATGCACCCATCCACTGTAAAACTGATTATATGCTTCCAGCGATTTATAAGCCTTCAAGTTTTCACGAGTATATAGTCCAGGAGAGTAATTAAATACACGTAATTCTGGCCACCTGGTAACATCATAAACCCACCCATCTCCTTTCAGCAATGGATCGTCCAACTTTGTAAGTCCTATGTGATGCAGTTTGTGCTCGTATCTACTTTCCTCTGTATTATGAAGGTTACTGAAATATTCACTCATGATTTGCGAACACACTATTTCTGTAAACGGTGTACAGATGTCAAACCTTTACGTCTTTGTCAGGAACTTTCTATGAGAACATTCACACTGTTAATGACGACCGCATAAAAGTTGACTAAGTTGATTGCACATGCGTTAAATATTGGCGCGAAAAAAACCGGATTCGACTTCCGGGAAAGGTCTATATTCCCAATCCCATTATACTAAGCAATATCACAACAATCAGGCTCATTTCTTTATATATTGCAACTCATGCAAAGTACACAAATATTCAAATATCAATGCTTTGATATATTTATACATCCATAGTAACTAATCTTACATACTTCAACCATTTTCCAAATTCACAATTCAAGCATGCGTAAATTCTAACATAGCGCATGAATAAATGAACTAGTTTACTACAAAGTAACCAAATAGCGAATTACAAAATTAATTCTGACCACAAACTAAAAATCTATATAATTCTTTACGTAAGGTTCAAGCCCATTTCACAAATACGCATGTAAATGAAACACTACAAAGGTAATTATACATACTAAAGGATGCATATAATTAAGTATACATACTAAACATAATTACAATTACGATGCCGTAATATTCGGCCAAAAATAGAGCAAATAACTGACTGACCTTTTCGAAGCTTTGTCTTTCCTTAGAATTTGTTTCAATGTTTAACCGCCAAATTACGAGTGGCTTTCTCGGAGTAATCCGACTTGCTCAGCAATCTTCCCAGGAGAACTACCGACCTTTTGCTTGCGCGTTATGAAGTTAAAATTTGGATCTAAATTGTACTCACACCCTCCATCTCAATTCCGATTGGATATTGCTTTAAACCGATCCATTACAACTCAGCGGACAATGTCCTTCTAGCTGTCTGTCCACGTGGGGACGGATGAGAACACGTCCCCTTCGCCCCGTAGGATTTGTCAGATCTCTGAACAAACCTTAACCTTTAGGTATGGTACGGCAACCCTTTCTCCAGTTGGCACGATCTATCGCCTGTGTCGATTCAAGATTCCGCTCTCTGACGTGTTACGGTAACCGTGCGTAAGAGATTAAATCTAGCCCGCAAATGTTTACACATCAAACACATGGCCACGGTAATATTTTCAAAACAGGTAGATTATAGTTATACCTGACCTTATGGCTGGGGCTTAGCAAACGCTACAGTATCTTAGAGGGTTTTGTGATCAAAAATATTTTCAATCGTGTGGCTGGTAGAATATGGTCTTTGAGAAAATTATAAGAGACTAATTAGGTGGTTGGCTTTGATGTTTTTGAAAATAATTGTAAAACAGGAGCATGAGTGGTTTATTGTTTATTTTGCTTTTGTTTTCAATGCAAAATAAAGGATAGTACGGTGGGTGGCTTCGCCTTTGGAAAATAGTTTTTAAAGGAGAGATAGTCTATGATTTGTCACCAATTTATTCAGGATAGAATAATGAATGGCCTCAAATTGTAAAAGTAAATTTAAAGAAAAAGAAAAAGATATAGGCTCGTGGATAGGGATTAAAAAAGTAAACGATATGGAAAGGATTGTTGTTTCAGGATTCAATAATGTTGATGGTTTGGATAAATATGAGAATCTAAATATTTATGGTTCTGGGTTTGTAAAATTAAGACTATGGATAAGCGGCTTGAAATTTTCAGTCAAGTCGCTGGGTGGCTTGGGGTTTCAGAGCAGCAAACCTTTTATAAAAAGCGTTTTGGTGGCCCTTAAAATATATATTCTCTCTCTCCCTCTCCCCCCCCCCCCCCGTCATTCTTTGATCACACATCTTCTTTAAGAGAAGACAAATTTCCTGCGAAACTGCATCATAATCCCCAAACGCATTTTGCGTAGCAGGCCCTTCATTTTAGAATCTCATTTTATATTTTGCAAATGAACATTAGTAATAATCAGCATTTTATAGTTTGCATTTAGTCACTTAATGTTTTTCCCATTTTTTCTAACTTAGGTCATTTTGTACACACACAATATTGATGCTAAACTATTATTCCAAATCGAAATGTTCATCGAAAATGGGATAAAGAAATTTTTAATAAATGGCCGAAGAGGGTTTATTAGGTCATTTAGTCGTTACCAGAATTTCTTTGTATCTAAATTGTTTAATCAATTTTTAGAGAAAATCATTTAAAGACACTATACATTTATCTGAGCATGTGTTTCAAAGTTTCTCTCTGATTTTTGTAAAGGCAGTTTTTATAAAACATATATGCAGATTAAAATGTTAATCAAAAGCACCCTCGCAAACATGTAAAATAGGTCGACTATTTTTGAGGATCTAGACCTGATAAAACAGTGTATTGATCGTGTACTTTAAAGTACGTACATGCCCCAGTGACGCAGATTATAATCCATTCAGACAAGACTACGTTGATGCAAGTCTTGACTAGTCGAATGAGGCTTATTGACGTGCATGTAGAAAATGTATAACATGCGTAAACAAAGTTGTTACAATTTTAAAGAAAGTGCAGTTTAGCCTGTTGTTAGTTGTTGCGGCTCCAGTGCTTGAAAAAGCAACTCGTTTAGAAAGCATCTGAACTACATATAGGGTGCCTCGGAATAAGGTGACTGAAGGACGCACACTAAAGGAAAAGGTCTTCCATTATCAAAGGCATGAAGGGTGCCTCCGAATATGGTGATTGAAGGACGCACAATAAAGGAAAAAGGTCTTCCATTATCAAAGGAATACGGGAAACTAGCCCCATCATCCCGAATTGAACAACACCTGGAACGCATTGGGCAGCAAACGTGGTAACGCCCTAACATCTTTTGTATTTTCACTCGTACTGGTTAGCATCGCCGCGTGAAGTATTTGGCTGTAGAACGCGGGGCGACACACGACAATGCTGCTCTTGCAAAGTAGGTCCCATACACGAACATCTTGTTGCTAAAGCGTTGCGTGCACTCGAGTGTTCACCAACCCGGTTGATTTATACTACTTGTGTCATTTATAATGGAAAATTCGATCAAATGCGTACCAAGGCACAGTTCTGTTTGTTTAAAGTTTACCAAACAAAGTAAGGTAGACCAAGGTATTTGTAAGTAACAAGTCAATGTCTTGATCTGAGATAATCAATAAATAAACTATGTATAACCTACCAACAAAACAAAAAGCAGGTATACCTAAACTAAAGAATACGTTTTTATGCAAATACTAGTCAAGTATACATTTGATGTTATAATAATTATGAATGGTTAATAATTCTCCATTATAAATTCAGACTTTTTTTTTGTTGTTGACCCAGCCAGTATGTTGCTTTCAGTACAAGGACGTGACCATGACTTCTTATAAATAAGTTCTAATAGTTTTCTATTTTGTTGCGTATTATTTAAGCTATAGCAATCAGGAATAACGTGTCCTCTCTTATGAATTTAATCTCTCTTCCTTAAATCAACAGGTTTCATCTTTACAACAAGTCCATAAAGTTTATTCTAAGTCTATTGTGCAGAAGAAGAAAAAAAAATGTTATTTTGGTGTGTTTTGGTTTTGGTTTCTTGCTAAACTAGCCGTGCTAAGTTTTTCAATTACGTACTATATGCACGCGAAGCAGGCAAAACATCAACATAATGTCCTATTAGTTTAATTTTGCATAGAGTTTCAAATGTATATATACTAATAAGTGTCAAAGAAGATATTAATGTTTCATTTTTTTTGGAATTTTTTTTTCACATAATATTTCATTTGCGTCCTCTGTGGAACTTTCAAAACGTACACATTTTATTCGTTTTACAATACATTGATAATGCAAACGTTGAACGTGTATACAAGGGTTAAGATTTAAATTACAGCACTGTATGCAAAGAAGATGGCAGTACTATATAACACGTTTCCCCTTATTTGACCTATATTTTGACATCATCTCCGCTCGCGACACCAATTGTAAAGTTTATGCCTAATAATTGGCCACACTCGTGGATAAAATATAAACAAGCCAAGAATCTTCCTTTCTTACTAAGGAAATAAATTATTGATATTTATCCAACTGACAATTGTACTGCGCGTAACATAACATAATGTCATAGATACTTATTAAGTTTCATTCGAATTCAATGGCTCTAAAACGTATATAACGTCACCATATTTAAAATTTTCATTCACATTTGATATTCAAATCATTTGCATTCCATTGATAAAGTAATCTGAAAATAATTTTTGAATCGTAAGTTTACGAAATGGTACCACTATACATCTCTCTCTCTCTGATTTACCGATACTTCCCAGATTTTTTAAATATATATCTGAAACACTGAAGGTAGATCTTTCGGCTACAAATGAATGCTCGTATGAAAATTTTGGGATAAAGGCTTGACGAAGGAAGTGCTTTGTTTCATCTTATTATTCCGCTCTCTTGATATTCTCGTTAAATAACACATGTACACTGGTGTATATTAGTTTGAGTTCACATCAAATAATGATTTATATGTTATTTATTTTGAAAAAAAAGAGAAATCTCCTATGTTATAGTAAAGTTATATAAATTTCACACATTTTTACAAGTAGATTATGGATTGACTTCCTTCATTGCCAGCGTTAACATACATCAGTGTTACTTCTTGAAATGTTATATGTACCTTATGAAAATGCACCGCTGCAAAATATTTAGTGCATTTTGTAATGTCACCATTATCGCTGCATCCCTTTACTCCAACACACTGTACTCATTTTCTTGTGCAGAAACGTCAAACTAATATGCACCAGTAAGCATTGATAGCTCCATGGAAATCGCAAGAGAACAGGATAATAAAAGAAATTATTTTGTTGAGATCTCATTCTTGCTGAACGGGAAATGTGTTTCAAAATTGAATCGACACTGTGGTGTGATTAAATATACATTTTGTTCGTAAGCAGAAAGCATGCGCCTAATGGTTTGATACAACCAGGATCAGTTTGACTGACAGAAATTTGATGCACTCTTTGTTGACACCTAACTTCAGAACCAAAAGAAAGCTACTTATACATTTTTATTGTTACATAATACGATTATGCAGCTCCAGAGATTCCGATTATGCGATTAATGAAATCGTTGTTGCATTTGGTGACGCTGACCCTAACAAATCTTCCACGCACATTATTGCCTCCACTATTTATCATTATGTTGAAAGAAAACAGCCATCACGTAACTATCACCGTTAGTTGTTTGTTTGTTTGTTTGTTTTAAGTCTGCTTTGCTTTACTTCGACCTCCAGTAATACTTTTCTGGGCCAGTCAATTGTATTATTCACCTGAGGATAGGAAGTAGTGATAAGTCAAGTCTATAACTGTAGCATAGCATAGCATGCCATTGAAAGATGAGAACGTCGTTCACATAAAACATCCGCGTATTTTCAAAGTAGCACCATTAATATACGTGTGATAATTATGCTCGATATGATAGTACCAGAAATGCATTTTTGGGATCACAAACTCTAAAACTTACAGAATCACAAATCGTAACCCTAACATTGACGGACGGACAAGATTAATGTGTGGTGAGGCAGAAAAAGACAAGTAAAGCTATTCACGTATGCTTAAAAGAGCGGAGTTCCAAATATGCATGAAGAATCTATCCCATTTGTCTTTCTTTGGTGTAAGCTTAACATGCACACATTTCCGAAATATGCTGTAAAACTTAATTAGTAACTAAAACAGCTATAGAGGCTGAAAAGCAATTCCTGTGACGTCACACTTTCGTATTAATTGAAAATTAATTTTTTCACGAATTCACAAACCATGCATTTTCATTTTTGATTTAATCGCAGGACTGGACATACACGCACGTCCCTCACAGTAGAGAAGATTAAATATAAAAGTTTAAATATACTTGTACACGATGACTTGCTTTCCCAGAGAAACCACTGAGTTAAAACGAATAACCGAAGGTTCGAAAAAAAACCTCGTTTTTCTGAATAATATTACTTACTTATACTTGAATTGAAGTTGTTTTCGCCAACAACGCATGTACTTAATTGATCGTGTGTGGGGAATTGAAGCCACACCCAACACGCATTTGTGCATACAAAGAATACGTTTCAGTTTTATCTGGTTCGGGAATATTAAGCCCCATGGGACACAGCTTTTCAGGTGAGAGACAATTGAACCCCACACACACATACTCATCTTAATACGGTCTGTATCGGTAGGGATTAATACCTGACTCAAGACGACACCCCGGTTCCGTATAAGTTACAATCTTAATTTGAGTCATGCATAAGTTTGGTTATACATTTTCTTACTCAATTAAATTTAATTTCGTGTACAAAGTGTACTTTGGCTGCCTAAAATAGCCAAAATGATAGAGTCTAAGTGACCTATTAAATTTCCGAGTTAGGTGTTTCTAGTTGATAATTAAGGACGATGAGCTAAAGGATCACGTCATGTTACATGGAATTATCGATTGAGGCTATCAAGCCATAGGTGATAGCCATTAAATAACACAGGCAAAATTGGTTAGACCTTAAAAGGGCTGAGGTGAACTATCGTCAGGGAACATGAGTCCTTGTATTTATCCAGGTGGTACGAACTTCTTTCTGGTGCGTCCAACGGTTTTGTTTGGAGGGATTAGGTCGGCTACCACTAAATCTTCCCACCCAACTATTGCAGTCTCTATTTTATGGACTCTAATTAGCTCGTTGGATAGTATGATGATCAACTGCATCGGCATCATGTTGTACCTTCCTCCTAGCGAATATAGATTTTCACTAGCTTTGATCAAATTTTTCCGATTTTCTTCTCCGAGCTTCCCTTCAAAGTATTCGCAATTTCAGCAAGTGTGTAGGTCTTCTGTATTTTTATGAGAGTGTTTACCATCTTCGAGGACAAAATCCATATCCTTATCCTAGATCTGGTCATAAAATTAGATTAGTGCTCTTTTTCAACTGCTGCAAGGCCTCTGGTTGCCATTTTTTGACGGAAGACGTGGTTGTTGTCGCCCACGTTACTCTCATAGTTGAGGTTATAAGTGATGACGCTGTTGCAGTCTTTAGTTTCTGTTGTTTCTTGTACTGATCACGCAGTTGTTGATTGTGGTGTCTTTGTTGTTCTTGTGGTTGTTGGTGATGGTAGTGATTCAACGGTTTTCAACAGCATTCTCGTTTGTTATCTGAAATCCATGTAATTTCAGGCGTCATATCAAACATTATTGTTGTTATTATTGAAGTTGCTGCTGAGGTACACACTGATAATGCTGAAGGCTGTTTCTCCTGTTCTTGTTTATTAAGTGCCTCTGTATGTTCCTGACTATTCTAATGCAAAATTTGTATTGGAACAGAGCGTGTTCCGCATCAATTTGTACAAGAAGCAAACACGGCGAGTCGTAAACTATGTAATGATGACTTAGTCTATTAAGGATCAAGTTCAAATCTGCCAAATCACTTGCAGTAAAAACACGTGGTAATCATAATGTTAAATTTCTGTTCAGTCACAGGCGCGCTTGAAATAATTGCGGGTAATACGACAAGTCGATAGAGAGCATGACATAGAACATTAATCATGATCAAAGTCACAAGCCTTTGTTTATCAAAGCATCCACATTTGATTTACCACATTTATCCATATCTCGGTGCGATTTTGATTGTCAATAAATCACTTCCAAGATAAGCTTGCATGTGGATATGGCCTGGATTAAACTCAACAAGCATTAACGAGTTACTGGGTCCTTAGTTATAATTTTACAAAATTAACCAAGACCTCCCCACCTTCCACAAATCTCATTTAATTAGATTAAGATTAACATGTTTTCATTATCGTCAGTGCGATTTAGCGGGGTACGGAATCAATAATTACAATCGAAGGCAAATATCAAAAAGGACTGATTGAATAACAGTGTTCACATGTAGGAATAAATTCAATGAAAATTTGAATAAGAAATGATAGTATTCGCTTCATCTTTATGTGTTATAACCACATTTGCTTCAAGTGTAACCTAAAGTATTTTACAAGACGGACTCCCATATCCATAGTTTGTTTCTTTTTAACTTGAACAGTACTGACCATAGCTTATATTGAAGTGGAGAGCTTAAAACTAAATAAGGTTATATCAACTTGGATAACGTGATTAGCACGTGACTGTTAGGTATTTAAGATCAGCGACTGAGCAACGCGCACAGAGCCAGAATAGGGCCAATGGATATGAACTTCTTGTTGTACTAGGGATTCTGATATATTTAAAGCAGGTTGAGTGTGAATGGAAGTTTACTAGTTGAATTTCTTGTAAGCAATGAATTGCTTTATAGAAGTAATTTAATTGTTTTGCAAACAAATTAACAATTTTGTAAATTCAAGGACACCACATATAGCAGAGAAGGATATGCAGATATAATTTGACCTGAAAATCTATTATATTCTGTTCTATTTTTCTTCTTCTTCCTCTTCTTCTTCTTCTTCTTCTTCTTCTTCTTCTAGTTCTTTTTCTGCTTCTTCTTCTTCTTCTTTGTGTCTCGTTTATGTTTCAAAGTCTTTCACCATTACTTTATGTTTCTTCCAGTTTCGCCAATTGATCGCAACTTAAGTAAGTATACCTTAAGTTATAAAATACATGCAAATGCTCAACATTGAAACATATTTAAAACTGCTAAATATTTTTAAATATATAACAATAATAAAACTGAAATGTAAAAGCATATAAAATGCCAAATATTCAACAGTTTTTATGATAATACTCAACATTTAAAAGAAACGTACAATATAATTCACAATATTTTAAATGCATTTAAAAATGCATACTAATACTAAACATTTAAAAGTTTATAATAATACCCAATAATAACATGTGACAAGTAAACACAGATAATATTACTCCACATTTAAATGAATATAATAATGCTCAATATTAAAAAGTATACAACATTTAGAAACAAAATCATGTTGTTCGTCTAAGTACTTTGCAGCGAAGGCAATTTTCGGTTACAATTGTTATGTTTATGAGCCTGGATGCGCAAATCCATTTAGGAGATCTGGAACGGCTTCGTGATCTTGGCACTGTTACAAGTGGAAGGCCAAAGCTTAGTATGTAAAGGCAAACGGTATGTTGTCATTCTTCAATGAATTAAACACACACACACACACACACACACACACACACACACACACACACACACCGCTGAGTAAAACGTTGGATATACATTCACCAATTATCCGGAATATCCGCTCGCACGAACTACTCCCCGTGTCCCTGAAAGATTAGCTTATTACATTGTGAATATGTGTGTACGAATGAAACTAATTTGACCATCACGAAGTCATGACACAGAGTAGCATAAATCAAAAAGAAAGAAATGATCAGAAAGAAAGAACTGAATGTAAAACCATACAATCATAATTACAATGGTGTTATGAAAAAGAAAATGAGTATTTTTTTAAATGCAAACAATGGAAGTTTAGTTAAGAGAAAGAGAGAGGAACATACAGAGTGAGAAAGTCATAATTATTATTTAATTCCATTCCATTCCATAACATCATTGATTTGCTTTACTTAATAGCACCGAAGTATTTGTTTCTCATTTTGAGATCGTTATTTTGATTAGTAATATAGTATAACGTGATCAAACCGTCATGAAACGACCGGGTACAACCAGACCGAAAGAAATAAAGTAAGGTTCGTTATCTGTCAAATAGATTAGAAAATAAGATATCAAAATGTGACTTTATTTTGCAGTTTATTTTGTAGTTGTTGCCAGAGGTTGTGATACAGTACATCGAACTACATATACATATGTAGAAGAATCATATGGTTATAATAACACAACTAGGACATATTGTATTTTTAATGAAGATCTCTGTAATTACGCTATACCAGTGGGGAGTTCGATCATCTTAATTTCTGCCTTGGTTGTTGTCTACATTGCCCTTCAATAGTGACGACATAATTTAACTGTAAATGCTGCTTTTTGTCCAGTTTATGATCAATTTTATGTATTTGCCATATCGACATATATCTCAGTTCGTATTTTTGTTTACATAACATACTAAATGTAGTTCAAAACCGAAGTTTAAAACCGGTCTGTTGCTATCATTGAGGAAGATGTCATATGACTTATTATTGGTCCAGTAGGTTGGATTTGGATATTTAGCTGTAACAAGCAAAGAAAACTTAGGCTGCTCAGTCCAGTTCCAAAGTCTACTGACAAGTGGTCGGATAGGAATTAATCTTCAACTGACAATTACTTAACAAGTGATATTATTACGTGTAACAGCCGACCAATTCACCACAATAGCATGTTTTCTATACGAAAGCTACATTTGGGCTGAAAGAAAGGTGCACCCCGTTCCGCTTTATAATGATTTGAAACACTTTTGCTTGGTCATAACATTTTCATTCAATTTGTCTTCCCTTCCCGTTATACGTAATTTATTTGAAGTAATAAATGCTTTACACAAAATATAACGTGTAGCTATCGTACTACATAATTTTATTTAAACCGTCTGCCAGCAAATTACATGAAACTAGCATATTAAAGAGTTCTTATCACAGGAAACGTATTTTTCAAGTGAAACTTTTCACAAGCTCTTCTATATATAACAACAAAGGCTAAATACATTTTTAAGGAAAATTAATTGTGCTCAATCCTCCTGTGTTTATATACTGTCTGCACAGTACCATTCACGCACGCAAGCGCATGGAAGTCCATGTGAAATGAATGATTTGCCTTGCTGAAATCAATGTTTCTCCCTTGGTAATTTCAAAAGAATGAGTATCTCTGTTTACTGTCCATGTCAATTTTCGTTTCGTTTCTTTTTTTATGTTTTAATCCCTAGCAATCATTACAGATTCGTCCATGCTGAAAACAACATACTCCCATGGGTATGTACAACGCCTGGCTATTCTCAATGGAGTTTACTATCTAAATCAGTATTTTGTCGTTGTTAAACCGGAACTGTCAGAGACTCCAATGCGTATATCTATATAGATATTGGTGTCCAACTTAATGGATACGTATATCTATATAGATATTGGTGTCCAACTTAATGGGTAACTTCCATTCGTTCGATAGCAATTTAACTTTTTGTTTGAGAACCAGATTCAAGAACAATAGAAAAACTGCCTAAAATGTAGGTTACATGCAGATGGCGCTGTTTGTTGTAAATATTGGGAAAATGTCAAAACAACAACTTTCAAATCCTGTTTTTTCTCCTACAGGAAAGGTTCGTTTCCACCACAAACTTTTAAAATGGGGATACTACGCCTACATTAGTAATTGTGATTTTCTACTCTGTCTTTGTGTTATCTGGTATCAGTTGTATATTGTATAACGTCTGATATGGCCGAGGAAATAACAATTTCTAGGTAACAATTTTTCTTTGCTGTATTATTAGATAATTTCATTAACCTTAATTATCGCCTACATTTAAAAATAATTTAACAATTTATCTATCAGTGTTGGCATACACGAAGACCCAAACAAATTACTAAAGTGTAAATTAAATCTTATCATGCTGGCATTAAAATACAATTTTAATCACTTCCGGATCTTGATTTGAATATCACGTTTAATATGGACATCGTTCCTGAATATTTGTTACCCAAACTGAAAATGATCGAATAGAAAAAACATTCATCCAAGCAATTAAACTCGTAAAATACCTGTACGCACAACTTGAAAACCAAATCTGGGCATTTTTGTTGCCGTCTTATGTAACAAGAAGGGGAAGATATTTTCTGCCCAAAATAATGTTTGTTGTAATAACTATTGTGAACTGTATGAATTTGATCAACAACAGGTAAGTAAGATGTATTTCCATGCTTATACATGGCCTTTTGACATGGGTATGTAAGGATTTTAAATATCTGAACCCGCGATCGATTAAACAAACTAACGTAGACAAAACTTTGGGGTGAAAGAAAATTTAATCAACAAATAGGTAAATGTGCCTCTGAAGAAATCTTAGCTGGTTATTTATCAACCAGCTTCTATATATTCCAAACGTTCACTACATTACTTCATAGGATTATTTTTGTTTTAAATATTGCCTCCCTGGTGCTGTATTTACTGTAATGGTGTTTAAGAAAGAAAAATAAAACCACATGCTAATACAATGGCATCAAACTTAAAGGTATTGACACATATTATCTTATAAAGAATTCTTTCCTCATATATTATAATTTTCTTAATAATAATAATAATAATAATAATAATAATAAATGGTAGTAGTGGTGATTTTGTAGTACAATAGGCTTTGTTAAACACTCTAGCACATAGCATGCTTTGTAAAACCATCTAATACATAGCCCTCTAATACAACTATTTAAAGCCCAATAACATAAGCATATTTTGTGAAACGCGTCAATCAGAACTACATTAACAATTATAGGTACACCAATCAGGGTAGCTGCTGAAACCATATCAATAGTAGCCGGTGTGACTAGAGGTGTTGGTAAAATAATCTCATCACGGCTGCATTAGCAAATGCGTGTCTATTGAAAACTTCCTGCCGCGGAGCAAAGCAATCCCAATACAAAGACGAGTATTTTCAGGAACCTGTCCACTTTAACAAATCGATCAGCAGCCGCAGATGGATATGATAAGAACAAAAAACCTATTCATTCTTGCATTTCGTTATATCTGATGAAATGTTTTATAAATTAAATGTTTCTGAAATGATTCTACATTTGACAGAAAGTCAGAACTATGTCACACAACGCCATAGTATCATATATACCATAATCTGTTCCAAGGTAGAGATAAATTCTCGTGCGAACATGATTACTGAAAAATTGATATCGTAAAGTCGTTCTTATGAGAGAACCTAATGTATAACTAAGTTACTTGATGTACTTGAATGCGTAATGTATATCACTTTATTTACACCTAAAAGTGTAATGCATTATAACGCTCAGTTACAATGAGTCGTCAGATTCTATGGAGTTGTGTATCCCGGATACTGAAACCAGAGTAGACGTTGATTAGAGGAACGATAGTTGATAATTCATAATGAGGGACCAAAGATCCTGGATCAGCGGGTATACAGCAATGTGAGGTTCGATTGGAATCATTGGGCAGACATAAGAATTGTGTTTACATGCTAGTTGCCATGAAAATCGAGTATTAAGAAAATATCAAACAAGATATGCCCATTTTCAACGTTTCCATGTAGTACCCGTCGATATTGTCTATCCCTAAACTATTTACTAACTTTAAAATGATGTTATCTGTGCTGAATCTTGTTCTGTTATAATGGTACATAAATCAAGGTTTGAAATTCTAACAAAAATAACTAGAAATAAACCCGAATAACACATGATCTTCAAAATCTACCTTACAGGTCAAGATGAAAGATATTTTAAGTTCCGTTGGAAAAAAATAAAATAGTCAATGATAACGTCAAAGCCTGTTTGCGTATGCGACACTGGTTACCGTAGTATTGTTGGCTGATATGATCGACTATCGGGTCCCTCTAGATGTTACTGAGGTCTCTTAGTCCCCGAAATTGGTGATATTCATGCCCTTGTTTCTGGGGATTAAAGATGATCTTTCACAATATGTTTCCTTAATTTCGCGGCAATAAACATACACACACATACTGTCTAAGATAACAGTTAAGCATCTGAACAATTCAAAGCGTGGTTGAGTTATAAAGATCTATTTTATTTTTTCAGGTTGAGTTACTTTTCTAAGTCCTAAACGTATCTATACATGTCAAGTCTAAAACCGTCTATTGTGAGAATACGTACTCATTGATTACATTAGTCATATTTCCTTGTTCAGGAAGCAATGTCATCTCGTACTAAGGTAAGTGAGTACGGCAACCCGTTCTCATCCTGATAAAGTTTCCCGCACAAGACCATAAAACAAGAAATAAGCACTACCTTTAAGCATTTATTCTATATTTAATTTTGCACGAAATTGCAATAATTTACAATGTTAATGTTGTACCTCAAAAATAAAAATGAATCATTATTTTGTGGAACGGTCGAACACATTTCACATATCAATATATATATCACTAGATGTTGAAATGGCACGCGATATGTTGCTCCAGCGTGATTTATATAAAATTCTTTTTCAAATAAGTAATTGAAAGCAATTCTTTTACTTGCTCGTTTTCTAAAACTTGACATATTGATGGGATTAGAGGAATGTATGAAACGTTGTTAAAGCATTTGTATCAGAATAAATATGATGACATTGCCACAAAATATGTAATTCAGTTTCTCATTCCATTGAGCCAGAAATGTTAGAGAGTAGTTATAGATACTACCTTACTAAAATACTATTTCAAGTATTGCATACTTAAATTTGGCCCCAGATTCCTGAAAAATTGTAAGCAAAAGTCTAACTCAGGTTCAAAATCACAAAACCTATACATATTATGTTTTTTATTAAAAAGAAGCTAGAACTTTCACCATCTTATAAACGTCGATTCCTTTATTAGACTTACATTTCGATTATGATTATTTCATACACGTAAAATATCTGTTTGAGTTTTTGAACTTATTCTTTAGGTTTTTTTTTAGCAAGTTTCTATAGTACGTGGACTAGTCTTCTTTGTTTCTATATAGCCATTATCTTATCTGAAAACTACAAGCCACTTTTATTTAGTTTTAATGTGGAACATTTCAAGGACTCGAAGTCTGATCGATAAATAAAATGACAAATAAAAAAATAAAATGAAACAAGTACTTGCATCCTAAAACTATAGTTTTATGAAGCCCAGGTGGCCATACTTGAAATGCAATAATATGAGACAGTCAAAAAATTTATAAGTTTGTACTTGAGAACCCCAATAGGGAATCTTTATCAGTTTAGATATATATATATATATATATATATATATATATATATATATATATATATATATATATATATATATACGTTTAAACCTCCGTTGTTATGTACATAGTGTAAGATATTACCAATATCCCACCACACACATATAGTATGGTGTCGACGCGAGTAAAACAATTGTTGACTGTGTGACAAAGCTTTACAAGATGTCCAGGAAAAACATCTAAGTGTTCATTTTCGACAGCATGATTACACACCTTTAAACCTAAAACAATTACAAAAAGAGGTGTTAAATGGCACATATTACCTTTGTTTATTGCTAATTAAACATGATAAATAGGGCAAAGAGAATCATTCAGTGATGGATTGTGCTTATATGATAAGAGAGACATGAATTTCGCTTCTGATTATGTCATGTTGCTTTTTCAGGACTGTTGAAATGCTGAGATTCCAAAATTTATAGAACATATTATTATAAAAGAGTACCGAGTACACATAAGCCATACGTAAGTTCAAAAACGCAAAGGACTCATTAGCGCTGTAATGCAGATTTAGCTGTTATATTGTTGTCACAGTTTTAACACATTATTGACTATGTCGTACCGACGATTTGGGATGTAAATACCTTCCTCAAGTACACATTGAGGCTCCTATAGCGGGTTACTGTTCTAAACGTGTTGTTAAAATCAGACAACTTCGAATTTATTTATATTGTTATTTATTTGTGTCACCTTCTAAAGATTAGTAAAATAAACAATGAAAAGTTCTTTCTCAAATTCGAACCCAGTTCTACCAAGTGGCAGTATGACTCTTTTACAAAGTTTAGGTTCAACGAATATATTGATTTAAAAAAATTAGGGGTATCCTTGCAATCACGTTTACCTGCTAATCTCGTTACGAATAAATCTGAAGAAACACATAAGGCAGACAAATCACTATGCTAATTCACAAGAGTTCAAAAGGTGATGCAGGTAGTCTAAGGAGACCTCTTGAAAACGTTTGCGTAGCAGTTTCCGTATGCTATAATCATCTGTGGTGAAGGTAAGAGTAGGAGAGAGAGAAAAAAGCAAAGGTACGAAAACTACGTAGTGAGTAAGGAAACAGATGTATTCCCTTGGATTCCTGACTACCGTTCTCGCATCTACCCTTTGACATAGTTAACCCATATGTGACCGTTGCATTTCACTTATTTTTGCACGCACATGACCTAGTCATGGGGCATAGAGACTCTTACGGATGTCAGTGTCCACAAAGGTTTCCAAAAGGGCCAAACCCAACATTTCGTACTACAAGATCATGTTTTGTCATAAATGTAGCACCGATCCATACGAACTGCAAGATCATCACAATGACTGAATTACAGGAGCAGCTATTATGCTTTTGATCGATAATCGGGCTTTTTGCGTGTTTGTAGCAATCAATACTGTTTATCACCAAAACTGCGGTTTTAGTATTATCGTGCATTTCTTTTGCTATCTCTTTGTCTTCTTTTTTGTTTTAGAGTATAATATACGATTTTTATGGCAAAGTGTGATGATAATATTGTAATAATTGCAAGTTTGAAGTGTTTGTATGACATGTTTTCCATATTGCCTATTTTTCCCATGTCACTGGATTGTAACAACGTCATAGACACATCATAGCTCAACAACAGTAGAGATTCTCGTACCAGGTTTTTAAGACTATTAAGGCCATTTATTATAAAGTATAAATCTACCTTATTGATATCAGTTGGCTTTCCACATGGCAATATCTGAGAGCATTCCATATCTGATATGGTGATGGTGTTTATTTGTAAGTTGATCCCTTTGTAATTACTTTTTTATATTCTTCCTCCAATATTTTTTTTCATTTTGTTCTATCTTTTATAACATTGGTCCCTCTTCCTCATATTGGTTTGTTTTGTGCACGAAATTTTTGTAGCTATTTCCCACACTGATCTAACCAGGATTTTTTCAATGGTGCATCTTTCACTTGTTGTTCTTTATCTGTGCCTTGTTATATTTCCTCTAATGATTGATTTGTTCCTTGCCCTGAGTATGTTAAACTTATCCGTCTCGTTACGGTGTTGCCTTTACATGTCATATTTTTCACTTTTGCTGAAAGATGTCACGTTGGGAAATATTTAGGTACGATGACTAGCAAATTGCAAGGAAATGTAACTAGTAGTTGCAAAATATTTCTAACCTTCATTAAATCTTATTAAAGAGAAACTATTCCCTAAGCCTTAAATAGTGTCTAAGTTGAGTTAGATAAAACGCTGAATAGGAAAACCAACTGAAGAACCCTGAATCCAATATTACATTCAGCAAATGTTGAACAAGTTGCGCAGCGCATCTCTCAGAGAAAGAGAGCACAAAAGATCAATTTCTTTTGGCTCACATCATTAGATTTGTTAATGTTTGTACAAAGGTATGTTGTTACTAAAATTGATAGAGAAAAAGGTAATGTCACCATTTAGATTCTTTCTTTGGAATAAACGTTTACTTTTTGTACTTAATAATGTATCATCAATGTCGTATAAGGTTGTTGTCAGATAAAAGTTTGCGTTAGATAAATCGGATATGGTTTACTGGTTCTTAAGTGACCGTTTTCGTCTGCAACCATTCACAATTTGTGAAACTTTCTATGCCTTGATGAAAGATTGAACTCTATTGCATGTACTCCTGCATGTTTACACTAAGATTTCTTTCTTGCATTGCTTTAAACGCGTACTGCTATGCCGCAGTTTGAGAAATTGCAATATTGATGATACAGATCGCTTTGGACAAATAATGTTTTTAAATGCACGCACATTATCTATCCCTATTTCTTATTGGGACGAAGCGTTGAATTTCAGTCGGGTTAATGCAACAATTGCTAATTAGCAAATTGAAGATTGATTGGTTTAGTAATTTTCTATTCTTTGTTGTATTGGTGAATTAGGTATGAATTCTAGTTCAACAATTTATTTTTATCAATTTAGTTAAAGAGATTTGAATATATTTAACCCTTATTTATAGACCTACAAGATGCATTTTAAGCTTTGTAATCTATGACGTTTTAGCCAACAATATGTAGCATAATTGTTGAAAAAACGAACGTCTACTGCTTTGCTTTGATCTTATTAGTTTACATTTTTTGCAGTTCAAGGAACATTTTTTTATTTTCTCTTTTCTTCTCCAGTGCTAAAAATCTCTTATTCAGTCACTATCGTCTCCGGCTCTATGGCGGATTCAGCAGACCTTGTAACTCTTTGTAAATACTGAGATCATGATGATAAAACAAATTAGACCATACACAGTAACCCTTATATGATCACGTTTTGTTATAAGTATATGTGCGGGAAGACACTCCCAATCAATATTCTATGATGCCTAATCTATCAGTTTGTATATTCTCGATTTAAACTTAAACTATTACCTGCATCATTGATTATGTTGTCTGTGTAGGTACAATTGCAAATATTGTACTGATTGTCCTATTGGTAATAGTTAAAATGAAATATATATATATATATATATATATATATATTATAGAAAACTGTGCATTGCATCTACAATAACGGACATATGCCTATTGATGACACAAGTAAATTACTCACACATGTCTAATCTGATTACCTGCTATTAAACATGAATCTCTTATGTGGACACCTCTTTAAATACTCATCAATATGATGACATTTAGAGTGGAGCCATTTATATATTTGCAAAAGATTTCAAAAAGATTTCATATTAGTTTCTCTATCTCTTTGTACGTGAGCAGTTATTTATATTAGTTATTTTAGTGTGTCTTTTTAATACGTCATTGGGTTGTCATTGAACTTACTAGTCATTTGAAGTGTTATACTGACTTTTTAATGTCACATTCAAAGACGAGTGTGCTAGACATTTGTATAACTTTGTTTTAGTGTTATTCTCCGTACATGAATATTTTGGTATAGAATATTGCTTATCGTCCTTTTTGCAGTGGAAAGTTTGTAATTTGGATTTTTCTAAACAAAACGTGTTATCTTGTATCCCTACACTAATGGGCTGGCGTAAAACATTGGACTCAGTACAATTATTAATATACTTACTCCTTAAATAGAATTCCGGACATTTTATTTTGTATGCACTTTTATTATATCAAATACAATTGATCTTCCTGATCATTGAGGCAAAATAATAGATTTGAACCATGGTGCTCAACATTTATCTTAACCAACGTTGACAGAGGACTATATGTTATCACGATCTTGTACATATAACAATATGCCATCAACATCTGGCAAGCCTGAATAATATCAATATTTGCAAAATCATGTCAGCTTTTATATATTGCAAATGTCATACTCAGAACTAATACACAGATCTATCTACGGTATCCTCATTCGATTATGTTAAAGTCTTATCTTCCCATATGAAGCACACGTTCCATTTTTTGATGTTTTCAGTGTCTTCTTTTCCAGTAAAAACATGTACCTTGCCAGTAACACCGAATTTAAAGTTTGCTTCATTATGGCCATATGTGATTCTGTTTCACATTGACGTATTTTTTAAGGTATTCTTGATAGATTTTAATTATGAACTCTGTGCAGAATATATGTGTTATATTAATGACAGTTTAATCATATTTGCTTTGTAACCAGGAAACGTTACATATCTGCCTTAAGACAACTGAATTGACATGGCTGTGTGTACTGTTATAAAATTTAATGCAAAATAGATCACAATGATCTACCTTTCTTGCTGAAGTTATTTTGCTATCATAATGCTCCAACACACCTGACACATCTTGTTTAAGTAAGTTGTAAAATAATTCCGTCCGGTATCGGTATACACCGGGGGGATTATAACCGGGTAACGTCTTGGAGTTTACCCTGTATGGTCGATTGTAGCAACATACAGTCTAAGACAGAATTCATTTTCGGGACATTCACCACGCTACGATTTAGTGCTGTTGGTGAGTGGACCAAGAACAACTAGCAGAGCATTTGTGACAGTCATTCTTGTTGATAGAAAAGTATGAGCAATGTTTATTTTAGTGAGCAGAGGTGATTAATCGTAAGCTGTTTTACACTCGCATGGTGTCCGTACGCGTAAGTGATGATTCAATCGGAAAAGCCCATTACTCTGTGTCAAACTTTAACAAACGTACGTAAGTGCAAAGAGACACATTTATGCGGTGTTTTAGGGACAGAGTCAGGTATAATGCATGTGTGAATATGCGTCGCTCACGCAAATATTCCACAAAATATCATATTTGGGATTCATGGCGACAAAAATCGGGCTATCACCTTTGTCTTTGCAATATTTTACTGCTCTGCTGTTCTATCCAAGATTGAATACTTTTTGGGGACCCTTCGTTTGTCTTCGGTGCATATTCCTCATTGAACTTGCCAATAAATCTTTCGTATGTGTTACTCAATAGCAAATGATATGTTGGTTAATCACTAGTGTCAAATTCGTTTGCATGTCAGATGCCAGAACGGCAGAGACATCGTCCGTTTTGATATGCATAAGAAGAAAATCGGTGTCTGTGTAAATTTTTTGATCTTGTCATAAGAAAATTTTGCACATGATCGGCTTCAAGAGTCCAGCACAAACGTGCCATCATAAATTGGATTTTCCGTCTTCACCTTGACTTTCTTGCTGTGAACAATAGTGTGTCAGCCGTCAAAGATGTTACGAGAGTGAAAAGCCCTAATGGCACTCATAGGATTTAAGGCGGACTCGAGAGCCCATTCAAAAATTCATTATCATCATGTAACACTTTTTTATCAACCGCGGCGGACCATACTTTGTAGTAGGTATGGAATTAATCTTCAATCCATCCTTGTCTGATTAAATAGCTAATTCATCCTTGTCTAATTGAATAGCTAATGTACATAAGTCCGGAGTTAACTGAACCTTGTAGCGTTGAAGCGATTCCTGCATGTAAATTCCAGAAGAGGTTTCTAGTGTGGTGGCCTGGTGCATACCGCTTCAGAATGACAGCATAATAGTATTAATAATCACTTTGACCCTCTTGCAAGGGAGATATTGGCTGCAATGCGTCAGCAGTTGTGTTCATCATAGACTATAAGTCGAATGACCCAAACTTCCACTTGGCTGTTGGAGGAATTTTGATATTTAATCGTGTTGTTGTTGCACACACACTATCATTGCCAGACGTTGTTTGTCCATAAGTCCTAATAATGCAAATATTTAAGCTTTTCTTTCTACATTTTGCTAAATATCTTCGAGGTCCTCTTGTGTTTCCACAAAAATATGCTCTATATTTGGTGGATCTTCACTGGCACGAACACTAATTATTGCAAGCAGATCCACATGGGCGGCAAACATCCTGATACCATTGAATTGTATACATAGGTTCAATGAAAGATGTCGAGAGAGATAAGAGATAGAATTTGGTTGATCTTGCACATTATCATATAAATATTTTCAATGTTATTTCGAACAAGTCTGAACAATTTGACCTCGTTGCTGTTAAAAAATAATTCATAAGTCGATGAACTAGTCATATATCATCTGAAAGTTATTTTAAAAAGAATGCAATATCTTTTGAGTCTCTTTGACAAATCTGTATGACTCATTTAAACCTAAAAGCGATTTGACCTGTTCTTCAACGTAAAGGACACTCCATTGCTAGAGTAATGTGATCCTAGAATTTGACATATATATATATATATATATATATATATATATATATATATATATATATATATATATATATATAATCCAATAAACGAACTAATGTTCAACATTTAAAAGTATATAATAATATATAATATTAAGCGTTTATCATAATACTTAAATCCTAACAGTATAAGTAATACTCAAAATATACAATACTGCTCAGTAATAAAAATTATACGATAATACACATTAAACGTGTGCAATATTACTCCACATTTAAACTTATATAATAATACTTAAATTTAAAAATGATATCTTTATACGACATTTATAAATTTGTTATTTACCCAATTACTTTCCAGCAAGTGCAATATATTGTGACAACTGTTATGTTTATGAGGATCAATGTACAGATTCCATTGGGTTCTCTTGAATTTGAACAATTGGAACAGTGTCGATATCTAGAACAGTTAGGACATCTAGATTTATGACAGTTCCGTGCTCTCTGTCTCGCTACAATGTAAGGACAACTATCTGAATTTAAATGCATACGTTTTGTAGACATTCTTCAATCTGTTATACACGCAGACTCGCACACTAATACACACACACACACACACACACACACAAACACAAACACGATCACTTGAGTAAAACTGGATACTCGTGCATTGATCTTGGTACTCATTTTCTTCCAAGTGCTTCTAGAATGTCTGAACATTATGGTCGACTTTCTTCTTCTATGTTTTTAAAGGTTATTCCGTGCATTTCTCTTCGTCTATGTGACACGAGGAAGTTGCTTTCCGTGGTTGTTTTATGTTTTTGAAACTATTTTCAAACACAGGCATTTCCAAGAAATTTTCATACTATGCCTCGAAATGTGTAAAATGTATACTCATTGTTTCAACTCTTATTAATTAATGTTCTATAAAAAAATTGAAATTGTCAGATATTGTCTGCATTCAATATTACCTTGAAAGATTCAAAATTGTTGCATGTAATAGTTTAATCACGAGTGCACCGCATGAAATGCACTCGAATAGCCGTGCGAGCAGTTACCTTTGTACATGCCATTGCCAGATAATTATGGATAGACTGCTGCATGTATAATGACAGACAAATAAACTAAAACCCTTCATTACATCCACTATTGGAGCTGGTATATAAGAGTTTTCAAATTAAAGTAACCGGAAGAAAGATAATAAAGGTCGAACTGGAAGGAATTAAATGACTCGCCTGTTCACATGAATGATATTGATATGTTTGTTTTTCTACTTTTGAATGACACAAAAAAGAAATACACTACATGTATAGAAATGGATTTAGCTATGTCCAGGAAAATGCTTACACAAACCTGTGTATGTGCAGTAGTTCCATGTTTATAACAAAAAGAAGTTTACTTTTGGGGCCTTAAACACTGATCATTCTTTAATTTCTTCTAAATCTAAAGTAATTGCATTGAAGCAAAGAGTGCTTTAATTTATTGCATTTGTTTTATCTTTCAAAGACGTTAAATAGTTAAGTTAAGTAATACAGGTTATCATAAGTATTTAATATGAAGAAAGTCAGAACAGGCAAATACAAGAATTTTAATTGTAATTTTCTCCTCATTTTCTATTATAAAGTATTTGAATCGTTAAGTAATTCAAATGATTCTTTGTTTTTTTCTGGATTACGGTGCATCGCCACATCAGGCCCACTTGGTTATGCTAGATTCACTTATCATTTGACGTATCTGGTAGAAGATAGTGTGCAAAGTGTCACGATATTTAACAAACGATTTGACTCGTTCAGTCATGGCAAGTAAACAAACCCGATCTTAATTCATACATTAGTGTTATTGTACTCAAACGTATGTTGATAGTGTCACATGATTTGGGTTTTATCTGTTCTTTAATTTTGGGCTTAATGTCTTTCTTTACACAAGAGATTGTTTCATCTTATCTATACTCAGAATGCTAATTATAGGGTATTACAAATATGTAGTAGTTATTTTAAGTACCTGTAAAATCTTTAGACGATGAAAAGAAAGTGTGTAAAACGGTATCAACCTTCTATGTCTAATTGTATCTACAACAATATGTGATATTTGGAGAAAGTTTAAACACAATCTGTAAGGTCATGCAGTTGGCGCATATAAGAGTTCAAGTTTGTACATGAGACTGGATAAAAGCCTAATCACAGAAAAATATAGCATCATATTTACTAATTGCTCCTTACTGAGAAGCAATTTGCGAAACTCTTTATCTTTGAATATAATCGATTCTGTATAAGATTTTAAATAATGTGACAAATGATGGATTCATCATGCGAGTATTCAGTTGAACAATTATTTGCATTGTAGATCACAATACACAAATGTAATTGTAAAGGATAAGTCCAATGCAAAGTTGAATAGCTATTATGAATCATTTATCGACATAGAGACAATTTGCTGAACTAAACTATAAAAAATGGCTATGTGACAGAAATATTTCTTGACGTAAGACATTCTCTTAAATATTTGATGGAGTTAATAAGAATAAATGTATACTTTCTTTACTTAAATATGGTTTACACATCGATGTTTTACTTCCAAAGGTGTTTATGATGAGGAGAAAAAGTTATACTTTATCAGCGTTTTGATATTGAAATGTATTTTCATACAAGTGAAATGCAGTGAAGAACCTAACGAAAAGAAGCGATATTTTAGAATTGAAATAACGGAAATTCCATATTAGAAGTCATGAGGATGTAAACCCATTGATGAGTCATGTTTTAGTTAAGAGTCGTGTGAATGAATGATGTAGGTCAAGACAAGCTATTAACAGCTTTCACTTCATAACGTTATTTTGGTAAGCATGCGATTCGTGATATTACAAAGACGAAAGCAGAAAGAAGGGGTCAATAATATAAAATAACAATAATTGAATATAATGAAACACTAATGTTTAAGTAAACTAGACAAAGAAGCAAAGAACAAGAAAGGGTGTATGTGATTGTTTGTCTTTAAGGAAGAGTAGTAAAGCTGCAGTTGGCAGGTTTGATTTTCTCATTTGGATTCAATTTTGTAGGAGTTTTCGGCTGTAAAATTCAATTGATTTCCATTGGTTCACCAGGGGTTTAACTTAATATTTAGCAGCTGTCAAAACGTGATATTAGTTGATAACAAAGGGGAAAATATACAAAGGTCTTTACGACATTTGGTAATTGGTAATTTTGTAGGGCTTTAAGTTTCTACAACTAATTATTTTGGCAACAGTGCATGTATGTTGCAAAGCTGCTTTAAATTTCAAACGTCTTGATAATGGAACGGAATCAAAAACTTTTAATTCAACAGTTTATGGCAACCATCGCCTTGCCTGCATGCCTAAACTCCCGTACTCCGTTTGCTGAGACCGCATACCCAAATAAGAACATGGACAGAGGAATTCGTGCCTAGCAGACATAATTATACGGAAACCCAGGAACTATCTTCTAAGTAGAGTCACCCAGTATTCTATATTTTTATCCAGAAGATTCCAAACATACACCAACAGGGCAACCTAGAAATTATTCATATGGAAATACATTGCTACTCGAGAATCCTTTGATATATATATATATATATATATATATATATATATATATATATATATATATATATATATATATATATATATATATATATATATAAGTTGATACGTAACTGACAAATATTCACCAAAGAAAATATTCTAGAATGTATAATAATATTATTCCGCCATTTATAATTTGACCTCAAAGTATTATGCATCCTCCTGTAGAATATAGGGATAGCACTTTCCGCTCTGACGTAATGTTTGAATTTAATATTGTTCAAATCAGGTTATGCACTACCTGTGTTGTACCTTTTTATCACCCAGTCAACGAATCAATATTGATTACAGCAAATACCTGAGATAACCTTGATTCGGTGAAGCCATTTCATATAGACGGAGGAAAAATGATTACACTGTTAGACTTTACAAACAATTGTTGTCTGTATGATTCATTGAGGTGGATATAAAGCGATTAGGTAAGAGTTGTGTTTAATACATTCTGGTCTAAACGTTGTGTGGCATACTCTCTCTCTCTCTCCCTCTCTCTCGCTCGCTCGTTCTCGCTCTCGCTCTCTCTCGCTCTCTCTCTCTCTCTGTCTCATATTACCAGTTTCGAGCATGATACAACATTCGGTGTGTAAATACATGTAAAGGAGATGCATTGAACGTTGTATGTATAAAAGTCATACGCTAGTGGGCTTGGCGATGTACAATAGTCCTATGTGTCCCTGACATCTCGTACTAGGCAAGTAATCAAGGCCTAGTACAAGAGTCATAGTAGTCAGCATGTTTGACTTCCTGCAGAACAGGTGCGAGTTCGAATCCTGACACTATATCAGCTGGTGTTTGCCAGCATGGTGTGTCTTTGAGTCAAGCACTTTACTTCAATTGTCACTTTACCTTAACTGCCACGGCACTAAACAACCTGCTGAAGTTCCTGTTCTGTATAACACTCTTCCAAACACTAACACCAAGATAAAATCCCCGCACCAGTTAATTCTCATATTGCGTATGGAAACGAGTCAAAATATGCAGATTCAATTTAAATATGATGTCCCGAAATACCCCAATTAGCTGTTTTCTCATTCCAATAAATTAATTTATAAAGCACAAGTAGCAATGGCGGTGCTCTGTTTTTGTATAGATAAAAGCCACAAAGCATGGGTAATAAGATTATAATTAGTTAATGTATTCATATTTGGTATCAAAATAGCCCCGTTATATAAGGATATTAGTACTTTATATTTGGTTGTTTATTAAAAGACTTCGTACAATGGTTTGGCAATGGTAAGGATTGAATGCACGAAAGACGAATGATGTTCTGAGAAAGTACTTTTAATCTGAAAAATAAAATGCAGAGTTGGTTATTCTCATGTTTACTTTCCTTTCCAAAGAGTACATGCATTCTAGATATTGTTTTATACAAATATCATTTTATTGTGGAAAGTAAACATATTCCCTTCAAAAAGAATACATGAACTGTTTCATTATACTGTACACTTTTCTTATAGCCACAATAGATAATGTAAAGAAACTGCAAAAAGGATTTGTGTTTTAGACGAGCTGTGTACCCACATCAAGTGTCCTTTGCCCCTGTTTGCCTACTCACCATGTATTGTTATTACCTATGATATTGATTTATGTCTCTTAGTTTCCCAGTAGATAATACGTTCAACGAAGAGAATCTTAGCAATAGGATCTTCACTCCTTTAGATAAATTTCATCTACTGTCAAGTACAGTAGCTGTTACCATATAATATCTTACAACCTCTACTTGACTATATTTAATGGCACTAAATGTATATCATTAGGGCAAACCTGTCAATGTAAATTTGGGTATTATGTCCTTATATTTCACCGTTTAGTCCCTGCTAGCCTAATATGCAATGTTTATCAAAAGGACATGATGATTCCAATGAAACGGTTAACTAAAGAGGTCCATTACAGCTTTAAGGAATCAGGGACCAATATGTTCACATGCGTGCACAAAGAGGTATGGTTACTCTCTGATAAATTATATTTAAGTAAGTTATCATTTCAGTGTTATGGTTCCTGACTTTGTTTCTAGGTTATCCTTTCATTGAAGCAGCATAATAGTATTAATTATAGATTTTATAATTATACTTATTTACATGACATACTACAAAGAAACTGAATGTTGTAATCATCGTTTTAATATGAATGAAAATGAGCATAATAAAAGTACGCTTCGATCTGGTGATTCATTGTTTTTACACGTGCTATTGAATTGAATTCTCATGTTTTTTGAGACACAGTTGGTTTAGGACGTAGAAGAGAATGTAGCTTTCAGAGGGTTTGTATGAGTGTCCGATTTTCGTTGATCAAAACTACTTTACAGAGAATTACTGAAATTAATTATAATAATACCAAGGTTATCGCATAACCCTCTTTTCGATTAATCAGTACCCACAACTTAGATTGACAGGTGTTATGAGTAAAGAAATCAAACATGAATCTACTGACCTTTTTCACATGCCGGATAATGTGTTGTGATTTCATTAGGATTAAATTATTACTAAATTACTTCAAACAGTGATGTGTACTAGAATAATCGCGTTCCGATACAAATATAAACAGTTATTACCTAAAAGCAAATTTAGCCAGGACCGGACTTATAGTTCCTGCAATATTCCATCTGCATTCATTCAACTAAATAGAAAACGAACATATTTCCATTACATCTAGCACTATACGAGTATCTGGACCTATTGAACCACAGTAATCATCTTCATTTCTGAGCTTTTTTATGGAAATATATTTGTACAGATGTCTTGTTGCAAAAGTAATGCTTAATTTGCTTTGATAAATTCACACGTTTTTTTTTCTGGCATATAGACATCATTGCATTGATTTAAATGGCAATAGAAAATGGATAATATAATTTGTGCTCAGTTCTACCGGTTGTCTCATCATCACGTTATAACTGTGAAAACATTATTACTTATCACCAAAGCTGATGTTGTGAAGTCACTATATTATTTAGGTATGTAGTCAGTGATTTAAGGTAATAGGTCAATGGTTGTGGTGGCTATTTTAGATTATATTACATTCGATGAGTTTGTGCTAAGCAAGGTAAAAGTATGATCAAGAATATGTAATTGATATCAGTTTAAGTTCACATTACTTGTATGGAGCATACCGTTTCACATTTCCGGAAATTCTATTTGAGATACAGTCTGCAAATTAGTATTAATTTTAGATTTCTTTTATAATTAACTTATCGGTATCAAAATGATTTTTTTTCAGGTGAGGAGTCGACCATGTCGATGGCTGGAAATCGATGTATTTCCTCGCCGACTGATGTAAAACATAAATTCCATGTCACATTTGATCCCCAAACAGGGACCTTTATTGTAAGTTTGGATATATTTACAAAATACTCATTCAGCTACTAAATGACCTTAAATTGCTTATAATAAACATAGTTTTCTTGTTCTTATGTACATTAGGAAAATTATACATAACTTCTTTGTTCGAAAACCTAGTTAATTCCGATTTTATGTTTAAACTATTATTGTGTCGTAATGTGGTTGGCAAATATTTGGCGTTTTGAAAATTAACTCTAGAGATTACTTCATATTATATATACATTTATCACACACAGACTGGCGCTATCCAGGAATTCTTGTTGATCTCTGCGTATCGCTATTTTTAGATGTATACAATTTTGGAAACTTGTGATATTAACCACACATTCATATTCTGATTGAAAACCTTAATCTTTCATCGCATATTTTCCTGGTTCAGCTGCAACGAGATTTTGGTTATGTTTTTGTTGCTTTTTCTTTAAAAGAAAGCAAATAAACTAACGATTGTTTGTTCGTTCCGATTGCACCGTTTCCCAGCAGTACACGATAGTACCTTGTTAGTTGTTAAGATGGTGATATTTCAACTCAAATGAATTTCTTAGAAATCATCAAGCTAAATAAAAGAATTAAGACTTGGAGGGGGAAAGCGGAATTAGTGATAATGCTCCAACCATTGTATCAAGTTTCTGAATTCGCAAAATAGCTCGTATTTTTTATCTTTTGATCAAACTTTTTTACCATGGTAGTCACGTTTACGGTAACACCTAGTCTAACAAATGGAAATTAGTATTCGCACCCTATAGGTGTTCTAGAAGCGAAATGTACATATATTGATGTGTGGCATTTAACGAATAAATTAAACATTTCCAATTTAAACCGGACAAGCTATGCTTACGTGCATTTGGAATACGTAATGTAAATTCCACATTAAAGAAATTAAAATTTATCCATTAGGACCACACAGCATATTTTTATTTTACAGGGTCTGCCAGAGGCATGGTTCAATCGGTTGATTTCCGATAATTCCCTGTCCATCAGGAATGATCTGGATGTTAACAAGTCTTCAGGTACGTAGAATAAGGCATCAATGTCAAATTTCTTTCAAATGTGAAACCGGATAAATGTAACCAATCTTAATTATAGTAAGTTTTTAAACACATATTGACTAAACATTAGGTCACCGCCCGCGTCTGAGGGGATGGGTGGATAGGTAGTGGAAAATGTTTGGACAATTCAGTATAGACAATGAGTCACCGCCCATATTCAATATGAAGGGTGGATAGGAATGGAACTGGGATGGAAAAGGGATAATATAATAAATAGCTTTTCGGCTTGCCATACGTCATAATAGGGTGCAACTACTAAAACTTATAAGGGCTATGTTCCGATCCTCTTGTAATCTCCTTGTGTTGTATGATAACATTAGGATGATCAGTCTAGAGTCTTTGACTTCGATTTCTAAATTTGCAGAGATAAAACCTTCCAGATACATGCAAGATACTGCACTTCCGGAGATCCCATATATTATGGAAGAAACCAGTATGGTGATGAATTACGGGAAATGAAGTCTCAATATATTTTAGATGCATGCTGAAATGAAATTGTTTGCCCATATAGACAGACATATCTACCTTTGGACCTGGTTATTATTTTCATATGATGAGACAAAATGTGTTAAAGGTTATGGAACCAATGCGTTTCCTAGCGTTTGGAGTAAGTACTGTGTGGGATGAAAGGAAACAACTACAAGAACAAAACCCACACAATGCATTGTCTAGAAGACACAAAACGTACTATAATAAACTTCAATAAGAATGTACTACATTTAACAAAGATTGATGATAACATGCAGAAACTTTCATATTTCAAGGGAGAAACGACATTGCAATGAAGATAGCAACTCTAACTAGTGAGTGCAAAATATAAGTATAAATTGAACGAAAACAAATCGGACAATGAATTAATATAGAACGCGTTTCACGCCTCCTAATATATAACTAATTAAAGAAAATTATTGTCAGAGAATTTTCTCGCACGGACATTTCTAAGTACAGTTAATGCTGGAAAAGTAATTGTTTTGCAAACGAGACATATATATGAAACATGCAATAACAATAATAATAATAAGAAGAAGAAGAATATAAAACAGGATGATGTTATTGAAGCACAAATGTTAAAGTTATACGAACAATAAGTGTGACTGTTTTGTGCTCCATTAACGAAAAAGGGTGCAGTTGGCTTTACATCCAAAAAGAATACAGAGACTGATCCTATTCAAAAAGTCCAGTGATTATGATCGCCTTAATGTATAGCAATTGGTCACGGCTGGTCTCTAATAGGAAATTCAAAAGTCCCCTTGGGAGCGTATTTTACTGGTACACATATTCTAATCGCTTTGCACAATTTTAAATACCATCAGAAAGTTAAAATTTAACAACCTTACAGTCCATTGTCGCATCGCCTATTCTTAACTCTGATATATGTGGTAAGAGTCTTCTTCGATAACTTAAGCTTAACATGTATTTGAAATAAATGTTGTAACACCGACAGAAAAAAAGAATGTTTTATTCTTATGTCGTGTATTATACAAACTGCATCAAAAGAAAATTTGTCCCTACAACTATATTTCCTGTCCAGTAGATGGAAACATTTAGCGGAACATGAAGTAAATAAATACCTAAGTATCAATGTAAGACATATACGTGATCAAAACCTACTGAGAGAATATCGTTACAAATCGCACGCAGGCTGTTGAATGTTAATCCCGCTCAATAGGTTGTATACCCGCTCTTCTACTGTAATTTGCACGAGCTTTCACTAATTATGTGGTCAAAAGGTCCGGTTCCAGTACAGGATGCAGATTTTGTCAGCATGCAAGGTTTATGTGTATGTCATTTACGGCTGAAAACTGACATGTCCCAAATTCGTAATTTTGAATATTCAGTGGTGCTCACATGACCTATTTTTTTCTCACTGTAGGCAGAAAGAATCCAAAAGCACCAAAACTACAAATTTCTTCTCCGTTCAGTGTGAGGCACATCTTCCATCTTAGACCGGATTCTGCAATAGGGGAGCTTACTGTAAGTCTGGAACTATTATAACCTGTAGCACTGATGTTTCAATGTGATATCATTTCAGTAGAAATCATAGTTCCTTGTGGAACGAACGCGTTGTAGTCCTTTCTGTTTGAAGAGTCTCTCTTTATGTATCCACATCCAGGTAAACACCTTACTAATATAATGAGAAAACAACTTTATTAAGCAGTTATCTTGTTCAGAGGGAACATTAGCCTTTAATCTGTATAGGAAATCCGAATGATTTGAGGCATTAAACACTGATGTTTTCTGCTGATGTATTTTACTTGTCCGATGATAATTTAGGAGCAAAGCTCTAATACCCATGTAGCGGATATAAGTAGCCGGTATTCCCAATCATTTGTCTGCCAGTCTTTGTGTAACTAACGTAAATAAGAATGTCATATGTTGTGAGAAAATAGTACGAAATTTGTAATTTATTGTTTATCACTTTCTGTATATATGTATATATATATATATATATATATATATATATATATATATATATATATATATATATATATATATATATATATATATATAACGAGAGAGAGAGAGAGAGAGAGAGACAAACATGCAGAAACCACATTGATTTATATTTCCATCGAGGAGACAGACTCGTGGTTTGACTAATACTGTAATTCCGTATTTGATTAGTCTAGCCAGGTCTCGCTGATTGCAATAACATAAGCGTTGTCCAACGTATTTGCTAGTCGACAGTGTTATGGTAAATTCTTTGACCGTTAAAGTGAGAAATGAGATACCTCCAAGCAAATTAGGGAAGATGTGTGGATCCAAATTAGCTTTGAACAGTAAATTAAAGATTGGAAATTTAACATTGTTAAGAAAAAATAATATGTAATTGTATGTTTTACTTTTTGCGATAAGAAAGGATGATTTGTGAGGTACTTTTGGGCACGGCAAAGTATTCAAAACTCACATATATATTCTACCCACTCATTCTTACAGGGTACAAATATGCCATGGAAGAATCTATTTAACAGTTCAATTATTCCTTTCACCCACCTGAGTGAACACGGAGATACTGTGTTAGGTGCATTGCGTGGCCACGATGTATTAGTGGAAAGAGAATATAACGCCCAGATTCCCACAAATATCAGATTTCCAGGTACACATGTGCTGTAGTGTTTTTTTCATTTGGAGCTCCTCCTTTTCTTGAATTAGTTCATGTAACTGGCTTGATGCTTTGTCAATACAATAATTTTAGAGTCCATCTTTTTCTTTAGAAGAATAACATGAAACAACAATATCGATATATTTGACATATTGCTATTGAGATGTATATTCTATCTTCAAAATTGCAGAAATATTATGGTCCACGTTTTCCTTCTTATAACCACGCTTTCTATACTTTTCCTACCAATTTCGACTGATTCTATGTCTACACTGAACTAAGTTCCTTAATATAAACTAAATAAGTGATTTTACTAGCACGTTTAGATCACCTCTAAAGATCACACAATCACTGTTGAAGGCAATTATACAGTTTTTGATTTGTTAGTAAATACTGTGAATATTATTGGCGAGATCGTTAATGTACAATTTAGCGTTGTTATTTAATTACTGTACTACCACTCTGGTCACTAGTGGTTATATGTATGGTGAATTCATAATTATTATTTAGTGAAAAGCGACTCGACTCAGCTTAGTTGAATAAAGTTAGAAACACTTAAATTACAAAATTCTCTATAATATTCTTTAACTAAAACATTAATTTGGAATTATAGAGAATGTAGTCAAGTACATCTTTGGATTATATTATTGTGATACACCAAAAGAGTGTTAACAAATCGCAACATTCCAGTCCATTGAGATTAGCACATTCGAGACTACATACATAGTAGCACCATCAATATTGTAATTTATTTTCAACACCACTTTAATTCAAATTGAACATCATACATTTAAACATGTGATAGAACTTTTAGGATAATTTGGGATTTATTTCACAATACTTAAAATTATTTGTATATTTTCACGTTTGTATTCTAGGCAAATAAATTATTTGTTAAATGTTACAAAAGGTGTTGGATTTCACTCTTTTCTGTTACTTAGTTTAAGACAATAGAGTCGTAACGCTAGCAAAAAAAGAGGGAATCAAGCACTAGGCATACAAAGGAAGCATGTAGTTACCAAGAAATAAAATTGTACTACGATTCTCTCACAGTTTAATATAGTAGGCATTCTCTCATCCAATATTGTAATGATCGTGTTCTTGTCATATTGTACGCACATTTGATCAAGATATGAGTAGAATGTTCATGAAATGTCGCATATTCTACGCCAGCTACAACAAATTATCATTTGCATATAAATTACATATGCATACACACCATATACAGTCTAGACATAGTAATACTTACTTAATTTATGTGGTTGTATTTTGTTTCTGCTTGCCTTTTATGCAGTTTGTTACAATTAAATATCACATAAATCCGAAGCATTTATCGTTAACACATTTATATGACTGTACCAGCGATACTGGTCTGTTTCGTCCTGCTGCAATCCAACTCTGAATATTTTTTTAGTGAAACCACTTTTTGAACACAGCTTAACTTGAGCAGTAATTTTAACCAGTTAAACAAAGACAGTTTTTATTATCTCTAGTACATTGCGTTATTTGTAGTACATTGCGTTATCTGTAGTGCATTGCGCTTTTCAGTACCATTTATGGTCCCATCTAGAAGTTGTCACTTGAAGACTACCGTTCCGAACAGACTTGAGCACCAGTTGATCACGTCCGGATCTGCAGCTGGGAACATGAGATCAGATACTGATCATACTGAGGCAGTGTACATCCACAAGCAGCTGGCAGTTTTAGCTGAATCTGTTGGCATTATAATATCTCCTACTGTATGTGGTACTGGATTTCGTGTTGGTGTCAATTATGTAATGACTGCGAAGCATGTTGTGGATCAAATTATAAAAGAAAGTAAGTTTTTGTGGAGTAACATGCATCCATTGCTATAAAACGGTAGGCCTAAACATTATATTTAATGACACTAACTTTACATATCTATAACAAATAGTAGCCTCTACCTCTAAAGGAAATCTGCCGGCAGTTCATACATACAAATACAAATCTGTTTGTAAACTTTATTGGTCACTTTGATGCAAGCTGATTGTAAATATTGTGCTTGCGATTCATATATATATATATATATATATATATATATATATATATATATATATATATATATATATACGTTTTGAAAAGCCAATGATCAGTGACCAAGTGATTTGCCCTGCCTATTACTTTACTTTACATCTTGAGCACTTGTACATCTCGAGCACTCAGAAACTTACACTCAATCACTAGCGTGTCCAGACAGATGTCGGATTCAACGGACTGTGTAACTCTTGGTGAATACCATGGAGGTTAAACCTTCTCTAATAACCTTTAAAAGAGTACATTAACCTTATTTGCCAGAAGACATTCACAATTAATAGTCAATGCTGCTTAATATATATTATACTTATATCCCAATTTATACATAAATAATATATATTATACTTATATCCCAATTTATACTTAAATTATTACATTTACCACCTGTATTACAGGTTATGCACATTTACAAATATTTGTGTGCCATTAACCTGGACATTCTTCTCCAGCAACTTCGCAGATAATAGAAGATTCTTCAGCTTCAAAACCTGTATCAGAAGATAACGAAACTTGAGCATAGGTCCCCTCGTCGTTAGTAGATATTATACGATACGTCTCGACTCAGTCTTGCAGGCTTCGACTGAAGATGTTTTACACTAACTGTCCTTCTATTCTCCTTAGAGCACCCGTCGGGTTGATTACATAATAAAAATGAAAAATCTACTTTCAAAATCACTTCCAAAGACTAGCAAGACTACTAACATTCTGGACTGCTTATATTATTAGTTACGAGGCACAAGCAGCTATTTATTTTCGCAAAGACGCATTCCCTCCTACTTCAGTCGGTGCCTATTTAAAGACCACACTCCAGTTTTCCATTTAAATAACAACATAACAACATTGAAATCTAGTTCGAAATATTTCATAGGTGGCTGGATGATGTACATGGGAAGGTAACCGTCGCTGTGTCCAAGAACTCCACAATGATGACATATTCCAAACGGAAGGTGGAACCAAGTCATAGAACCTTCTGCGTTCTTGTTTTGCATTTTCTAAAGTTGTATCTTCAACGACCAATTGGTCATATTCATAAATTCATTAGCGGACTCTTTGTCTAGGACGTAGCAACAAATACAAATGCAATGGATTCCTCATCCCTCGGTGTTCTCTCAAATATGTATCCAATGGTAGAACTATTTATGACAACGTGGAATCCGAAATTCCCAACCTTTGTCTCATCATTTCTGCATCTAAAGCCTGGGTCGTAGGCTCTTCCGATTGCATACGTTTACCCTACAATCCATTTGATTCTGAAGGAGATACTGAAAGATAGAGAATCGGAGTGTCACCTCATCGTTATTGCTCCTCTTAAACTGGAAAAATCGTGGATCAACGACTTAGTCACTCTCGTAACATAAATCTCAATGAAACTCGAGTTATTCTATCATCGGATAAAGAAAATGACTGCATGCGTTTTATCCCAACACAGACGTGCTGAACCTCCATGTCTGGATCATATTAAGAACATATTCAGGAATAAACAATTCTTATAAATAGTGGTGGAATAATCACTGAAGCGAGATCACCATCCTCTTTCAAATCTTATGAAAGCAAATGGACAATCGTAACGCAATAGTGTGTACAATAACACATTATACCATTCTGGCATCAATATCTCAAATAGTTTCCTACTACGTCTCTTGAATAAGAAAGCATTGGTACCAATCACAATTAATGAATACCGTTCCAGAATCACTGATACACTGTGTCATCAGGGAAGAGAGAACATTAGACAAAACAAAAATCTCTCCGATTTGTTTCCAAGTTTTATTACATATCTCCAATAGCGTTGGCTCTTTGCCCATAGTAGAATCTATCGTGGTTACTCCGCTGACTGCTTAAGGGACCATTTGAACCGCATCCAACAGCCTTATTGGTTTGTTTCCTCACTCCATTTGCAAACGACAGGCAGAATGAAAGAAATATATTTGTTAGTGAACCCGGCTAAGATGAGTCAGTAGTATCCATTACGCTGCAATAAACAAGCTTCTTTTCCTGGAGAATCAGACTTTTGTAATGCAATGCCTTTTTGCTCTGAATACTTCATCTCAAGGTCGTCTACATGACTCCGTGCGAGCGTTGAGGTAGTGCTTAAAAAGGACCAAGGCGATGTTTCGAGGACGATCTTGCCTTCTCTAACCCACACAGAGGGAAAGGACGAATTATATTTTCTCTTTTACACTTTACTCTCGGCTCACACGTTAGGGCAGCCGCCTCAAATATAGCATCTGAGTGAAAATGTTCTTTGTTAACTTTCGTGCCTTCTCTAGCGTTAATGTTTTATTTATATCAACCTTCAAGGGCTCAGCTCAATTTTACGGCATATATAGCCGTGGCGCGACAGGTTACCATGCAGGGTCGTTCGACAGCTTGATAAGCACTCGGCTTCACGACTTATGCTTGAGTTACGAAGGGGAAAGATTCTCTCTTTCGAAGCCGCTCCCCGACAGATGAAGTCTGTTCAACAGTCGGGTTCTCAAAAAGCAGTCTCACATACATAGGGGATTGCATATAGTCTCTCATGGATAGAGAGATAAACCGCCATCTTTACCTAGTCACCTAAGATATTAATATCAGGTAAAGTATTAGAAGAAGAAACTTACATCTTCCCAGACGATCCACAATCACATCCAAATATAAATCGACCCTTCCTTCTACCTAACTACCACCTAGGTATACAGATAATATTTAGCCTTTAAGCTAAAATGTTTTAGCCTGTGATGGCTGGATTAAAAGGGTATGCGTATTTCAGCTAAGGTAACATAATCGGGTAAGTATTATTGCAGAAACCTATTATGGTAGACACATTACAGCTTGCAAAGGAACTTTGAGCAATGGAATGGAGAAGATCTTGCAAACATAAAATAGATAGCAAGTCTGGATCCTTTAAATCTTCACGACTCCATGTCTACAATTGTATCTTGTACATGTCATAATCAGAACTAATAAACATATCTCGAGACATATTTTCATTTCTTTGCCTTTAAATATAACCTCTCCTTATAATGCACATATTCACGTTTTGATGGCTTAAATGTACAAACATGTCCCTTGTCAGTAAATCAAAAATTAAATATTGCTTTAAAAATGTCATTATATACCATACTGAGGGAAACCATTTCAGTCGTTCGTGACAGATTTCGTTCACGAACTCTTAAAACCATATATGTTATAATATGTTATAACATGAACGTGGATCGTAATTCCTTCTGAAAAAAAAAATATTTTATGCGGGGCATGCACGACATAAGTATCAATTTTACGAAGGCATTGATGTTATTGTTATTAGCTGAGGCATCATGGTTACGTTTCGGAATTGACCTTAATTTTACTGTCACTGTTGTGTGTACAGCTATGAAAACTTAATTGGTGTTTTCATCATATAAGGTACTGCTCGTCAAAGGCAAAAGGAAGTTAATGTTGTCTGGTGTTTACATTAATTTTCGGCATTAAGCCCATTTGTTTCTGCCAATGTTAACTGTGTAGTTAAAACATTTAAAGAAGGATTCATGTTGAGGAATTGTATTCCCTACAGGCGAAGATGGTCTCAGTGACCTCCATCCATTGTTAAGTTACTTTGCATGTCTGTTTGTTGTGCCATGGGTGAGCAAGCGAGAAAAATGGCGTTAAACCCCACAACAACAACAAATCAGTAGTATATTTACTTATTGTTAAGAACGATTGTTCTTCCGTTAGAGCTGCACCTCCCTCCTTGTAGACCTCTTCTGGGGTTGAGCCGGCGCCAGGAGCTTTGCCGCTAGAGAGCAGACGTATCGTTTTCTGGGTCTGAAACGGGGTTGGTTGGTCAACAAATGATTCGTTGACTGGCACTTAGGGCAAACGTTCAATGGCTTCATCACTGATGGATGTTGGTATGTTCAGGACGCAGCTGAGGTGTTTATCCCACCTTTCAAAAATCTTCTCTTTGTAAGTGATCATATTGTAACCATCCTCACCGAGGAGTGGTGATGATTCTGATAACGAAAGGCCCTTTCAGCACGTTGCAGACGTTCTTTCGATCATGATTTTGGATTACATCAGCTTTGTTACTCAGCCAAAAGTCCTGAATTTGCCGCATATTGTGTTTAACAATCATACGGATGGTATTGACGTCATCGCATCTTTCTTTGCGGGTAGAATTTTGGATTATGTAGGTACGCTTTATGAAAGCGATGCTTTGCAGCCCACAATCTGCTTGATATAACATTCTAATACAAACCGGTCCTTGTGCTTTCTGGAGGTTAGCCCTGTGATCTATGTAGAGGTGTTATAAACCAGTTCTCTAAGGTCGCCCAGTCTGACTCCACATTCTCAGTGTCTCGATGGGTGCATTGAAGACCCAAAATGCTAACACATTACTGTTTTAAGTTGGCGTTCTTGAGCCGTTTTTCTTTTAATATATTCTTGCCTTGCGGGCGTATCGGGTTTTGGATAAGGTAGCTTAATTTGGAGGATACAAGGTGGTAGGCAGTACAACATTTTACGCGCCACATGGACTTAGTCACCCGTACATATTGTCTGTCCCTCCTACTGACAAACATGTAGTCGATGAGATGCCAGTGTTTAGATCGGCGATGCACCCATGACGTACAGCTGCAGGTTAATAGGCGGCAGAGGGTGTTGGTGATGAGTAGTTCATGCCCTGTGCAGGTCTGAAGCAACTGAAAACCACTGTTGTGCCATACTTTCCAATGACCCCTTTTTGTGAAATGTTTTCAGAGCCTACTCTCGTGCTGAGATCACCAACGTAGATGAGCTTGTCATATTTGGGGTTATAAAAGTACGTAGTTCTTTATAGAATTTGTCGTTTACTTCTTCCGGGTTGGTCATGTTGGAGCTTAGGCACTGATAATCGCGACATGCCTTCTTTCATCAGTTGCTAGAGTTCATGTGGCAGAAATAGACGATCCCACAGTAATTCAACGACAGTTCTACTATACACCTTTATAAGAGCAAAGGAAATCATAATCACAATCGACTCACATCACACCTTGATCAAGGACTACTACCAGAGTGCCAGTGCTGATTCCAGAAGTTAGCGCGAGACCATCGAGATGTCGTTTTCTGCTAGGCGCTTTCAAGAGAAATGCCATTAGGATACTGTTGACCATTTCTCCACCAATATCAAGCTGACCAAGTTTTTCGACACTGTTTAGTAGAGAGGGTCCGTGGAACATCATGACCATGGAAATTTATCACTATAGTACTGCTAGAGTTCTGGACAATGGTAAAACGTCTAAGCCCTTCTGTGTCTCGAAAGAAGTGAAGCAAGGCTGTGCACTAGCGACAGTTTCATGTTCTCCGCCGTGCTCACTGATGCCTTGAACTATGGTGAGGTGGAGTCGGTATCAGAGACCAAACTAATGGCATATTTTTCAGCCTCAGGAGGGAAGTTTCAATCAAAAGCCAAGGTCACAACAGACAGTTTCAGAGATTTAATGTTTTCTGATTACTGGTCCCTAAACGCTGACACTTAAGCTATCATGCGAAACATAGTTGATAATTTCTCTGCATGCTTACACAAGATTTGGCTTTACCGTCAACATAAAGAAGATTGAAATAATGTATTAGCCATCCCCATGGAAACCGTATGTTGAGCCGAACATCACAACTAACGTCAATAATCTGAGCGCGGTGCGCGGTGAGCGAAGTAAATGCCATGATTGCAAAGGCCATCACAGCCTTCGGCAGAGTGCACGCGACTGTCTGAAACAGAACAAGCATTAGTCTACATACAAAGCTGAATGTGTACAAGATGATAATATGCTAGTATACCCCTTCGAGACCTGGACAGTGTACCAGCGCCATGCATAAGATGCTGTACCACTTCCACACAACTTGAGTCAGCCATACACTGGATGACTAAAGTGTTTCTCCTCCTTTAAACAGACGAACATATATAAAATACACTGTGAAAGCGTCCAATCAGGTATGAAGCTTTTATGACTCTGCGATAAAAAGGGTGTAGGTTCGAATGCTGCCATCATTGTTGCCTGACGTGGCTGCTGTGGTCTTCGCCCGGCAAACTATTCTAGCCTATTTGCCTCAGCAAGATAAACTATTCATGTGCAGATGTACCGTGAAACATGCATAAAATAGAAGTATCCAGTGGCGTCGGAACTAATGAATATTAATAATGCTGCAAAATATCAGCAAAGTCTATGTGAAGACTTTATATTATAATTACTATCAGCTATTTAATGTTTGTTAAATACTATTAATAGTTTTATGAAAATTTTCGGGTATAATTTATTTCATTATACTAATATTACCTACCTTTACAGTGCTAGGATAGATGGAACCTCAAATTTCTTCATGATAGTACATAACGCAATACGATTTTTCACATTACTTTCAATACTACTCATCATTAATGCTAAATGTTGTCCTAAACGTCATTATAGCATGTGCTAATACATAATAATATAATAATATTATTCAATAATATAGAAATCTCTATCAAAGACCGAAAATTACGTTAATGCAGACAGAAGTATTAGTTTTTACATTACCATAGACAATTTTCTAGAAAATCGTGGTATTTTCCAATTTATTAAATAACCTGATGCCTAAATTATCTTGCTTTTAATAATACTGCTGATGTCAGATTAATGTATTGGTAATGTTGGAATTAATCTTATTTCACTATTAAATATTCAAGCAAAATTTTCAATTCCAACATGACCAATAGTACTGGTATATGAAGTTGTACGTCTATCATTAATCTTGCTCCTAACAATCCTAGAAATTAGCAAAGCTCCAAACCAATATCCAAATAACAATAATAATAATAATAATAATAATAATAATAATAATAATAATAATAATTTCCCTTTTAGCACCAGTAGTATTGACACAAAGAACCCAGCACTCTGAAGAACTTCGTTTGAGAAATACAGATGTATACATCGATTTTGCACACGAACGGAATGGTCAGCATGGTGATGGGAACCACAGGTTCAATTTTGAACCTGATATAATATACGCAAATGATTCTCTTGATACTGTCGTTCTAAAGCTCAAACCAGATGCCAAGATGTACCCTCCACCCTTTATAAATTTTTCACCTTTATCAGAGAAGACTCACCAAGGCTACCTCATTGGTCATCCAAGAGCAGATATCAAAAGGACGGATAGGTTCAAACGTGTTACGCTGACACCCCATCATATAAATGCTGCCAAAATATGGAGCTTGAATCAAGCTGGTGTCGATGGCTTTTTTGGTATTGATGATCCAGGGCGTGTTCTCTTACACTGCTCATTTGGAAAAGGTGCATCAGGAGCTCCAGGGTTTTGGATATGTCCAAATGATGGTCAAGCTTATGTTGTGATGATGCTAGTACGTGGTTTTCCGGACTGGTACTACGATGACAAACATCCAGCGGCAACAAAAGTAGGAGTCCCGTCAAATCATCTCGTAGAGCAAGGTGTACCTATGGAATCAATCTACAAAGATATGAAGGACAATTCTTATCATCTTTGGCAGGAAATATTTTGCTTCGTTTAAATATTTCTTGCGCAGAAAATAAAGAGATGAAAATTATAACTCTCAGAATCCCAACGTAGCGTACACAAAACTGTTCTCTTATTTATTCTAATCGAACAAGATAACTTTCCAGCTAGGTCCAACTTTGGTCACCTCTTCAGCTTGTACAAAAATGGAAGAACATATGATTGAATTGGGAGCTTCTTTCTGTTAACGTATACAAATATGTTCATTTTTATGTTCAAATCTAATATGAGGAATAAGTTCATATCCGAGCTACCTTAAATAGGTTAATGCCTGCTTTCTCTCCCACATTTGCAGTATTGCTGTTGTCATATTATTCATTAGTTGGGATTATGTCAGATTGAGATTGTCATGTCCTTAGAAGTTGTTTTCTCACCAGAGTTTGGTGAAACCTTGTATTTGTTCTTGTATGATCTTGTTGAGTTTAATAATCAATAATGAAATGATCTTGAACCTGTTTGTCCACGACTGTCTCTACATTTTGCATGGATATTTATAAATATTTTGGATTGAATTTGATATAGCAGCAACTAACAAAACACCTCAAAAAAACTAATTTTAAAACAGTGACATTGTATCTGATCGGATAAATTGTCATGCCTAAAGTTTACCAATTATTTGCAGAGAGACCTATATTTTTAAAATGTTATCAAGTACTATTATGAGTGACTTACAAGTCCATGACTGAGAGTAGTCGGAGTGTAACGTAACTCTTGCAATATCGTATTCTTTGTGTAAATCAAATGTGAAGTGATAGAATAGCTTTAAATGTATTTTACAGTCGACCTTCTATCCAACTAGTTCAAAGACCTAAACCCATGTGATAAAGAAACATTTATATCTAGCTAATTGAATAAAACGGTTTGTTGCCTGCACAAATATTTGCTATGCAATTGATGATTGATAGCAGTAGTGGGATTAATTGGTCGAGTTTGTCACTTAAGGCGAATGGTATAGAAACTAATATGTTATATGTAATCTCTTGAATGGACTATTTTATAAACAGCATACTGACCTTCTTAAATTAATTTCGCAATAGTTCGAAGACTTAAATAAGATGGTATCTCTAATAATATATGTATATTTAGAAGGTGGACAATAATAAAGGAGAATATGATTTTAGAAATTGTGAAAATTACATATGATTAAATTAGTGCAGTCTATTTACAGAGAATATGCACGGTTAAAGTTCTCAGAATGCTCTGTTTCTTTTCTCTAACAAAAACATGTTAAAACTGTGAATGGTTTACCAAGATATGAAAGAGAACATTTAGTGAAATTATACAAGCGTTTGCAGTAAGGAAAGCTATTGCAGCATGCCGTTTGTAAACAAAAATGTTGTGGATTATTAAAAAACAAAGTTAATGGCAAACATATGCAAGCTTGTTGTGATCTTGAAGTAATGTTAATTCTTTTAGACAAAAAGGACAATAATGTAATTAAGCGTTTTAATTTGTGTCATCAAGAACACATTCAAGTCTGTCATGTACGAAGGTTCTTTGTTTTATCCAAACGCAAACTGTTGGATAGCAAGGCATGTTTAGTTTGTAATGTTAATAACCTTTCCACCTGCTTTCCCTACAATTTCGTAATCAAAAGTCATTAAAAGGTTATTTCTTTTGTTCTGATTTAACTTTCAGTATCTCTCCTTTTGCAGCTACAGGTGTTACGTTGTTTTCCTCTAACATATTTTTTTAAAATTTAGTTTCTACCATTTTAGCAAAGACAAATCAAAACCTTGCTTTCTTTCACGGAACCTTTTTGACGGAATTGTATTTCTATGCCATCACACAAACATATATTCCCTAATGCCTAAATTTGTTGCATTAGTGGCTATCTTATTTGATCTTTATTTCATAAACCTAAGAAAGTTATAAAAACTAAATACAAACTAAGTGACACTAAATACAAACTAAGTTAAATGAATTGCCTTCAAATTTGATCATTCGATCTGCAAGGTTATATAAGTATAGGCACAAAATACAAACTTGGTTAAATTAGCTGCCTTCTGATTTGATCCTTAGATCCTCATGGTTATAACTGACTAACAATGAATACTAACACGGTTGCATTAGGTGCTTTCTTGTTTCATCTAATACGTTCATCTGAAACAATGAATTAGGTCTAAAGTAAGCACTAATAAGTGTTTCTAACAATTTTTCTACTTTATTACCATAATATATCGCAATTACTTACCATTGTTAAATTCTGGATAGATAATTGTAACGTAGTCAAAGACGTAGTTTTCTACGGTTTCTCTCAAATATACCACAAACAATGTTTTCTCGCAAAATGTTTAACACCATAAAATATCATGCCATGATGTTAATTTAAATTCATAGCTATTTATATATTCGATACAAAATGTTGTGTTATTCTGAAAAGCTCCACAAGAGTGTCTTGTTGTTTTAACCTATAGGTAATGCAGCTATGCACCCCATATCGATAGTTTTGATGTTAAATATTCTTAAATACCTACCGAAATCATCCATGAAAAATATCGGATCTACAATGAACGGACGATGTGTGTTTTGATCTCGGTGTTTTATATTAGCGAAATTGTAAATTAACTTAAATAACCCAATGCCACTGCAAATGTTTGTTTTATATTTGCCTCAAAGATTTAGCTCATTTTATAGTAGCAATATGTAATATCAAACATAGTGGTTGTGTTTAATTCCGTTAGCAATTTAAGAGAAACTAATATTAACTTATTTCAGGTCATAATTTCTTAATTGTATTACCTTTATTCATTTCTCAAAGCTTAAATACAGTTTCAAATGGACTCATTTATTATTTTTCTACTTTTGGTTTTGCAGTTATCTGAACTGATTATATTACATTTAACGCATTGTTCACCTCAAAATTCATGTTTCTTTCTCGTAAAAATATTGTTATTACACTCTTTGTTGTCATTTACTTTATTTAAAACAATATTCATATAACCTGATTGTTGCCCATATTCATCTGCGCATTTGTAGATATGCCTCTGTTTCGTTTTCATTAGATGGATAGCTTGTTGGTACTACTTTATAACTATTCCCGTACAAACTATTATCATGTGTACTTCTCAGATCGATCTATATAAATGTGTAGTCTGTCCATTTTCTGATTTTGTACTGCATCAAATAAACAATTTTGCTACTTACTCTGTTGCCTGAATTTATCATTTTAAGGAGAAAACATATTATGTAATTCTTCTGAATTAATCATTATCGTTTATATCGCTGTGTCTAAAACCGTTTGTTGTTCATTTCTTCTGTCTCCTTTATACAGTATCAAAGCTACTTTTCAGTTAATTTTCAGTAAGTCAAGAAGAAAAAAAAACATTGTCAAAGCCATCTTAGTTGCTACATTAATAATTATCTCGCTATGATTGTCACAAAAAGACAGTTTCAACGACTCTAAAGTAATCATATCATACTGCAAGGGTCACCAACTTCTACCATTCCAAATGGCTTTCTAATGCAATGGTCGATGTTGAGAAAACAACCCAACACTAAATGAATGACAATACTATATTATTATCTCCGAGTCAAATGGATTTACAAATTTATTTTTGTTATTCTACAAACAGCAATTGTACAAGAATTATATGCGTTAGCAGCTAATGTTCGAACTTTTGAACTTTTTACTCATGGCAACATGTTCAAGCCTCTGAGTTTTAACTGGCGTAGTAAAAATAAATGCTGTAGTATGCTAATATAAAGAAACAAGAAATAAAAGCAACCTGCCACTAAAATGAATGGTTATGCCTTTTACGAATAACCACTGAGTTTTAGCATTCACTTTCGCCTTAAATCAAATCATAAGGAAATCAATCTATTGGTACAATAATGACGTATAATTTTCCAACCTTGCATTGTTAATTCGCTTTTCAGCTATTTGCAGTATGATAAATGCAGTGATGCCTTGGGTTATAATGTCAAACACTATGGCATTTGTTTACCATATTGTAAACTGGTACCAACCCTTCCCCTTACAACCATCCTCACCCTACCAGATGGCTACGATTTCTTACCAATTGTTATGAAATACATCGGACCTAATATCTGACACAGAATCTAACTTAGTAGTGTTCATTGTTGACTGTCCTTCCATAGAGTTTGTAAAGTACTGAATGTGCATATATTTACTGCATGTTACAGTCGATATTGTGCGACGTTTGTTAATAATCAAGTGGAATTTTCAGTTATGAAATTCATTGATTTTCTGACTTTATGCTCCAAAACTGTATCACTGATATATGTTCTTTCGCGCTCGCTGCATTATGTTATCTTGTTTAAGTAACAGTTGTTGTTTTTTATATTTGAATACTTGTAGGTCGTTTATCTTTCCATTTCTCGTCGTTCTTTTATTTCAAGTAAACAATGAAGACAAAATAAACGAAGTGCAAACGTTTAAGTTGGCAAGGAGATACGGAATGTTGTGCTTTCTTGCACAAAGTGTTCGACCACTATTGTTATTGGTATATGTGTACATATTTACATTGATACTTCCGATATTTGGACATTACTGTAATTTCTTTTTTAAAATGGCAGCGTTATAGCGTTATGTGTCATAATCAAAGAAGACAAACATAAATCGTGTTTCTTTTGCACAAAGTTTTCTTTTAGTGTGCTTTGTGTTACATATAAACACTTTTTGGGTCGATATTTCCGATTATATTTCCTGGTTGTACTTGTTAATTCAGATCTGTCCAATTTTATAAAATTAAAAGCTCATTTATTTGCTTTGAAATATTTTAATATTGAAAAGATTAATTTTCCTGCCTTGTGTAAAGGATAAATTAACAGCATCTTTTTTTCTCGTTTTGTAAATTTATTTGTTCAGGAATCTTGAATTTTTGTCTGTCTTAATGTAACTAACTGTGCGCCGGTGTTTATGATATTTATAAGTGGCTACTCACGGTTGCATTGAAGTTGTGCACCAGATATCACCATTAACTGTAATTTGCAGAGCTTGCAACATGCATATGCACGACGCACCGTCATTGCGTGGACTTCTGAAGACTCAATGAAATATTTTAAGCAACCTGCAATGCTTAATTCTCTGAGATGGACAACATATAGCGTTTACTTCACAAACTTGTTAACATCTACTTAATGCTATTTTTAAAGGGATACAATAGTTACAAAGAATTTTCTATTAAGTCAATCACTTTACCTAATTGTTCTGAGTTAGGTACAAATGTATTAAATTCTGCTACTAATAATAATAATGACTAACTATAGTTGAAATACTTGAGCCTCGATATAAGAAAATATCATTTTCTCTCTTCTCTGTTCCAGCTTTGTTCATTCGTATGTTAATATAAAAAATGAAATGAATACAATTTAGTGAAATATAAACCAATATATAGAACCAATGAATTAAACAAGAGCAAAACGAATATACATGAATTTATATATAAGATTATGCAGGATAATTTTCAGAGAAAGAAATTTTTCTCTAAAACTGATTTGATTAAATTTTCAAGTGGAATTTAAATAATAACGTCCTCTTGTCATTTCTTTTTTTTTCTTTCCATCGTTGACCTTTTTATTGATATTAACTTATCATGAAATTACGTTGAAACGATTTAAAAATGGAGTAGCCTTGACCCAAATTTGATACATGGAAAATTCAACCGTTATCAACCAGAGGTTTCAGTAAAGTGCAACCATAACCAGCAACTCGCCTTCTAAAACATCAGAAAAAATTGCCTGCTTCAGTTTATCATTCACTTATTTTATAGTCAACAAACTTACTTTACTAGTGTTCTCCAGTTTGAAATTGTACAATACATCATAATGGCACTCACAAGATACTATTCATTTTTCAAAAATAATAATTTGCAAATGTTCGTTTAAATTTATTATTAGTATTTTACCTACATTTTGGGTTCAAAGGTTATTAAATTTATAATTTGTAATTCATGTTTGGTTAATATTCCTTACGCTTTAAATATTTCCATTCATTATCATTGTTTTCTTCGATTTCCTTTACAGTCTAACCCCACCCTCATTCACAATGCACATAACATTATGATGAACATTTTCTTCAAGGCTGACAAGCTGTCTCATCCGCTCTGTTTGAGCATGGCCTAGAATCCTAATATGACCACTAGACATAGAAAAGTCAGCCGCTGCAACCACTAGGTGCGAATATCTGTCTTAAATATTATGATATTTTCAAATGCAGATGCAGTAGTGATAAGACGCATCTGTAATAAAGATAATTGAACCCATCGGTTAAATGAGTGTATGCAACATCCTCAATCAAATGGATTTAAACTATAGATTCATATAATTATTTGTGCATGAAGTCAAATTTAGGTCACTGTGATCCGCTATTGTTACAGACTAAGCGTACGTATGCAGATGAATGCATTCCTCAAGTTACATTATAAAACGCTCAGAGCAATGGAGATAAATGCCAAAAGTCAACATTGACACCCAACGCAATCAACAAAAAATTATAATATCTTGATTATATCTTCCTGGCCAGGCTGGCCATCAGGCATTAAGTATAATGCGTGTATTAGAATAAAGTCTTTAACTACAAAATTAAGTGAATGATAAAAAAAATCTAGAATCATTCCAAATCGAGATAAGAAAGAAATACCAATTTCATTCAGGCTGAATTTCGACATTACCCAGTTATAGCAGTATTCATCCAAATACACGTTCATACAGACGTCCCCTCCTCCCCTTCTTATCAATTCGATTAATAATAATAAAACGTATCACCGAAAAACAATGTAAATGGGCTATTTTTTTGAAAAACCAAACTAACCACTTTGTATTTAGTCAATTTACAAACATGTAAAGTTATACATACCAAGATCGTAATTTTAGAACTAATGTCTTACTTTCGGGTAGAATGCATGCCACACTACTTGAATAATTTTGGACACATTCTAAGGGTATTCATAAATTGAATATATTTTTTTTAATATCTTGTGCAGCAAAGCAATATAAATTACAAATGAGTCAGTTTTTAAGCAGATAACAATCACAATAATAATAATAATAAAAATAATAATAATAATAATAATAATAATAATAATGATAATAATAATAATAATAATAAGAAGAAGAAGAAGAAGAAGAAGAAGAAGATAGGTTGTAAGCTACCTAATCCGTAACAATATTAACCTGCAAATACCATTACAAGTCGAAGAAAATTGCATAACATTTCCTTTGCATAAACTGCATTTATTAAATTTGAAATAGGACAACGATACACAACAACAAAAAATATGCAATCATTGCTTTACGTTATGAACATGTTGAGCTCTAATTTATGGAATGGAATCCTCTGATTGTATGTTTTAGGGAGGACAGTTTCAGATTTTATATCCATATAGGGTACCGGTACTGAACTACCGTAATTGCCTGACAAACATGTTGGTAACTAAGTAGTTGTGACAGCAGGATTACATACGAAATTGACACAATAAAGAAAATACTGCGACCATGAAAACTATGTGTTTGCTTGCTCAGGAATATCAACATGTCAGTCTGTGTACAAACTAATCACCTGCCATGTCACTGACTGACGTAAGGCTTGCAGCGATGATTTTACCAATACATATTTTCTTCTGTGTATAGATCCATCGATCCATCGATGAATATAAGAAGTAAAATTATAAAAATAGCTTTGACGTAATGTAATCTACAATTTGTATTGCTTTACGATATTTTTAAAATATGTAACACAAGCAAGCATTACAATATGCACTGATTCTTTTCAACGTTTAATTGCTACATAAGCCCATAAATTTCGTTCAGAAAAAAAAAAGGTTATTTTCAATGTTATCCAAGTGAATTGAGAAAAAATTCAAATATTTATACACTTAAAGATTAAAAAAACTGTTACATTTCTTTAAAAATTGCTTGCAAGATTTGCTAAATTATAATTCGTAGTCAAGGAAAAACATTGCAAATAAAAGCTCCCCAGTGCCCTTGATTCGTAGCACCTAAAGTAGATTTACGATGCACTTTTAAGATCCTGCTTGATGTTGTTCCTTAGAGCAAGCTACAAAACTAGACATTCGTATTGTTCAGTCTCATTTTTCCATGATGAAAGCACATGGGTCAAATATTAATTTGCAATACATTTATTGTAACAGATGGCATTTTTCTAGTCTTTATGGTAATCGATGCAATTGTGTCAAACACTACTCTATGACCTATAATATCACCACACTACGCACAATATTATTATTAGCATGTACATTTTTCAGATAGGAATACAAAAGTTACAGTCAAGACCAATATGGGTCGCTTGAACTATCAGCGGTTTACACACAATATGTGTATAAGTAGCCTACGTGTGACCTACTGACGATTTCGATGGACTCATATGCAAGTGTGACATGATACGTTTTAAAGATGATATTAAGTTACGGGAGATAATATTTAATAGGTTTTACCGATTCTTAAAGAAATGTTCGGCTTCATTTGATATGTAACTGCTTGTGGCCTTCTAAGGTCGCTGCTATTGATGTTTATACGCGTTGAGCATCTGCATGACAGTAGAGCGAAATGAGGTACGAAACTACGGTTCAGCAATGGATTTTGGATAAATTGTCAATCAAATATTTACCCCGTACGTTAATTTCACCAAATATCTCTAGTTGTGAATAAATAAACTTATGAAATAGATTTTTAGTCTCGAGATGGGTAAGGGTTTTCCAACATTTTTTAACTTCTTCAACATCTTACACATTTCCAACAGTCTTACAACTTTCATCGGTTTTCCAACTAAATTTCAGATATGCGGTATTTAAGGCCCGGGAAAGTTATAATCGGGGGTCAGCAACCCGGTGCTCTAGCGAGACAACAATGCGTCTGAAATAGAAAATCCTTGGGTATGTACAGCAGCTTGTAACAGTTGATTCTGCAATTTATTTCGTATTTAGCTTGGAATTAATTTCATCGCATCAACAATTTTACTAGTAACAACTTTCAAAATACAGTTGCTAAAAATATAATTACAGTACTTAAATGTAGAACTTCAATTTCTTATATTATTCTAACGTTAGTGATTTCTTTACTTCTAAATAGCATCCAGGATACATTTGTATGAGTAATATATATATATATATATATATATATATATATATATATATATATATATATATATATATATATATATACCTGTCCTCGGAGACGATTAGTTTGCAACTTCCAGTTGTATAAAGGTAAAATAGTTCGCCATGACGTCGGGATCCATTGCAGTTATTCCGCTTAGTTTGGGTGATCATTGATTATGTTTAACCACCACGTATCGCCTCTTTCTTATTAGTTTGTGCTTAGTCCTTTAATGACACGCTTTCACCATTATAAAGTGTGTGGTCATTGGATGAAAATAATTATCTACTTATATCACACCTTTTCCATTTTATTAGAGGCTATGTGGCCATTGAACGTATATATTTCTCTTCAAATATTACACTTTATTAGACTGAGACTCTAAGTCCGATGAACTTATGTGCACTCGTCGCGAATACATAATATTCCTCCAGATAAAACAACAAATTTCAAGTAGCAATTTTTTTTTTCTTTTTTTTTTTTTTTTTTTAGGACGCAGTCAGGGGAAACAACTCTTTTTGCATTATGAACTCTTACGGGACAAGCTGTCTCCCTTGAGAACTGGCGTTTCTACTAACTCTAGCTTATTTTATCTGCATTAATTACGAGTGATAAAGTCGTCTTCTACCCAATATTACCCAAGAGTGTTTCTTACACGAATAAAGATTCCTCTCAATATTACCCTCCCCCCCAAATCGACCTTAAAGTAAAACACCCAAATGTCCCACCAAAGTCAATGTACACGCCTCCACAAACATGAAGTAGTTACGTTCATCAAGGAGATTGCATATTATTCGATTTATTACTATATATTTTATTTTAAGTTTACATATGGGATAAATGTGTATAGCATGCATACAAAGGCCTGACTCCATGATACAATTAATCTAGTGTATTACATATGGTGTTATAACAAATAAAGTGTCAGTAGTAGTGTATGGAGTTGTTCTGTACAAAGGTGTCAGAGAAATAAAGTATCATACGGTCAATACCGTCACAATATGTTTCTCGAAAGCGACACTCTGCTCTATAGGCATCGATCTTTACCATTAGGAACCTGACAGTTAAGTGAGTTATATATATTGTATGAATTTGTATTTTTTTTTTTAAATACAAAATAAACTGTCGCACTTTCACTCAGGCATAATTTTTGGCGTTATGAGGTACATGTTCCGCATTTTTCAGAACTTCATCAAGCTCATTTTGTAATATTTTGGGACTATCTGTCACATGTCGCTCTTCAAAAGTCTATACAGATTATTCTAAAGATATAAAATAAATTCTTTTAATTATAAAGTAAATATTGAGGACGACGTCTTGGATGATATATAAGATTCATTTAGAAATTCTCCAAATACGTTAAAATATTATTTTAGCGATGTATTACATTTTATCATTCACTTTCTTTAAATGTTTTTATAAGGAATAGTTGCACACAAATTCAAACCTAATTTCACTCTCTAAAAGATCATTTTAGGTGACAATGAAATATTTAATATTTTCGGGTGAAAATACTTGCAGAGTAATTGGTTTATGTACAAAAAGAAGACATGAAAAACAAAATAGCCACAATTCCAAACTTTAAAAATATAACAACAGTCTTTAGTGCATGCAGATGTACAAACTTCTTCAAGCTGACAGTATTTACTTCCAAACTAATTCGGCTTGCATTGTTATATATAGAGGATATCTGCGTTTGAGTAAATATTTATAGGTTACTGTCTTTGTATGGGAAAATATGAACGAGTTTATCGAATGGAATACTGCAAGACCTTGGGAGTGCAATATATCCATCCAACAAAACGAGTTCATATTTTCCCATACAAATGCAGTAACCTTTTTATTATATGCTCATTTTCTTATTCTATCTAAGGCTTACTTATATAAACAAAATACATTACAAGAAACAAAGTAACTGAATGTATGCCGTATTCCAAACTAAATACACAAGCGCAGATTCATCATTACACAACACCAACATTATTAATGCGCACATAATTCCGCCCAGATAAATTTGAACTTAGTCGCGCGCTAGACATACGTTTGGAAAGAAAATGGCGTTTTGGTCTACTTAAAATTGAAATTTGGAGTCATATTTTGCATGAATGCGGATTACAACTTTTCCATTTGATCTGGAATGAATACATTTTGGTATTTTTGTCGATTCTACGAAATTTCTTGATTATGGATTGGATTCAATTGTGCAAATTGTACATAAAATACATCGGATTGAAGCAGCCAGGGAGAAGCGTGTTGACAATTGCAAGTGTGTTTGTTCTGTCATTGACTATTTGAAATTATAATGTTGGAAAAATATGAAGTCTTTCAATTGCAATTATCAAAAAGACGATATTAAATTTAATGTTTATTTTAAAATGTTGAATGCAGTAAGGATGATGTAATTGCAATTGGAATATAGTGGAAATTACAGTACTATTTCGAAATGTGTAATCAAGCATGAGAACTCATGACATGGCTCATGTAATTCGGATTTCCAGAACTAAGAAAGTACATTTTGAGGGAATTCAGGATGTAAAACTGTAAGTATATTTTTGCCATTCTTATTACCAGCTAAAGGAGACAGTTTATGCCTTGTAACTTGCATGTTATTTGTAGGTACACAGCAATGTTATGAAATCTGTCGTCTATCGCCAAAATCCGAAACATTGAATCAAAAAAGTTAACACAGAATGCAGGAAAGCGGCTGGTATGTCCCAGTCCACGAAACATCTGCTTTAGTTCATTCAGAAACAAATATAATCAACCAAAACGTAAAGCGTCTGCTACACGAGTGTACATTATTTTGTTTACAAAGTAGTTCCTAATACACTAGGCGAGGCGAGTGGCCGAGTGGTCTTAAACGCTCTCCGTTACGCATCACTACCATCTCACCCTGTCTGTGCTGGTTCGAGTCTCGGATTCAGCCAATGTTGGTATGTGATAAAGCTTGCCAGTAGCTTCTCGTGGGTCGGTGGTTCTTTCCGGGGTTTTCCCGGGATCTTCCTCCACCATTAATACTGGCCGCCATGTACAGCCTATCGTGTGCTAAAAATGGCGTTAAATCCCACAACAACAACAATACACTATTGGGCACATGTGTCCCGCACGTGAGTGCAATATGAAGGTGTGCAATATCGTAAAATACTGAACGATTCTGACAATGTAAAGTTAACGGAGAAAAATAATGAGCATATACTAATAGGAAATATTGCACGAGTGAAGTGGAACTATTGTATTGTCACATATGTAGACGTAGATTTTCCCTTCATCGTATATTTCAAGGCGAGAACCTTTGATTTGCATGGATTTGTTTATTTCTCCATTCTGTATCAATGTGACTAATGACAGCATTACAACATCAAAGAAAAAAGTTCCAAGTTTTACAATAATGTTAGGACAGCAAACTTTTCCAAATTTAGATTGTACATATAACGTTTCAAAATGTGTTTTCGTCAAATTAATGCAAGTTTTAGTTCGAAAATAAAGGGCTTTTATATTCACTAATACATTTCTGACTCATATGGATCATGTGAACATTGCGAACAGCATTACTGGCGTAGGAACACTCTAGCAAAGTGACAAAACTCTCCAACATGATTCAGATCGCTATACTATTAATCTTCATATTTAAATGACTGAATTTGCTTTTGAGGATTTTGCCTGTTAATTGTGTTTATTGCTCCATCCCGGCGTGAATTATGTTTTGGAAGCATTTCGGTATATTTTTGTAAGACACGCTGTACCTTAGTTTCGATTATTACTTAATTTCAATTTGCAATCACGCTAATTAATGTCTGATTTATCAATCGTTTACAGACATGAATATGACTGCGATGACAGTTAAAATCGATACCTAGACAATTTTATTGTTATCTGTAATTAGATGTTTTTCTTTAAAATGTGTATCATTTGTCGTATGTTTGACATGCATGCTATTGTATTGTATGGGTGACAGAATATCGAAGAGTAATATGCCATGTAAGTTCAGTCAATGACAATTTACATGTTTCATGTCAAATACTAATTATAAAAATAATACCTGGAGCGTGTTGTTGTTGTTTGGGGTTTATTTTAATGAATTGTTGACGGCACCTTTTCATTGATGCTAGAGGGTTAAACATGTTGACACGTTTTAAAATGCATTCATTTTCATGGGAGAGGGGAATGAGGAGAGAGAGAAGAATAAGGAAAAACAAAATAGGCATAAAAATGGAAATACGGGTCTAAGGGCAGACATAAAAAAAATATTTCCAAAATGTCGGCATATCGGCATAACAGTGCGATGTTTATTAGGTTGCTGCTTTTCTCTGGGATGTAGCTGTTAAGAAACTTCGCGCAGATTACAAATTGATGGAATTTAGAAGAAAAAGGTTCTTATCCAACAATAATTATCGGTTGTTTATGCAGGCGTTCATGCTAACATCCAACATACACGGTGCAAAACACACAAACATTTCCTGAATACCCGCTTTAAAACCTACACAGGGATTTTCCGAATCTCCAGGAGTATGGAACTTCGATAGCGGTATTCTTCATAGACCTGATGATAATATTCTACGGTCATCCCTGGTATCCCATGAACTTGCATCAGATCACCTCTGCATTATATGCCATCTTGACGTATCAGTCCCTAACTCTCCACCTTTACTTGCTACCAAGAGAAACCTCCGTATGATAAATAGAACCAAACTAATGCATGACATCCAAGCTAACCTAACAACTTGCTTACCTCCTACAGCAGAGCAACTTGATATCTGCCTGCATTCATTGCTTGACAAACATGCCCCAGCTACCAAGTGCAGAGTATCAATTCAAAAGTGTTCTCCATGGTATAGCAGTGTTAAGGACCAGCTTCGCACTGCTAAAAGAGGATGCCGTCAAGCTGAGAGGCTTTGGCTTTCCACCAGATTCACTGTTCATAAGCAAATATATGATAACCGCTAGGAACAATGTCACAAACATAGTCCATGCAACGAAATCAGCCCACTACACTACTAAGATCATGGAAAGATCCAGCTGCAAAGAGCTCTTCGAGATTACTAACAAGCTAACTTCCAACTACTTGTTCTATCCAGACCTGTTTACAACTTTCTTCCGTGACAAAGTACAAATCATTAGAGATAATCTTGACAACACAATTTCAGTTGACTCGTCGTCACCATACAGTTGGGATATAGAATTTCAGTGACAACCATTTGCAGCATTTGAACCTGTCTCTATGGATTTAGTACGTACAATCGTGATGAAGAGTGTACCAAAGTCATGTGAACTTGATCCAGTTTCAACATCACTGCTGCTTGAGTGCTTAGATCCAGTATTGCCTTCACTAACTGATGTTATTAATACCTCTCATCCGGTGAATTCCCATCATTTTTCAAAACTGCCATTGTAAAGCCTCTGCTGAACAAACCAACACTCGACCATAACGATTTAAAGAACTACCGCCTAGTTTCTAATTTCCCATTAATATCAAAAATCTTAGAAAAGGTTTTTATATCCCAGTTTGTATCTCATCTGAATTCAAACAGTACTTTTTTAGCAACGTGCAGTCTGCATATCGCCCTTGCCACAGTACTGAAACTACTCTTCCAGAAGTAGTTAATAACATTCTCTCTGCTTTGGATAGCGGAAAGATTACAGTTCTCACCGTCCTTGATTTTTCTGCAGCATTTGACACACAAGACCATAATATCTTACTTCACCGTCTCCAGCATGTATTTGGCATTCATGATATAGCTTTACTGTGCTTCAAGTCCTACCTGGTCAACAGGACACAATTTGTGTCTGCAAATGGAATACAGTTCAGCCCAGTTAATCTATGTTGTGGTGTTTCACATGGGTCTGTTCTTGGATCTGTTCTCTGCATTATATACTCAGCCGCTCTCAAGTGTCATAGATCATCATCCAGTGTCTCACCATTTGTACGCTGATGGCACCCAAATATACAAATCTAGCCACCCAACTGAAGTTGATTCTACTATCCAAGGTGTAGAGAGGTGCATTACTGATGTGAAATCATGGATGACATGTAACAAGCTGCAGATGAATGATGATAAAACTGAGGCCATTCTGATCACAACACAAAGACTTTCTCAATCACATTCTTTATCCAAAAAAATAAATATCAGCAACATCAACATTAAATTCACACAATCAGTACGAAACCTAGGTGTTACTCTGGACAGTACTCTCACATTGCACCAACATGTCATGAACATATGCAAGGCTGCATATCTTGAGCTGAGACGCATCAGCTCCATTAGCAAATATATTTCAGTTGATGCCACTAAAACACTTGTGTGTTCATTAATACTTTCAAGACTGGACTATTGTAAATCAATTATGTCTGGTTCATCTCAATTTCTACTCCAGAGACTTCCAAAAGTTCAAAACACAGCTGCTAGGATCATACTTAGAGTACCACGATCAGAGCACACATACCCGCTGCTCTGTGCCATACACTGGCTATCCATTCGATCCAGAATCAAATACATAATTTGTTCTCTGTGCTACGTTTCACTGACGGACTCCAGTCCAACAAACATATCCGACCTCACCCATGTGTACACACTAGCAAGACACTTACGCTCCTCTTCTGACACTCGTAAACTCATTATTCCCACTATGAAAACGAAGTCATATGGACAACGTTCGTTTGCATACCAGGGCCCAGCAACGTAACTTTTTTTAAAATCATATAATCATTTTGCTTCTCAGACAAAGGCTGAATAATTAAAAAAATAACACTACAAGTAAGAAAGTAATTGAATTTATGCTAAATTCCAAAGTAAATACACAACTATAGTTCAGCTCAGCGACCATTGAACCAACATTCGTATCAAAACTAAATCTCGTTTTGGTCATCTTAAAACTGACATTTAGAGTAATATCGTGGATGAATGTTGAGCCTTGAAAAAAATTTTGCAGTTGGTCTGGATCTCAGGGAATGTTGATCTCTAATGATTTAACTAAGTTCTGCTTTTATTGTTGTGACAGACTGGATTTTCTAGCTGGGCCAGTTCCGTACGATGTATATGTGACGCGCGATTGGCCTTGATGCAGCTGCACATGTATTTTGGTTCGGTCCTTGATTGTTTGGAATCATAAGGGGGAGACAATATGAATTCTTTTAATTTGCATTCTCTAAAAGATGCAAGCAGTAAATATTGTTTGCTATGGAGAATCAAATTTATTAAGTTTTTTGAGTGAAGCAAATTCTCATATTGATTGTGATTTCTGTTGGAAATGTATTCTAAATTACAGCATTTCGTGATAGGGATCGACTTTTGGAATCCAGATAATTCTGATTAACAGAAATAACTATGAAAAGGTACATTTTGAGAAAACCCAAGATGCTAAAATGCGTGTATATATATTGCTATTGTAATTTACAGCTAAAGATGACATTTTTATGCCCTGTCACTTGCATGATCTTTGTTGGAGGGACCCGAGATATTTACATGACCTGTATGACTTGCATCGCTATTATAATTCCAAACATTTTTCCACACAAAAAAAACCGGGAAAATTGCAAAGCGACTACCCATTTCGCTAGCGGAAAGAAGGATTCTACACGTCTTGACTTATTGCTTTTTTGTTGGTTTTTCTTGCCCAAACGCTCCTTCTTCGGTTGTTTTGTTTTTCTTGTTTGTGAATTTAGCGTTCAGGAATCATCAGGATCAGGACTGACTTGTAAAATGGGATGTATCTGAGGAAGACGGGATAACCCTTGCCCGTAATATGCCTTTCTGTGCTATGTTTACAGTCTTACAGTCTTACCATTGGATATGCGAATAGTTATGAACGTTTCTCCTAAATAACTGTTTAGCTTAACGGAATGATACTTTCAATACTGCCTGTCTCACATTTAGTGTGGACATTGCGGATGCCACGTTCAGTCGTTTGCTTGGATGAAAGTTTTGTTTGTGACTCAATGACCTCATCCATATCGTCAACTTTTAATATCCCTACTTTCAAATGGACCAAAAAGCTTGTTTAGTTCATCCACAGACAAATCTGTTAAAGCAAAAGTTAATGCCTTTGCTACATAAACGTACATTATTTACACTCAAATATTGTTCCTAACGCCAGATACTATTTTAAACACACGCACCGTGCAGTATGGATTGATACTGCACAATTCTGACAATGTAGTGTTAATGAAGAAATACATGAGCATATACTAACCATGAACATCAACACAAACTAGAAGCGTGGCCGTAATGTAGACTTTATGGAATAATATTTCTTGACAAAATCAGCAGTTTAAAATGTATTTATATAATTTCTTCCTATATTAGCTGGTACCAGTTACAATTTTAATTAAGGCTAGTTTTGGTATGTAATATATAGATGAAAATGTGATGAACAACTCAATAACAATGTCACAGAATGAAGCTTAATATTGTCAGCAGAATACTGCGTGACGTGCCCGATCACATAATAGGTCATGTGATGAACATTAGTCGCTGATGAATGCAGTGTGTTATTGCTGAAATTTCGAACTCTTACGATGTTTGTGCTTTGAGTATGAGATTGGCTGTGCTGTAAGACGTGTTAAACTACCTGACGTAGCAAGTATCAGGCTAAGCTTGATGCGTAATTGAGGTATTGTTAGTACACCTTGGTACTGTATTGATCTGCATGTGTTTATTATAACACCTTTCTGGATACGATTAGATACCGAAATCCAACCTACTGGGCAAATGATAATTCATATGCCGGATATGCAACCTACTTGATACTAGCGACCGACCGGTTTCAAACATCGGTCTTTAACTACATAAGCAAGTTCTGTAAATAAAAATGATTCAAGGATTTCGATATAAAAATTCTGAAGATCGATCATATGACAGGTAAAATGCAGCACATATATGTAATTTCTTCAGTAGTGAAGGGCAATGTAGATAGTAATGGAAGCAGCCATTAACATGATTGAACTTCCCACCGGCATAGCGTAATTGCAGAGATTTCCATTACAGACACACACAGTACCAGTGATCCCGTTATATGTATCTTCTGCACATGTATCTTTGTCACTACGGGATGGATAACAACCTCTCATAGCAGCTGCAAAATAAAAGTAAAATTTGATATCTTCTCATCTATTTGATATGGACCGACCCTAACTTTATTGATTTCGGTCTGATTGTGGCGTTGTATCGTTTGATGACGGTTTGTTGGCACTATGTCACTGATTAGTGTAATGACCTCATAATGTTAAACAAAGACCTCAGTGCTTTTAAGTCAGTAATATGATGGAATAGAACTGAATAATAATTATAACTTTCCCTCTTTGTATCTTCCTCTTTCTTCTACTTCCATTTATATTTTCTTCACAAAAAAAAATACCTAATTTAGTTATTCATAAAACCATTGTAACTATAATTGTATGGAATTACATTCGATTGTTACTTTCTGACTTCTTTTACTCTATTATCTATACATCGTGAGAGCAAATTAGTTTCATTCATTTAGACATCTTCATTATAATAAATAAACCTTTGGTGGACACGGAAGTAGTTCGTACATGTGGATAATCTAGATAAACGGTGTATGGATTTCCAAACGTGAACTCTCGTGTGTGTGTGTGTGTGTGTGTGTGTGTGTGTGTGTGTGTTTATATGTGTTAATGTAATAGATTGAAGAATGCCTACAAACCGTTTGCATTTGAACTCGAATCTTTGACCTTCAGCTTGTAACAAGACCCGGAGCAGGAAACTGTTCCAGATGTCTTAAAGGGATCTTTGCAGTTGTCGTCAGTAACACCACAATTGTAGCAATCGATGGCATTCGCTGCAAGTAATTAGGCGAACAATATTATTGTTTCTAAATGTCGTATTAACATATACTTTATTAATATTGAGTATCATTATTCACTTTTGAACGTTGAATATTAATTTGTACTTTTAAATGTTGTGTTATTATATACTTTGAATGACTATTGTTATAAACATTTGTATATACAGTAGTATTATGTACTTGTAACTGTCGAGTATATTCATACACTTTTGAATATTTAGAATTGTATATAAATTTAAATGTTGAGTATAATATCTAGAACTGTATATACATTTCAATGTTGAGTATAATATCTAGAACTGTATATACATTTCAATGTTGAGTATAATATCTAGAACTGTACATACATTTCAATGTTGAGTATTATTTTAAACTTTTAAATGTCGAGTTTTTTGGGGGGTACTTTTAAAAACTCAGTGCATACTTGCGATCGTTGAGATCACATAGTATAATTGGAAAATAAAGAGATCATAATGATGGAAAGCTTTGAAACATGAACTAGAATTGAGAGGGAAAGAAAAAGAAGAAGTAGTAAAAGAAGAAATGAGAATTAAAATATTTTCATGGTCAAATAGACCTGCTTGAATTTCTCTAATATACATATGTTGTAATTAAATTTATAAAAATGTTAATGGTTTAAAAAACATTTGAATAAAAATAGTGCTTACAAAATTTCTTTAAGTAAACCTTTCATTCGCACCTACCTTGATTTAACCAGATTACAATCCCCAGGAGAACAAGCAGCTTCTTATCTATGGGACCCATGCTGACTATGAGCGCTTTGCTGAGGCATTGATGTTAAATATGAAACAGCCACGTGATATTCACGGTATCCGTGTTTCTATAGCCATTGTCTATAACCATATTTAGTTGTATGCTCTCTGATTCAATAGAAGATATGTGTTGTATTGATCAAAAACAACCAACAATGGACTTCGCAGTCCATGTCTTAAAATGTTTGGCTATTATCCAAATTGCACGAAATGTGGATATAACAGAGCTAAACCGAATACCATCATTCTCTTATTCAAAGTTTCATTGACATAATAAGAATATTAATCTATGATATTAATCCATTTTAAGAAAGCTATCAAATTAATTCCCTTTTTTATTTGCATAATTTCCTATTTATTGATCCCGAACCCTGCCAAGCCGCACTGACGATAATGATAAATGAACAATATAAATCTAATGGGGGTGGGGCGGAGAAGGCCTTGATTAATTCTGTAACATTTGGATTCAGACAAATAATGAAATTAATGTAGCTGCTAATGTTCCATTACATTATGACCATAAACGTTCTTTTATCCCAAAATACTGACCATAACTTAAACATGTGCGTACGTCGCTATTACTTAGTCAGTGAAATATCGGGACTAGGCAAAACAATCTTTCTGACAAGTGATTTGTTCATAATCAAACTCGCAAGTGCTTCATTCAACAAAGTTAAATTTGGATACTTTGACTGATGAATAAGGTTTGTAACTTTTATTACGTGGTCTATACCATGTTTTGTTTTAACTTGCTGTATTACACGCGTTTTATATCATGTTTTGAGTTAGCTTGCTGTATTATCCGCGTTCTATACCTTGTTGTGTGTTAGCTTGCTGTTTTACCCGTGTTCTATAGCATATTTGTGTTAGCTTGCTGTATTACCCGTATTCTATATCATGTTATGTGTTAAGTTGAGGTATTACCCGTATTCTATACCATGTTCTGTAATAAGCTACGGTATTAACCTTGTTCTATACCATGTTCTGTATTAACTTGCTGTATTACCAGTGTAATATACTATGTTCTGTGTTAACTTGCGGTATTACACGTGTTCTATATCATTTTCTGTGTTAGCTTGCCGTATTACTAGCCGTCTCTACAAGAGGGCCTGAAAGAGAATGAATAGAAATAGCGACGTTGTGAGCAATGTGACTATTCATAATTTTAATATTATGACTGCCATGTGAGTGGGGTTTTTAATGTCGCCTGATGCAGGTTTGAAATTGTTCCGTTTTAGACTAATTATACTTTATATAGCTCACTATTGGTCTTATTTATTTCACAATTACAGCTAAATTCCCTCGGTAAACACGTCAATATTCCCATTCCGATTTTATATTCTTATTGATAGTATCTTCTGATTCGAGACTTCGTTTATATGTTATAGCTCAACGGTTTGCGCACCTTGTACCTGGCTGTTTATTGGGACGCTAGCCTTCACAAACAAGTATTGTTAAATTTATGTCTAATCTCCTCTATTGTCAGGGACGTACATACAAGTCAAGTATGCAATTAAATTATTAACCAGTAAAATAAAATGTACTGTGATATCGTGACAAAAAAAAATGTATATGTAAAACAACAATATGGCGTTACGTGAATTGATTACGGCTTGCGTAGTCTTCACTGCAAATCGTCACGTTTTACAGCAAGTATTGGATATGTGTATATATTAAGCACGTATAACGAATAAAAAAGAGATAAGGACAGCATTCTTGGTTTGTTTTGTTTTTCTCAGGCCTACCACTTGTTACTCTTTTCCGTCCGTCACTCTTAGGGTTAAGATTTGCAATTATGCCAGTTTTAGAGCTTCTGATCCAAAACGTCTACCATAGTTATATTGAGCGCAAGGAACACCGGTATATTCTAGTGCTGCTATTTTAGAAATATGTCTTTTCTTTATGTCAGCATCATTCTTTTCTTTCAATGGCATGCTATACGAAGCTAAAGTTACAGACTTGGCTTTTAACCGCTCTGGTGGCCTAAGTGGTTAGAGCGTTCTCCTCGGATACGGGAGACCGCGGGTTCCAACTGCGGTCGAGTCATACAAAGACTTATAAAAATGTTACTAGCAGCTGCCTCGCTAGGCACCAAACATAAAGAAGTTAGTGTTAGTGCTGGTCGGCCTGGTGTCAGGATAACGTGACTGAGTGGGACATCGTGCTACAATGTCTGCGGCATGATGCCCCTTTGCAAAACATCACTACAAACCGCCATAATTCAGACATCATAGCAATATGACTGAAAAAGTATTAAAGCTATGTTAAAAATCTAAATCACACACACACACACACACACACACACACACACACACACACAGACTTAGCTTATCACCACTGCTCAAGTTTCCATATGTATGCACAATGTGGAAGAGCTGTGGAGTATTATTTTGTCATTTATGTCGTAGAAGATTTATTGAGGTATGCATCATCCAGTCCAAGAGCATTTCACGAACCAATTAAGCTTAAACCTTTAAGCTGCTCAAGCATACTATGTAACAATGTAAACGTACAAGTGGCTTTCACAACAAAGCGACGTTTATTGTTCAAAAGTGCACCTTCCAGTTATGCCAGATAAACACTTTCTTGTAAGACAAACGGTGAAGTGCGTGCATTTTGCTTCCACGAAGGATGTTTGCTTGGCTATATGACAGTGTTGGTTCACTTTTGAAAGATATGGACACTTTTTAGAGTTTGAATGTTTTGTGTTTTAGTTGCTTTTTTATTTTTAACGCAGCTTTAACACTATGATTAATATGGCTTCGATGTTTGCGTTGTGTCAGGTTATAGTGATTTCTCGCACTGTGGCATCATATTAGGGCATTAGTATTTAAAATGTAACATCTTAAATCACTCACTTAAAAAATATTCTTGAGGCGCGTCAATAACCGTTATTCGGGCACTCAAGCTCTGCAACAACAGAGTCCTGTCATTTAGGATTATAGTAATACATACAGAACTTGCGCCGCCGGGGTCAATTCGCGCTTTCATGTATATGTCCACCACATATTTTGTAACCAAGTCTAGATGTTCGATGTTCAATTAATAAATTGGGTACCACGTAAGAAAGTCTTACTGGTAAAACTGCAAGCCTGTGTCTCGGTCTAAGTATTTTAACAGTGCATGTTGTCAAAGTCTAGCAAAATTATTTCGGTGGGATCTTGGTGACCCTTTAACATTAGCGAGACATCAGTAACAATTAGTGGGAAAAATATTATTCGACCTTCTACTTGGGTATTCAGATTGTCTGCCATTTGAAATGCTATAAACGCGTGGCGTGGGGGGTTTATACCTAGTTGAGTACTTAATTGCCATGGGAACTCTCCTCGAGAGTTGTTTTGGTGCGAGTCTGTGGTCATCGTGAGAAATGAAATTATGTTCAAGCCTTCGCCGTAAGTGATGCTGAACGTGCGTCTGTGGCCAGTGATGGACATATTGATGGCATCCAAATAGTGGATAATGCAACTTTATCCTCAGTGGGAATGGCGACACCATCACGGTGGATTGCATCAATGATGTTGTCATTTCTGTTTAACGTGACTGTGTTTAGCCCCGTAAAAAAAAAAAAAAAAAAAAAAAAAAAAAACATTGAAAGTGTATACAAAAAACGAATATGAGTGACTGGGCTCGATGTTCGCAAATATGCAATGATAATTTGGATTGAGATGAGCTATGGCGAACGTTGCTGGATATCCTGCTTTGTTACTGACTTTGTCAGTAATATACTTTACAAGATCAGCACGGTCGCTTGTGTCCTTGATGAACATGAAGGACAGGCCAGCTAACTTATATAATCATTAATGTAACAGGCGAGTTCAATAACTTGTCACAAGGTAGACGTTGTCCAGAATTTCTGCAATTTCCTTTCCGCGATGAGATAATGAAAAACAATTTCGACTTTGTCATTGGTGCCGTATGCAGCATTGTTAGCTTAAAAAGCTTTCTTTTTATTTCCGTAAATGCCTCGCAGGAAAGAAAATGAACATGAACGTAAGATTCAACTGAACCTTCCTTGTTTGGATCACTATCCTTGTACCAGTAATGCTGATTTTTTGGCTTGCTTCGATCAAGCATCACACGCGAGTCCATGTCAAACGTGGGATCAGATGCACTTTAAATTTAGACGTTGTTTATACATTATGGTTTAGTCTAATACTTTTTTGGTAGGTTCCCATTGCCAGATATGCAATCAATCGATGAATCAGACAAACATTGCTGAGTTGCTTCAGTGATTATTTTACTGACCGAAGCTAGCATTGCTGTCACTGATGGTAGTGTAATCGCCATTGCTTCAGTCTTTTGCTATCGAGTCACTAATTGTTGTAACCGATGTCCAATTGATTTAACCGCTTCCTATCCTAGATTTTTCAACTGGTCCTCAGCAAAGTTTTCAATGCTATCAACGATTGGCATTGCAACTTAATTAGCAATAGGCGCAGCGTACGAATGAAAGGCCATGGGCACCTTTGATGCATCTGAAACCAATCCTTATAGTACATCAAAATGTCCAATTCTGTAATATGCCACCAAAACGGGTATTCTCTGTCAACAACACGCACGAATAATACAGGCCTACGTATTATTACAGATCAGATCTATCAGGACTGTACAGTTGTATTGTCATGGTCTCTTCACGCGGGCCCATGATTCTCCCGTCATGATCTTCAAGGTAAAACTAAGGTTTAGCAACCGCGGATTGTTGCATGGAAGTTACAAGAGCGTTGGATTAATGAATATCAGCTCTGCAGAGTCATTCGTATAGGCAAACCCAAACAATATATAGCTCATGTTGTCGTGGCTGATGCTAAAGCTGCCAACATTAGCGTCACAGTTTAGATTAACCAGTGGCATGGCAGTGAAACTGATAATGGCTCTCGCGATATTGTAGATGGTACCTGCGCGCATATTTCGTTGATCCTCCGGAATGTTATTAACTGTTCTCAGTGACGACTGCGGGATGTCAACCACGTATGTTGGAGACTCTATCAAGATTACAGTGTTGAGTGATGGATCATGAACATATATGCTGAATTTAGACACACACACATACCCCCGTCACCAAGGAAATCCTATGTTGGATCTCTTCGCTGATAAATTTAAAAACGTATGAGTCAGTGGGAAGAACAACATTCTACTTGACGTCACCGTTTGACGAAAACAGAAGTGAGTTATTCGCGGGGAATCCGTGAATTTTTCGCTATCGATAATAGACCAACTGCGATAAACATGCAACGATGCTAGGACAGTATCAAGAGTGCAGTCTTGCTCCGCGGTGATTGATGTAGAAACAGTGATATAATATTCTCGTTTCGCTGATCAGATCGTGATCATCGAAGTAACGGTTGGATTGTGTTTGCAATAACGCTCAGCTTTGCAGAATTGTTTCACGTAAAACGGAACGTGCATCAGCGGGATACATGAACCAAAATTATAAGGTTCGTAGGCCATGCATGCTGATTTACATTATAATTATAGAACTAATTTTGTATGAGTAATGGCCACACAAAAGGTTTCAGGTGGCCACAGTTGGGTTGTAGGAATGCAGTAGGACGACCCTGTACTTGAAAATTGTTCTTTGGAATATATAGTACGGCAACGGATTAGTTACTTGTTATATTTTAAGGAACGAATTATATATATATGGTGTCGAATTCTGAATAGTATTGACCCTTAATTTGAATGCATTGAGCATTACAATTTTATCATATTTAAACAAGAAAAGTCTTTGTGAAGGGTCACTTCGACCTTCCTTCAGTGTTAAACTTGAAAGGCTAGCATCTATGACTCATTGAGATTTGACCAAGGAATTGCAACGCTGTCCTGAGAAAGCAATCATTTGAGCTTCCAACCTTACGCGCTTGATAGGAATCCATGTCAAACTATCATTTTCAAAGGGAAATTTATAGACAACGTAGTTTAGAGATTATAGGCTGATGAGGATTTAAAGTGTCGACCTTGGTTGAAACTCTTTAGTTCAAAATCCTAAAACGAATATTGCTTTTTTCGTTAAAAAGACCAGGTGGCTGTCTTGTAAGAAAATAGAACAGCATTAAAGGTACGCAATTTTAATTTTTCACTTAATTTTCTATTTTTGAATTTTTGTTAATGTAAATGTGTTTGATAGGACTAGGATCTATATTAGGTATCGTTTATTTGATTTCATGGAAATCTGTTGATGCTAGAGTTGTTAGGCAATTTATTTCTTCAATTGTACAGTTACTAGTTCATTGATAGAATTGACGATTGCATTCTATACAATTTTTCATGTGTATGATTTCATAGGGTTATATGAAATAATTTACACTGTTAGGACGATACTAATTATTGTGAGTCAACAATAACCGCATATTTATATTTTATTTTGTAATGTTTAAATAATCTTGTAATTTAGGGATTTCTGTGAGCTAGAATTTTGTATAAATTTGCTCCATTTCCAACAATCCGCTAATTTTCTGCAAATTTTATTTGCAGCTGTATTTTGGATACCACAGTCTCCTTTTGTGAAGGCTTGGCTTTGTTTTGATGCCGTCATTGACGATGTCAGTGGATAAGGATTTCATTATATGATTCAGACAAGTCATCAGTAGTGGCATTATATCTCAGTGCCCATCTTCTAGATTAGAAATGTAATGACTTGATCAGCTAAACAGTTATCACCACTGACTTAGCCAAGAATCAGTGGCCGTATTATACTGAAGTTAATATATATTATGATATAATAGTTTGATAAATAAACATTTTGTGTTTTTTTTTCTTCTTTCTCCATTAATTATATGATAATCTTACTAAGCTTTCATATTCATGTCAACATGATTTGCAATCTAGTCATGCACAATATTTTGTCTTCTTGTATGACAAAATGTAGGACAATTACATAAGAATAGGACAAATACCATTTTAGATTACTGGTCACTTCAGTTTGCAGGAACATTTGGCCAGTCCAAAAAATTAATTTAACATAAGATCACAGAAAAATAGCCATGCTTTATTCCTTCAAGCACTTTTGCATCATCTTTATTCCTTCAAGTACTTTTGCATCATCCTGATATATATATATATATATATATATATATATATATATATATATATATATATATATATATACATATTTTTGTCAATATAGCCAATGGTCTATAAGCTTTGACAGCTCCAGATTCCTAAGAAGTTTCAAAGGAAGAAAAAGGAATTGCAAGCTTACGCTTACAGCAAGATCTTTCACTGGGATTAATGATTTTGTGTGTGTATATAATATGTAACAAACAAAAATTCATAATATAATATTTTGGATGAATTCTAAACCAGAGAGGATATTAGTAGCACATAACCGTTCTTGCATATTCTGAAATGAAGCAATATTATTGTTCCAACAGGACAATCAAAAAGTGTATAAATGATTCAGACTGTTCATTACAAAATGCACAAGGGCTGCACAAATTTTCATTTTGAACAATCCGCTCCTTATTGAATGATTTTCAAGTGAGAACTCAGGACCTATATCATTTGCTAGTCTAATAGGTAGTACATTTAACACTTTACAATCAAAATATTGGTAAGTCTGAATTAGTTCAATATTTCATTTAGTCTGGACCCCAACAATTATTTCTCTATTTCTCTGTGGACATCTTATAGAAAGGTTTCAGTACTTCAATACAGATATTTTGATATTATAATCCATTAGAGCTTTAGCACTGGAGAGAAAGATCAAACAAAAGGCATTTATTTTTAACCCACCATCTTGACAATAATTTTGTTGGAATGTATAGCTTTACTTAATCACCTTTCTAAAGGATATTCAAAAAATATCCTGAATCAGATCCTTTATAGTGTTAGGTAATACTGTGTAGCAACAAAAGTGGAAAAATAAAGATTTTATCACTGTAACATTACCTACTAGATAAAAATTTATAAATGACCAATTTGCCAACAACTCCAAATATCCTTCTAATTTGCCTTGAAATTTTATACATGATAGTTTGTGAACTTAAATTAAGTGTAAATCAAGAACTTAAACAAGCCTTTATGATTCCATATAATACTGTTTTGGTTGATGTCCTTAATCCTTAACCACAAAATTTTTCCCAGCAAATATTTCCCTTATGTATTGTTTCAAATTTTGCTCTCAGTCTCAATCTGCCTCAGAAACCTACATCTAGATCAGCACAAAGATACCTCATCTGCATACAGAATTAGTGAGCATTCAGATTTATTAAAATCTCTTAAATTTATTTATGGACTATTTTTTTATGGCAGCATGTAAACAATTCATAAACTGTAATAAATAAGCATGGTGAGATGGAGTCACCCTGTCTGAAACCCTGCACAGCGAGGGAGATTGTGAACACTGAAAATGATTTAATACACAACATAATATGGCATGATACAAGGTTTTTAACTATTTAAGGATAGATTATTCGAGTCCAAAATATTTCTGCACATAATGGCCATTCTACAGAATCAAAATCTTTTTCAAAGTTATGTGGGATAAACATTGCTGAAATGTCTTCCTTTTCTATTTTTCTATCAAACTATATATAACACACTAACAATCCTAAATATATGTAATTTTTATTATAAGTAAAATAGTTTGCCTTATTATTTTAGGCAACAGATTTTAAATTCTGTTTCTTAGGCTGATGAGGCACTTTTGAGATCAACATTCAAAAGTGATATTGGTCTTCATTTCTGTTTTAAAAAAGAATTGATTTCCTTCACTTGGAATACATGCAACAATTCCTTATTTTGTGTAGCTGAAAAACATTCATTTTCACATGCATTCATGAGAGTTCTAACTACAAAAGGCCAAAAATCTGATACAAATCAATTACAGAAATCTATAGTAAATCCATCTGAACCAGGTAATTTTCCATTTTCCATATCTTTCAATGCTGAGAGACAATATGGTAGCAAATGTGGACCTTCAAGTTAGTTCGCCTTCTGTATACACCGCTCCCTCGATAACTTGCTCACAATGGGTTCTTCATTTTTAAAAAATATTTTCTTTTAAAAAAAACGGGATCCACGCCGGACACTGCGTTATAAGCAGGTTTGCGAGTTATCAGGATGCGAGTTGTCGAGGGAGCGGTGTATTACTTAAATCTGAATCAAAGAGATTATCACCCATCCCATGATTTCTAGATGAATACAGATTTTTAAAGAAAGACAGTTGCTCTCAGACTGATGCTGATGCTTTGATCAATTATACCTAATGTTAAAATGTATTTTAGGTGACATTATCTGTAATGCATCTTTTTCCAAGTTGCAAACAAATTTGCAGATTTTTTTCATGTACTTTTCAAATAGCTTTTCTTCTCAATATAATACATTTGATACTGTTCCTTCATGAATTTCATCTAATTTTGTGTCTAGAATAGTGATTTCACCATATTTATCATCATCACTCTCTTATCTTTTTCTTAAGTATTTCCTCCATAATTTCCTTGAAAATTGACGTTTCCTTTAAAAGATAAATAACATATAGGTTTTTCCCAAGTATCATCATTTTAAGTTTCCCAGAATAATTTATTATCAACAGAGAAATATATGGTTTATAAAAATTTCATATTCATCAAATTTATATTGATCATCTGCCTCAAGGATATAATGTTTAACCGTAATGATATATTCATGATCATTTAACAGACTGTTGTTTAATATCGAATGACATTTATGATCATCTCGGCTTTCTATTCTATCCAACTTGGTACTTTGTTATGGAGCATGATTTTATCTACTTGGTTTTGCTGAAGGCATCTACACACTGCAATGAATTCAACCTTTCCTGTTACTAATATTAACATTTTTTTTCTGGGGAATTTAGCTATCATACATTTTAGCTGGTATCTTTGGATTATCTGATTGGTAGATATCTTTGATTTGATCACACTGGTTGTTAGAGGACTTTCAATTAATTTGAGGAAGAATACTGTCATACCATTAGATGAACGTGAAATAAAGATGCATTCTAAGGCAAAGTGGAGTAAATAATTTTCATTTTCTATGCCATATATTTTCGATTTTGTTTGAATTACTTCTGTGTTGTGTGTAATATTGAGACTGATATATCAAAAAGATATCTTTCTGGTGTTCAGGCCATTTAATTCAAGTTCCAGCCCTTTCCCTTTACTTCTGATACTACGTTGATTGGGTAATCATTTCTTGATTACAGGCAGTGATATGCAATAAGTTTTTCCAAGTCCAAGGAAATGGGCTATTTATTTTGCAACGGAAAATAATTATTTTGCAACAATGGCATCAATATTTCTCGAGATTGCAAAATGGAGCTGCATTTTGAGCCCTGTCACAAATCTTGTTGTTGTTGTTGAGTTTAATTATAGTGGCGTGCGCACAATTGTGCATGTGCCACTTTTTTCTGACTGCACCGCAGCCTGCTAGTTGTTCCTGGGGAAGGGGATGGTGCCACCTCCCCCAGGCTTTTATGGATTCAAGGAACCCTGATAGTTTGGCCTCAATGTGTGGGTCCATAAAGGTCCCTACAGTTGAATGGTTGGCTGTCATTAGTGGGAAGGAGAGCTCGGGAACGGTCCTACTTGCTTTACATCGCTGGTTTCTTGTTGCATTTGCCTGGTGTTTCTTGCGATTTTTTTTTTCTTTTTTTTTCCTCGATTTTTTGAATACTTTTTTCTTCTTCAAAATGTTCTAAAAGGAGGGGGGATGTTCTATGCTGTTTATAGAGGTTCTTAGTAGATATCATGTATGAAGAGAGATTTTCAAGGTTATTATGGGATTACTAGTCGAGGTGTTTAGGGTGTGTTTCCTACGTTATGTTATTTATAAGTTTTTAGATATTACCTCTTTAAGTTATTTATTAATTGATGTTTTCAGAGATTGAATGTTATTTATACTTTATTTAGCAAGAGACCGGAGTCCTAGCCGATTACACGGTTCATCAAGGACATCTAGGACCGGAATCCTAGCTGATTACTCGGTTCGTTAAGGACATCTAGGACATCCGATTTTGCGGTTTCCTTACTTTTTTATAGGTGCTTCGTAAGTGAATTATTTATTAATACTTTTATAACATTGAATGATATGTTATGGGTTTTTATGTGGTGGCTTCTATATTTATTTATCTAGTTACTGGGTCTTTTGGTTTTGTGGGGATAGTAATTATATTTTGTTCCTGAGTCCTGCTGAGTCTATGAATTCATTTATATTTTTATATGCTGATTGTTTATTTTTATTAGAGTCCATAAGTAACTCTGGGTATGTTTGTGGTGATCCAATCTCTTTTTGATTTTTGATAAATATTTTCCGAGCGGGTTGATATTTTGGGCATATATTGAATACGTGGTGTAGATCTTCGGTGGTGTGGCAGTTAAAACAGTTAATGGTTGCTGGTTTGGGTCCTATAAACCTTCCAAAACTGCTTGCTAGTTTAGTTTTTCCAGTTATTATCCTGTTTATGGTTTTCTGTTCTAAATAGGTACTCTTAGATAGATGTATGTTCCTATCTACGTTTCTTTGGGTTTCATGGTCCTTTTTACTTTTTGTGGAGGAGTTCTAAAAATCTTGCCATGTTTGGTCTATATATGTTTGTGCGAAGCTTATTGCTTCTGTAGAGCTATAGTTAAGCGTGATAGAGTTTTGATCTCCTAGTTTGGTTTTTGCAACTTTGTCTGCTGTTTCGTTGCCAGATATTCCAATGTGCGTCGGTATCCACATGAGCTCGACTAATTGATGTGCTGTGGTGATATCGTCGATTAATTGGCATGCTCTGTCGAGTAATTGTTCCCTAGAGTGTGTATTGCGATTTTGGATCGATTTGATAACGCTTAGGGAATCGCTTATAATGACTGCTTTCGGTATTGGGCTGTCTTTGATCCCTTGTAGTGATTCAAGTATAGCCCAGAATTCAGTGGTGTAAATGGAGCAATAGTCAGGCAATCTGGATCCCGTTTGTATATTGAATTCAGGATGACTATTGCTGCTGCTGTTCTTGGTGGGTTGTTTGTTTTTGATCCATCGGTATATATTTTAACATAGTCCGGGTATTTTTGGTTGATTTCGTTTACCAGTACAGGTTTTAGTAAGTTTTCTTGTCCTTCTTTATTGCCTCATTTGCTAGATTCAATGTTAATCCTTGGTGGTCTTTGTAACCATGGTGATTTTTTCTGGTCTGTATTGTTTGTTACCTGTTTTTTTTCAGTAGAGGTATCTTTTCTCTTAGTTCAAGGATTACTTTGCCACTTGGTGTGATAGGTATGATTTTGGGTTTAAAGACAACTTTACACTTATTTATAGCTATTGTGGTGGGATGGTTGTCTGGGTGGGTATCTAATCGAATGGAGTATCGGAGGAGCAGTTCTTACCTACGTAATTTTAAGGGTAGTTCTCCTGTTAGTGTTTGTAGTTCTTCTAATGATGTTGAGGGGAGTGTTCCTGTGCATAATAGTAAAGCTTTTCTCTGGATAGTGTCAAGTTTTTATAGTACAGTCTGCTTAGCCGAGTTATATGCTTGGCAACCGTAATCCAGTTTTGATCTAATTAGGCTTTTATATATTGTGAGGAGGGTTTCCTGCTTGGATCCCCAGTCAGTCCCTGTGATGTTCCTGTGTAAACTGAGATCATTGTTACAATTCTCGGCGAGTTGTTCAATGTGCTGTTTCCATGTGAGGTGGTTGTCAAAGAACATTCCTATGAATTTTACTACTGTTACGTATTTGATGAATTGATTTTGTATATAGAAGTTTGGATAGACTAGGTTGTTATTTTGTTTGGGGGTGAATATGATTGCCACAGTTTCTTCATGAGATATTTTGAAACCCCATTTGTCCGCCCATCTCCCTATGTTGTCTAGGCTCTGCTTGATTTCTTTAACTACTGTGTTATTGGCAGGATTTCCATTCCTCCATATGCCACTATCATCTGCATATTGTGACAAGATTGTTTTTGTGGAGGCTACATTGAGGTCAAGGTCGTTTACCATTAGGTTAAATAGTAACGGACTTATTACACTGCCTTGCGGTGTTCCATTTTCAAGTGAAAATTCTTCCGAATGGGTGTTGCCTATTCTTGTGGTAATTTTCCGGCCTGTAAGGAAATGGCCAAACCAGCTGAACAAGCGTCCAGTTATTCCAAATTGGTTTAATTTGGCCATTAGTCCATTGGTCCATACTAGATCGAACGCTTTTTCTAGGTCTAAAAAAACCGCTATGACGTTGCGATCGGTTTTCCTATGTGCGTTAAAAGCGAGTTTGATGCCTGTTTCCAATCTAAGAAGTTGGTCAGTTGTGGACCGTTTGTTCCGAAAGCCACATTGATTTATGGAGAGTAGGTTATTGGTTTCTAGGTGGTGTTTTAACCTATTTGCGATTATTGTCTCCATTATTTTGCAAATATTGTTTGTAAGGGAGATGGGTCGGTACGAATTTATGTTGTTGGGATCTTTACCTAGCTTGGGGATTGGTATTACTATGGCCTGTTTCCATTTGGTGGGTAGTTGGCCTTTATCCCATATCCTATTAAAGAGTTTGATTATGGCTATTGTTATATTGATAGGTAGTTTTTTGTAGATAATGTAACCTAACTGATCCTTACCAGGGGATGTTTCGTTTTTGGATCTTCCATTCATGTACTGTGATGTCGCTATTTAGGTGAGATTATTTTGTTCCTTGGTCTTGAAACATTTGAGGATGGGTTCCCTCCATTAGTTTTTTGTGTTCTTGAAAGATTTTGGTGTGATTATTGTTGCTACTTATGATCGAAAAATGCTTCGCTAGGACGTCTCCCTTATCTTTATTTGTTATGGCATTTTTAATTTTTGGGGCTGAGGTAGTTGCTTTCCCTTTTATGACTTTTATCTTGTCCCATATTTGTTTTGAGTTTGATTTTAGACTCAGTTTAGAGCAAAAGGTTTGCCATTGATTAATTTTAGCTGTTTTTATAGTTTGTTTTAGTGCTTTTTCTTTATGTTTATATTGCTGGAAGTAGATAGAATGTTTGGTGCGTTTGTATTTATTTAAGGCCCTTTTTGTCTTTATGTGCCAATACCCTCAATAATAAAACTAGGACAGTCAGGAGTGTGCCATAAGCTGGAAAACTACATAAATAGGCCAAGATTTTGCACCAAATGCCTACACTGGGGACACTATGCCCTTAGATGTAGATTCAATCCAAGATGTAAGTAATGCGGAGGTCCACACGAAGGAGAATGCCACACAATTAAACACAAATGTGCTAACTGTAAAGAAAACCATTATCCTAGATCGGCAGAATGCAGATTTGCAATAAAAGAGAAACAAATAGTGGACTTAATGAACGAAAAACACCTCACCTACCATTCTGCAAAAAACATTATTTATAAAAACAACCCCAACACACCAAAATCTACCTCTGAAACAATCAATGAGCACCAAAACTCTCCACGCAGTATCAGAAGGGAAAACATTACACCAAAAAACATACCCTCGAATCAGGAAACAAAAGAGCCAAAAACTACAACATTGTAACAAATCATGACCACCCTGATAACACTCCAGATACAAACAAAACTGTCACGAATCTTTGTAAACGTCACGGAAATAGCAAACGTGACAAGTAAAAAAATCAAATTTCGTGTTACTGGAAGTTTGCAAAGCAATTCGTGAAGTGTGTGCTAATGACAATAAATTGGTTTACATTGCAAAGAAGACCAAAAACACAATGTTCGATTAATATTTTTCTGACACCACCAGATCTGTCCTTTCTTGAAGTAGTTTGCCTTTTCTTCAAGCACTTTTGCTACCAATTATGTTAGCTTATGCAAGTGATCTTTGCTATTACAAGCAATTATATTTATTTTGATCAACGATTCCACTCTGAATCTCATAACAGTAGATCATTAAATTAATTCATACATAAGTATGTTCTTGAGCCCTTTTCAAGTTTTTGTATATAAACTCCTTGCCTTTTATACTCACTCATTTCAAACATCTATTAAGGTTTAGACCTTTCAAATGGATAGTAACTATGGCAAATTTTACTTAAGCATGAAGTTGCAAAATCACTGTACATCACCTCATGTCTGTCAAGTTAATTTTGCTTACTTCTTTTCAAAAACTTCTCTCAACAAAATTTAGATTAGGTACTTCCCATAGAGTTCATCTCCTCATCCAAATCAATGTAATTGAATATTTCCTGCCAAAGAGTTGGAGCTCTTTTCTGCATATCTTCAAAGACTAATGTCATATAAACAGTTTGCTCAACAAGAAAGCTAGAAGGAATTGGAATCTGTTTTATTGTCTGCATTTGTCATCATAGTACCAATCTGGATACACACGCAGCATCATTAGCACATCATACGCTTCACAATTATTTGTGCAAATCCTAAACCCTGTGGATCCTGATGCACCTTTGTCAAATGAGCATTGTACAAGAACTCGCTGTGGGTCATCAATACCGACAAACTCATCTTCCTTAATATTTTGAGCACATCAGCTATATCATCTGGTAGACGTGTACCACAGTTGTATTTGTCTGTCCTTTTTATATCAGTTCTTGAATGACCAATTAAGTGTCCATGACTTGCATCCTTAGGCAACTTAGCAAATTTAGTCAAAGGTGGGGGGTAGATCTTGGTATCAGCTTGGAGCTTAAGAACAGCTGTATCCAGATAATCACTAGCATATACTACTTCACGTTCTAAGTGATATCTCTGGTTAATCTAACTTAGTGGAGACTTCCTTTCATGTAAGAAATCCATACACTTATTGGTCTTATTCAGCTGGTGATTTGGAGAGACCCGCATCTGCCGTTGTAGTGGAACAAGGGCTGGATAAGTATGATTACACCCGGTAGATCAAGGTAGCAAGCATTTCTGACTTTATAAAAACATTTAGGTCATCTACAGAACAGTACAAAAGAATCAACAACAAAAAATGTATTAACAAGGGTAATGTGCGTTGTACTACATTATACACCTGCATAATTATTAGTATTCCCTTTAGTAGGCACTAACATGATAAAGTTGGATCTAGATATTTTATACCAATAGGTCTCAATTATGTTAACTTTCGGGCAAAGCATGTAGTCTAAACTATACGTAGCCTTGAAAACGTGTCTGGAGATGTAAAGAGATATAACATAAATATTTATCACAGAAGAAATGATAAACATAGAGTGGCTTCCTCTCTTGTTATTGTTTGCCAGTTTCTTTTTCAAGTACATTACGGTACTAATATTAGCCTGCTACCGCGCGAATCTATCCCTACTTGAAGACAAAAATTGTCTTTGCCTGTCAAGATCATTTAGACAAAGGGAAATAACTCTTGTCACCGCCAGATTTCTCTAGCTATTAGCTTTGGTGCTGTAACGACAACTGTCATCCCCCCCCCCCCCCCCGATAATCAAAGCCATTTTAGTGTTCCAACATTCCTTTGGTACTTCTTATATGGGACAGCTAGCCAAGGTTCCGATCTGATAACCCTATTTACAACTTGGCGTATCGAGCAGATTTGTCTGTGCTTGGGGTCTACACACTTTATTGGATGCATCGGCAAGTCACCGCATCTACTCCAAATTAATTTCTTCAAATTTGAACAGTGTTGCTACATGATCGAGACAAGGGGAGCACACAGCTTGAATGAACTGATAAATAATCAATTATCTAGTGCCGGTCCGTGCTTGCACAAATACCTTTCCCTCAAATAAACCTTTTATGTCGCCCCGACCATTTTCTGCCGAAGTACAATGCACCACTTTTTTCGTTAGGTAGTATTACATATTAAGGGATACAGCTCACGAAATCCACTATATGTCGCTTGGTCAAAGCACCAATATATCTTCTCGTTACAACATGGTAAAAATAGGGTTAATATATAGGCACCTTGGCTAGCGAAGATGCTTGCAGGTTAAATAAATGATTTTTAAAATTGTTGCCAAATTTGAGTGACTTTGTCACCAATATAGACTTTGTCTATATAAGACCACATTACACCATACCATCGTTTACCTCATGTTGTCATTTATGAGATAGTGTGGCACTGACAATTTTCCTTACGCGTTTATTTACAGGGTTGGTCTTAGGGAGTTATTAACATGTTGCATTTCCAGTTTATGCTTTGTTTTGCCTTCTTGTGTCATTTTAGTATAAATGTCTACTAAATGCACGAAATGCCTAGGTTCAAAGCATTGTCTAGAAAGCATCAATTGCGACCATATTTTCCGTTACTTCACTAGGAATAGGGAATATATTAGTGACTTAGTAACATGATTAATTATTAATTTACACTATGTTTTCTCTTCTTGTGTATTTTCAGCATAATGACAACTGAATGCAACAAATGCAACGTCTGAGCATGGAAGTCTATCATGACTCTTGTTATGTTTATGCTAAACGCATAGCATGACATGCAGCCTGTATAATAAATTCTCATCGCACTCTAGGGTACAGTAGTACCTTGCTAGTAACAAGGTGAATTTCTTATTTATCCTTTTTTTCTCTTCTTATGTTATTTCAGGAGAAATGTATATTAAATGCATGAAATAAAAGTTCGAAGCAAGAGTCAATAAGGTAAGAAAGAAAAAAAAAGATAGAATAAGTCCAGGAAGTTCAAATAAAGGTGGCCGCTGCTGATTGTGACTCATTGTGGCAGTGTCCCCCAATTTTAGGCAGCCCACCAATTCTAGGCAGCTCAGTAGGCATAAGTCCCCCGCCTCCCCAACCCTCGCACAGCATGTCCGAGCATGGCCTCTGGATCTATCTGTCAGGACGCGTGGTTTTGTATTATATTCATTGGATCGAACTCATTTTTACTACCGCACTATTATCGGAAGCCCAACCATCACCGGCCTGACAGCATAGGGGACCTTTTGAGAAAACTAGTTCGTCGCGTGCAATTCCGACTCATTAGGCGAGTATTCTCCAAGGTTTAAGCAGCCCAGAGCTACAGATGTAGGTCCGCTTCTCAGAACTTGGCCTTTGGCTGGCAAGTATTGACAGATGGGGTTTTGTATCAGATCTATTCGATCCAATTAATTGTACCTCTGCATTCTTACCAGCCGTCTAGATGTCCAGCTGTCACATTCAAGTAGCACTTTCAGTGACATACCTTTATTATGCCAGAGATTTCAGTAAGAAATCTGAAGATCCAGCATGGCCCTTAGAGCTGCTGCTATCGTAATAGCTGCTCTGTCTCATACAATATCAGCATCAAGGACGTTCATTCACCGCTTCCTATCCACAAGGGAGGGCGAGTAACATTTCCAAAGAAGATAAACTTTGATTAATCAATGCCACCTGGTAAGACTTATCAATGGCTGCAAGGTAACAAACACCATATCAACTTACAGAAACGTTTCAGATTCGTTGTCTCGGCCGATAATGTCCTTCACATCAGTTAATCTCGGATCTGTACATTTTAGGGCCGTCCAATGATCGACTTTTTTGTGACAAGGTGGAATCACAAGTTGCCCATCTTCGTCTCTCTGGTTCCGTACCCATAATCTGTACTATCAGAGGCTACCGCTCTAGGATCTCAGATACGTCATGGCTGATGAAATATTGGGCGTGATAAAGACCTTTCGGATCTTGTAACTGATTTTGATATGAACCGATCCAAACCTCTCACTTTGTTTCCAAGCTGGAATCTGTCCCGGGTTTTAACATGGCTCAGTTTGAACCTTAAGCCAAACATGTTTTCTAATAGCTTTAGTTTTATCATGCAGAGTCAGTAAGCTACATACCCTTTCAGTCAACATGAACTATATTCGGTTCAGATTGGATGGTTCGGTGGTCCTCTTGACATAGCCAGGCTTTGTAGCCAAAGTAGGTTGCCGTCTGTCAGTAACCATGAAGTAGTCATTTGCTTGCTCTCTTCCGTCCACTGGATGAGAGCAGCAACCATTCAACATCCTGTTCGCGTTCGCAAGCACTACTTGAAATGCACAGAGACAAGTCGTGACACACGCAAATACCACTTTCTTCCGTTGAAAACCGGGAACAGATATCACAACTCAGACCCTCTCTTTGAAGCTCGGCGTACTCCGAGGTCGCTCAAGATGATAGTCACCTCATAAAGATTACAGCTTGTGAGATTCAAGCTATCTCGCATTCAGACTTGGCATTTCAATCCAAGATATCATATAAACTATTGGCTGGCTTACCGAGTCAACCTTTTGAAGTTTTGATCGTAGAAATTTAGCTTCATTGAGCCAGACTTTGAATCTGGTAGGTCTGTTGTGAGTAGCACAGATGGGCACCAGACCCAGTTAGTACAATCATCATAGTCTATCAGCTTCACTTGATTTTTGTTTTAGCTAATAAGATTTTAATATTAATCTTCTTAACTGTATGTAAAGCTCAAATGTCAACTGATCCTAGACTATGTTGTTTATATAATTAGAATAATGCGTTATCGTTAGCATGAGTAATCCAGCCATCATTCCTTAGAAATATACATGAGGTAGAGGTTGGATGTTCGGCATTCCCTGATTATATTATATATTCTCCTAACATAATGTAACTGGGGAGGTATTTGAAGGAAAAAGCTTATTTTGTTTTAGTAAATTATATTTCTTCGAGATTACTTGCCTAATCACATTAGTTAAATATTCTCCCAACAACCCACCATACGAGCATCCTCATCAGTATAGCACTTAGTTAAAAACTAGCAACACCTGGTGGTGGCAAAGGGAGGTAGCATACAAGGTTTCTTGCTCTGGGTCTATATGAGAAAGATATATGAGAGAAACAGGAAAATATGATTTTTCTTCTTTTAGTAAGGTTGGATTCGTAAGGTAGTGGATCAATTGTCCTAACGTAATGTGATTGTGGAAATATTCTCTGAGAGGCATAATTTACTAAAACATTTGCCTTTCAATTCAATCATTTCAGTACAAAATGCTAATAAATGGAAATTGTTGAAATATTTCCTATGAAAATGTTTTATTAATTGCTACAATAAATTCTCTAAAAATGATATAGAGTGTAAAAGACAGACATTTAAAACTCGGTTAACATGTCAATATCCATATTTCGCAATTTGTGAATCACTTCCTGTTGCTGTTTAATGTAATGTATTTGCCTGACCTTTCACTTATCAATTATTCTCAATACTCGATACTTTTTATGCAAGTAAACAGTTTGATTTATGCAGTCTCATAAATTGTGGAAGAAAGAATCTTGTAAGGACTTGTCCATCTTATTTTGAATGATTGGTCTCAACAGTTGCATAAGGACAAACTTCCTTAAGTTTTCAAAAGAAAAATAATTTTATAAAATGAGTTTTGAACTAAATAAATTATGTCTGGGATTTAATTAAGGCTCTTATTTTACGTTTCAGCTTTACACATTTTACTGGTCGCAAGCTTTTTAGTGCATTGCGCCACTAATTTATAAAATCATGCCTAACGTTCTGTTCATCTTTGCATTATAATTGTAATACCTCAGAATGCATTAAAATGATATATTGTTAGCAAATAGTATGATGTCCACACTAATATACATGTACATATATAGTTACATACTTGTCTACAAGTCAGGTTCAGCTTCCAGGCAACATTAACCCTGTTCTCATCACATTTTGTGCCTGTGCAGTTTGTGGAGTTTGCAGTTTAATAGCAAGCACGTATGGTACCAAAATAAGTATTTTAAAAACTTGTAATACACAAGATGAACGATTGAGTGAAGACATTTAATGCCTTTTCATACTGATTCAGCTTTTGTATCAAATAAGATGGTCATTGTGGGACTTTACAAAAAATAACAGTGATTCTTACTCGATAACTATGCAATGCATAATTATATTGATTACTTTTTTATCTGATTTTTTAAATTGTATATGCATACCCGGGAGATAATAGTGCTTTGGAACAGTCTAGGGGTGATTAGTCGCTCCTTCACTTCCGCTTTGTTTTACGGAAATTGCTGATTACGCATTCGGTTAGGAGCAATTTTCCTTGTGCGATAAAACAATCGATGTTTTGTGGTCATTATTTTCATTAATGGTGATGTAATTTACGTAATATCTTTAAAAATTACATCTAAAAGATTAAATTTATCATATAAACGAAAGTAGTGTGAACAGACAAGTAGACCTTTACTGTTGATATTGCTGATACATATTGTTTGAAGTAAAGGATGTGGATGAGAAAGTGTTTGGTTTGGTGATCAGAATGGCTTCAGTTTTATCATGATTAGTCTACTGCTTGTTACATGTCATCCATGACTACACCTTTGAAATGCATCTCTTTTACACCTTGGATGGTACCCTTAATTTCAGTTTGACAGCTAGATTTGTATATTTGAGTGCCATCAGCGTACAATTGGCAAGACGCTGGATGTCATTCTATGACACTTGAGAGGTGATGAGTGCATATAATTAAGAGAACGGAGCCGAGAACATAGCCTTGTGGAACACCAAAACACAGATCATCTGGGTTGGAATGTTTTCCATTTATGGACATAGTTTGTGTCCTGTTGACCAAGTAGGAATTGAAACATAGTAAGCTGTGTTGTTAATATCAAATACGTGTTGCTAACATTGCACTGAACTTTACTGGGTGGGAATCTGTTTTATTTTGACATGTGAGATAAAATGTTCTTTATTGATCAAGTTGGGTGAGAGTGAGACATCATATCCGTAGATGATCTTTTGGAGAGAGATACAGTGTTAATACATGATTAAGCCGGAATTTAGCTACTTTGACATATGAGACGCAATGCTCTTTCATGATCAGGTGGAGTGAGACACCATGTTCTTACATGATCATGTGGGGTGAGGTACATTATTCTTACATAATTAGATTGGAATCTAGCTTATTTTGACTTGTTTTTAAATGTAAGAAATACTCATATTGGAAGTTCATGAGCTGCAAGGATATAGTGTTTGTTTTCCTAATGTCAGCTCTAAGGCAGCACTATGCAAGTTAAAGATGAAAGGAAGGCAAGACAGAAAGGACATTATGTTTTGGCCAAATGTGGCTGAATGTCTGATTTTGTCATCAGAGTGGCAGAGTTTGTGGCTTATTACTGAATTAGGCCGTTTAAAAGGCACGGTTATGTGGTCAGGTTATGAGTGTATAGTCACTTGGACTGGACCTTGGACATTTAAGACTTGAGTGACTTAATTCTTATATCAACTGTGCAAGAAGACTTTTATTCTTAGGTTGTAATTGCCGCAAATTTTTTGAGGATGATTTATCATCTAAAATAAATGATTATATATCAGTGTATTGTTCACAAAGTGTTGCACTCAAGAATGTCTTTAAAGCTTCACATTCAACGTCTTTTGCTCTATCCAAGGCTTTTATGTTCCCTTTATTTTGTGAAAGCAGTGCAGTCATAAACAATTCCAGCAGTAAATGCAATAAACAAACCGTTACACATTTATGTTCTACATCATTATTACCAAATTTACCTTTCACTGTCCTTTCTACATCCATTCTTCTTTCTTCATTTTTTATAGCCAAGAAATAAAAGTAATTTATTTTGTGTCAATTCTGACATTAATAGGTCCACTGATATTTCTTTTGTCATTACTTCTGAATATTATATATGATACGGTGGGAGTCAGGTTAAAGACTGTTCATGATGTACAAGAGATAATCAAGTAACAACAGCAACACTTGCTTGTGTCAATATATATAAAAAATGATAAGATAAGATTTATTTATATTCATCATGATTGAAAACATCAATTCAAGATAAGCTCTACTGACATTAACAGATTTCCCACCAAATTGTGTAGGAAACTCTTCAGCAGTAATATGAAGTTGTATTTGATATTTCCCATTGCAATATAATTGTAACATGAGCATTGATTGTCACATATTTACTTTAAAATCAGTGTGATACTTCAATATATTCATGTACTGAAAAAAAACACCAGTACTTTTTCTACAAAATAAATAAATGTGTACAGAAAGTAAGCTCTTAGCATCACTTTGGTACATTTCATGCAAACGTAAGTGCATACAGAAAATATAAACCAGGTAAGCCCTCCAGTACTTTTGCTATAAATTAAGTTTGTACAGAAATAGGCATACATTTGCCGTCCTGTATATTTATTTCAAAATTGTGTTTAGAAAAATAAGAATTCAGTTGCCAATAAGTAATTCACTACAAAATTAAGTGCATTCAGAAACCGGTTTGCAGGGACCTTCCTGTATTTTTTTTTCAAAATTGTGTACAGAAAATAAGCACACAGAGGCCCCCCCCCCCCCCCAGTATTTTAATAAAAACGTAAGTGTACCAATGTTGCAAAAGGAAAATTAAACTTTAAGATCTAAACTTTTATCTTCTATTTCCTAATTTTGTGATTGGTACAATACTAGATTTGTTGACCTCATTCTGATTCTGCCTTCCTACTATCATAGTTATATTTTCTCAACTTTATTTACATTGTCTACTATTAAGTTTGATATCATATATAAAACGTAAGTACATACTAACTGAACACAATATGTGTATATTCTTACTATTCAGTTTTATCTGTACAGGACAAATAAAAATGCGCAGACATGGTAACATGAGTAGATGTATTTTTACAGAGCCATGGGGATAAAATCAGGGAAGTCTATGGTATCATATGTACACTCCAGTTTAAAGGATTTGGCAGAACTGGTATGTTTATTTGTCTTAACATTTCTGATGTAGTTTGATATTAATATTTTGCGGGTCGGGGCAACATAAACTTCACAAAATTAAACCAAGGTTCAGTCCAGCCTATTAAAAACTGAGCAAGTTAATTCTTTTCATTATTTCCTCAGATATATATAGATATATATATATATATATATATATATATATATATATATATATATATATATATATATATATATATATATATATATATATATATATATATATATACATATATATATATATATATATATATATATATATATATATATATATATATATATATATATATATATATATATATTTGTTTTATGTTGGAATTAATAACTTCTTCAATGCAAGTGAAATTTCTGACTGTAGATAAGGTCACTTGCAGTATGCTAATAACTACTCCCGTGGCCTAAATGAGTAGAGCGTCCACCTCGGATATGGGAAGTCGTGTGTTCGAACCTCGGCTGATTTATCAAAGACTTATACAAATGATACTAGCAGCAGCTGCCTCGCGTAGCGCTCAGCATTAAGAGGTTAGTGTTAGGATTAGTCGGCATGATGTTAGGATAATGTGATTGTGGGACATCATACTACATGTATGCAGCATGATGCTCCAGTGCTGGTCATTTTTGTAAATTGCCACACTGCAGACAACGTAGTTGTATGACTAAAAAAAATTTTAAGTCTATGTTAAAAATCCAAATCACACATGTATTCTTCTATTATTCTATCTCCCATATAATTTTCAAACGTTGATTTTATTATATTTTTAATGGCTTTAACAACCATGTAACTATACAATTGTGTTTGGTTTGTAAAACTGCTAATATATCTTCAAACTGAAAACAGATTCAGATGTGCATACAGTCCTTCCTTAATATAAGGCAATAGATGGAGTCCATAATTGCCAACATCATTATGCATGTAACAGTGTTACAGAGAGAACAAAACAATATACCAATAAACCAACTGAAGTATATTCAAAACAGCATTATACACCAACTGTGATATAGTGAGAATAGTATTATATACTGTGATATAGATAATACATTTATATGTATGTATATACAAGTGTGTGTGTGTGTGTGTGTGTGTGTGTTTGTGTGTGTGTGTGTGTGTCTACCTGAAATGCGGTAAACTCTGTTTGCTGTATTTCTGTTTATGGCATTTACATTCTCAAACAAATTCTGTTTTATACCATATGTCTCATTGTTCAATTTCTTAGCATGTTTACTATTTAGACATTTTCCAGATAGTTATGTTATGCTGTAAATACATATCAAAGTTCAATGCATTGCATTAATGTTCAATATAAATCACAAAAAAGCCAGCATCAAACACAACGTTTGTCCTTGTTTTAATTATCTACCAATATACTTTCACTTTGTAACATTTGCATGACTGACTTAGCTAATTCTGTCTTTTTACTCCCTGTCTTCCTTTCAACTCTGTCGATGTCGTAAAGAGTAGGCTGGTGCGTGTACATTTAATTTCACAATTTCAGCAAACACATTAGTAATGAATTTCAATCACTTTATTTTTAACAATAACTTGCACCCCTCTTCTGCCTGAGTAAGAACACATCATATACACATTTTCATAATGTATTGGAACTTTATGAAAATATTGTATCCGATACATTATCTTATCAAAGGCAGATTCTTTTGAATTTCATTTTGTCACAAGTCTGTGGTAAACAAGTGAAGAAGGAACATTTGTCACAGAATAAGGCAAGAAATTACTTGGTTTTGCCTTAGAACTATTTGACTATCTTTCGTTGTACATGCATACAACGTTACCTAGGGTGAATAGTTGTTTGTCCAGGTAAGCGACTGTACTTGCATGTATCTCGTCGAATATTATTTGCGACGAGAGACATTAAAACCACGATATACACGGGTATTTTACCCCGACTATTTTTCACTCTCCTATGGATTTAAGGTAGATTCTATTTCTAACCGACACTGGTCATTTTGGATCTTGTCAAGGAGTGAACGCTCTCCATTGTGCTCTACAGCTATATTGTTGTTCCGGGATGTGTAGAGTTGTGTGAAGTTGTTCAGGGCTGTTTAGAACTGACTGAAGATGTTTAGGGCTGACGGTAGCTGTTTAGGGCTGACTGTAGCTGTTTAATGCTGCGTGTTGTCTATTCGTATGTGTATAGCATATTATTTGAGAGTATGTGACTCTCAGTTACAGCGCATAATATTATTTGACACATTTGCAGTCCATGAGGTTATTTGAATCTCGATTTCCATACGTAAGACTACATTAGTCATATTTTCGTTTTTCAATTTGTGAATGTTTGTGTAGAGTGATTGGATCAATCGTATGTTGAGAGCGTGAGAGACTCTTTGCATTTATTCACCATATATTTTGTTTCCTTTATTAATTCATTTTATAAATTTCCATCGTCTATCAAATTGTGTTTGTGTTATTCATTTAATCCAAAACCCACAAAGTTCTGCTGAGCGCGACCACCACCATCACCAATTAACATAGAAGAAAGGAACTGGAAAACAAGAGAAAAGAAATAATACTAAGAAGAGGAAACGATTAGCAACCCACCAAGCCGTGAACAAAGGAAGTGCACAGAACAAAGGAACGATAGGAACACAACAGAAAACAAAGGAACAAAGGAGAGACTTGGAGCGGAGGAGAAGACTGGGCGTTAATACAAAAACAAACGATAAGTCATCATTCAATGATAGACGCAATTTAAGTAGAATATAGCATCCAAGGTCCAAACAAATGGCTCTATTCAATCTAAACACACAAACACACAAGCCACCAAACAACCCTATCAACAAATCAGTAAAAATAATGGATGTATCACAACTCCAAACAACACCAATAAAGCATGTAACACAAGCAAGATTAACGCAAGTCGTACCAACCACAGCAAACTCCAATTCAACCAACATCACACTGGGACCCCAAATTCTGGTCACAAACACAGACCATGATATATTTTACAGGATTCTTGATTTTCGGCTCTCTTAACTTTGGCTTCTGCAGCTTTACTTTTCCAAGATAAATTTTAGCCAGATTTGTTCCTTCAGTTTGCATTGATTAAACCATGAAATAATTGTATTTCCAGTGTTCAGAAGAGTTATTTCATTGAGTGCTTGTTTTGGCAATATGGCTAACTTCAGGTTGTTGGCTTATAATATGAAGTTAGATCTTGAGTGATATTTGTTGAGTTTTTAATTTCAGTCAAAATGTGTGCATACTCTTAAGATGCTAAAATTAAGGTTTGTGTGAATTTCTTGCCGAGTTGACTAGACAGTTTTTAAACCAAAATCATGTTCTTGGGAACACATCATTATCAGTACTGACTTCCCATGATGTGTCCAAATTTCAGCATTGCAGACAAGTAGTAAAAGAGACTTTCCATAATGTGAATACAGGGATAAATTTGGATGAATTTAGCAAAAATGAGGACTTATAATAAAACATCTGATGCTCAGATTTACATAATGAGGGTGATTTTTCTGAATACAAGGCTTAATATTTTAGAGGTGTTTATGAAAGTTTGTTATGAGTTTAAAGATATACCCTTGCATATTGTATGTTTCACAGTTAACGTTTATGTTAATATATTTAGTAAAATATTATACTAAAGTTATTTGATCACATTTATACCTAGTAGTTCTTAATCATAAGTTTAATTAATTTGATTGATATCCATGTATGTCTTTACATTGGTTACAGTAAAAATAGGTTTGTAAAACATGATAATCTTAGACATATGCTAGATGTTTTTATGTCAGTGTTGAGCACGCTTTCTTTTCTCATGATCTGTCCTAAATATTATGAAATCCAAGGAACAAAGTAACTAAACCGATCATTTTGTAATTTGTTTCATTCTTCATCAGGAAAATGTAGGGATATATTATTGGGTAATTTTCAAAGGTAATATGTGAATTAGATTTGTGTATGATAATTTAATTGTGATAAGGTGTTGTTTGTTTACCATTTAAACACAAGTATTATGTTTAACCTGTGTCCATATTTGCTATTCATATTGACACATATTTATAACACTCACTCAGAAGGTGAAGCCATACATTAATCACATGTTCTGTTCATCAGTCCAGGATATGTGGCAACTAAGCAGCTAGCATACTGGACTTGTGAATGAAAGGTTGTGGATTTATATCCTTCTACTGCATTAGCCAGGGTCAGTTTCCGTGGTGTGTCTTCGAGCAAGGCACTCTGCACATTTTACATTAGCACTAAAAAACCAACATGCATTGAGGTGTTGTAAAAACACTAAACCAAGCCAAATATTAGTTCATCTATGTGTCCATATGTGTGGACATCCATCTGTCAACAATTTATTTTCTGCAGAAAGTCTTTAGGGCCGATCCTGTGAGACACTCTTTTGACCCTGGAAAGGTGCTTTCAGTGTCGCACAGACGTCGTAGGTGCAGATTAGAATTATGTAAAATTTACATATCAACACAGAGTAATCAGAGTAACCTGCAATATGTTTTTTAAACTGCCTTCCTTGGGTACTGTGTATATTTTAATGAGAGATACCTTACTGGGAATAGTCGGATTTTCACTAAATTTATGTGCAGTTTTATTTATGGGAAACCTTTAAAGAGTAAATTTTCTGCCTTCTGCGTGATCTTGTTTTGGAGTTATGGCACCTGATTCCTGTCTTCATAGTGTTGATTGCTTCAGCTTATCTTTGCCAAAGGTTGTTGCATTTCAGCCAAATTTGGCATGCAGCATTATACCAATGACACATTGGAAGATTATGCGTATCAGTATTCCATAGCTTCGTTGTTCATAGTTATGTCCCCTGGCTGCTATCCTCCTGATTTTGGGTTACATGGTAGAACTTGACCATGGATTGTTCAATTTCACCTAAAATTAGAATGTAGCTTTATGTTGATGAGACAGTGTGTGGCATTGATTGTTAGCTTTTCATGCATCACTTTGAGGAGTTATGACCGCTGATTTCGTTTATTCCTAATAATGACTGCCGGAACGTGACCTTATCATAGACCATTATATTTCAGCTCAATTTGTCAGGTAGCATTTTTTTTCATGATATATTTTACAGGATTCTTGATTTTCGGCTCTGTTAACTTTGGCTTCTGCAGCTTTACTTTTCCAAAATAAATTTTAGCCAGATTTGTTCCTTCAGTTTGCATTGATTAAACCATGAAATAATTGTATTTCCAGTGTTCAGAAGAGTTATTTCATTGAGTGCACGTCTTGGCAATATGACTTACTTCAGGTTGTTGGCTTTAAACCAAATTTAATATGCTCCTATACATTCATAAGACCCTAGATGAGTTGGATTTCCAGTTTTCCACATCAGTATTTAGAGCCTCTTAATGCAAAATTAATTTTGTTCCATAACATATATCTCTGTTTAATTTCCCGGTGATCTCTTTATAGATGGAGAACATCATATTTTCTTTCCTTCATGTTTATTAGGTCATGTATGATGCTTATTGTATATATAGCTTGTCATATTATGTTATAGTACACAATTTGCAACATTAGCATCAGTATCATAATTAACGGTAAGATTTACATAATGAACCGCATTCTCTTTATTTGGCAAGCATTTGGATACCAACTGTGTTATTATGTGATACTAATTGTCTCGGGTTAAGAGTACTTGTATTTTATATCGGTTTTTTATATTAGAGTACCAATTTTATCTTGATCTTTTTGGTCAAGAAAGAAAAGATTTGGTTGGATCGATATGCAGTTTGCGCTTATGGGTTGATGATATATGTCTGACAGTCCATCTGTCTGACATCATTGCTGTGGCTGGGATTTGCATTGAGATCGTGTTCTAAGACACTATTGTTTGTAGAGCCATGTGACTTTGTATGGAAATGTTTCATGAGATAAACTTAAGCCAGTGGTGAAAACTAGGTCACCGGAAAAAATATAATAAAAATAATTTCAAAGTTCTGCTGAGTGCGGCCACCACCATCACCAATTAACATAGAAGAAAGGAACTGGAAAACAAGAGCAAAGAAATATTACTAAGAAGAGGAAACGATTAGCACCCCGCCAAGCCGTGAACAAAGGAAGTGCACAGAACAAAGGAACTCTCAAAGAAAGCAACGATAGGAACACAACAGAAAACAAAGGAACAAAGGAGAGACTTGGAGCGGAGTAGCAGACTGGGCGTTAATACAAAAACAAACGATAAGTCGTCATTCAATGATAGACGCAATTTAAGTAGAATATAGCATCCTAGGTCCAAACAAATGACTCTATTCAATCCAAACACACAAACACACAAGCCACCAAACAATCCTATCAACAAATCAGTAAAAGTAATGGATGTATCATAGCTCCAAATAGCACCAATAAAGCATGTAACACAAGCAAGATTAACGCAAGTCGTACCAACCACAGCAAACTCCAATTCAACCAACATCACACTGGGACCCCAACTTCTGGTCGCAAACACAGACCAAACAAACCACAAACCAGAAGACATAACTAACACCCCCACCCACCCCACCAACAGAAACTGCTAGAAATACAAAACTACACTCCAGAGAACAATATAAATATAATGCCAATAATATCGCCAATCCTCTTCGTGGAAGCGGAAACAACCACACACAAATGAAGATATCGACACCACTATTCCAAACCTAACAAATTAATTTGACAGCCCAAAATTCACCAAAAATGAAATAACCAATCCAGAAATATGCAAACAAACCAACAACAGGAAATCAGCGAAAAACAATAAATCAAAACATTAGAAAAGAAACTATACACTCAAGCCAAACTCCTGGACCATCTGGGATAATAACACCAAGGGAATTAGACACTACAAAACTACCCAGCAGCATCACTACTAAGACAACCCGAAGACCCCAAAACAACCCAAAACCCCAAAACACACACCTAGTTAAAAACAAGGGCCCGCTAAACCCCAAAACACCCAACCCTCCACAAGTAAGCTTAACTCAAAACAGGAAATAAAACAACAACATAACACTCAAAACAAAATTCACAATTAGCATTCCATCGAACACACCATATACATAAGCAGCATGTGCAACAGAATTACTGTCTAAGTATCATTAGTATTATGACAGCACTGGCCAAAATTCACACTGGACAATTCATTCTGATAAGACCAAGGCGAAATTACCTGACTGTCCAAAGCAGCACAATTCAACAGGTGGAAAAATTCATCCAAATTGAAACTATAGGGCCAATACAGATCAAAGTAGAGAGACACCATTGCACTCCAAAGGAAAACACGAGTCACTTCGAACACCAAACACAGTGAAACCACAACTAATCTGGCTGAACCCACTAAAATCACTATCTTTAAGAAAGTAATAGCACGAAACGGATACAACAAGGACATAAACAATGAACTCCTACTTCATGAACTCACCTCAAATGGAACACAGACCACCAAAATCTATCGTCTTAAAAATCACAAGGGACAAGAAATAAACAAAGCAGTTATCGAGGCTACCGAGCCAATACCCTCAATAATAAAACTAGGAGAGTCAGAAGTGTACCATAAGCTGGAAAACTACATAAATATGCCACGATTTTGCACAAAATGCCTGCACTGGGGACACTATGCCCTCAGATGTAGATTCAAACCAAGATGTAAGTAATGCGGAGGTCCACACAAAGGAGAATGCCACACAACTAAACACAAATGTGCGAACTGTAAAGAAAACCATTATCCTAGATAGGCAGAATGCAGATTTGCAATGAAAGAGAAACAAATAGTGGACTTAATGAATGAAAAACACCTCACCTACCATTCTTCCAAAAACATTATCTTTAAAAACAACACCAACACACCAAAACCTACCTCTGAAACAATCAATGAACACCAAAACTCTCCACACATACTAAGACGGGAAAACATTGCACCACAAAACATACCCTCGAATCAGGAAACAAAAGAACCAAAAACTACAACCCACATTGTAAAAAACCAAGACCACCCTGATACCACTCCAGATACAAACAAAACTGTCACTCCAAACATCCCCAAACCTAACACACACCCCAACACAGAATTAATACAGGAAGTAATCAACCTAAAAACAGGAACCCTAATACAAGATCTCTATACCGTAATGAGAACCCTCAAAACCATTTTCACCATACTAGCTGATTGGACCACAAGACTAACATATAAAGACAATGTCAAAAATGGTTAGTACAAAAAATTAATAGAATCACCATCTGTCAGTGGAACTGCAGATGAATCTATAAAAACCTAACAGAACTGCAGAACAGATTGAATAATACGGCCGTAAAAGCAGACGTAATCTGCCTACAGGAAACCCTCATAACACAAGAATACAAACGCCTGCCCATACTAAAAGACTATACAGAGGGAATCTTTAAAAACAGACCCAAGGGACAGAATGGGGGTGGACTATCAATTTTGTTGATAGATACACTAATCTACTATGAAATAATAAAAGTACCCCATAGACTAAACATCAATAATAGCATCGAAATAATGTCAAGAATGATAATTATAGGAACCACAAACATTCAAATAATTAATGCATACGACCCAAGGGGTACCTTCTGCACTACCAACCTAATCTCACTAAGGGCAATCACTAATAACAACAACAACAACAATCAAATTATCTGTGGCAACTTCAACGGACACAGTAAATTATGGGGAGGTAAAGAGAAAGAGCAAAGAAGGAAAATGGTTGAAAAATGGATAACTGAGAAAAATCTGGTCATCCTAAATGACGGGTCGAACACTAGATTAAACCATGAGGATGGCACTCTCGCAGTCATCGACCTAACCATCACTATCCCAAAATTGGCTCAAACAACAAATTGGTGGGTGAATCAAGAAGATACTTTAGGAAGTGACCATTTCCCCATCACAATCAATATTCAAACAAAAACTCAACACATTTTAAACGAAACCCCACCTAAATGGAGGTACTAACAGGCAGACTGGGACCAATTCCAATTATTACTAGCTAGACTAAATCCAGATAACTTAGAAAGTCCAAATATAAACATGTATTATGATAACATTACAGACACAGTTATAGAGGCAGCTAACCGATGCATCCTAACCACAAATAAAATCCAAAAATAAAAACCCTGTAGCATGGTCGACTAAACAGTGCACTATAGCACATAAAGACAAAATAGGGCCTTAAATAAATATAAACGCACCAAAAATTATATCTACTTCAAGCAATATAAAGCACTCAAACAAACTATAAAAACTGCTGAAAGTAATCTATGGCAAACCTTTTGCTCTAATCTGAGTCTAAAATCACACTCAAAAATGCCATAACAAATAAAGATCATTCAGACCTCATAGCGACGCATTTTTCGAACATGAGTAGCAACAATAACCACAGCAGAAACTTTCAAGAATACAAAATACTAATAGAGGAAACCCAACCTCAAATTTTTCAAGACAAAGGAACAAAAGAATCTCACCATGTAAGGATCAGTTAGGTTGCATTATCTATATAAAAAACTACCTATCAATATAACAATAGCCATAATCAAACTCTTTAATAGGATATGGGATAAAGGCCAACTACCCACCAAATGGAAACAGGCCATATTAATACCAATCTCCAAGCTAGGTAAAGATTCCAACAACATAAATTCGTACCGACCCATCTCCCTTACAAACAATATTTGCAAAATAATGGAGACAATAATCGCAAATAGGATAAAACACCACCTAGAAACCAATAACCTACTCTCCATAAATCAATGTGGCTTTCGGAACAAACGGTCCACCACTGACCAACTTCTCAGATTGGAAACATACATCAAACTCGCTTTTAACGCACAAAGGAAAACCGATCGCAACCTCATAGCGGCTTTTTTACACCTAGAAAAAGCGTTCGACCTAGTATGGACCTTTAAATTTTGAAGGCTGTTTTGCTGTTTTCTATTTGTGTGTAAAACGATTCATTATTACGTTTATGACCGTATATATTGAACAAAGTTAATGTACAACGTATTATGCAATATCGAGAATTATTATGGTACCACTATTATCCCTAATGTTTATAAGTATACTGAATTCATAAATTACTATATTGAAAATCCACCAACTCAGTTTTGATGAAAAAATGAAAAACAGAGCCCAAAGTTGATAACACGTGTATTTAATTATACCAGGCCTGAATAAAGGAGATATGTTGAAAAATATAAAAATATAAAATTGGATATTTATTTCACTGAAATAGTTGCAAGCAATCTGTATCTTAAATTAATGTACTGACAATTCATAGTAATGATCCTTACGATGTCACCCATTGTAACAAGAAAGACAACGTTTGCTATTTAATGAAGTGGGTACACCTCTATCAGAATCCTGAATGACAGATGACGGATATAATATAATAAGTATATGCTCGGCGAGCGTGGTGTGTATATTTGAAATGAATACAATTTTAATGAAGATTCACTTACAATTTATCATAGTATTCTATTTTAATGATTTTTGTATTGTGAAAGTGCATAGACATTTGATCAATGTATAGCAAGAATGCTCATAAAATGTTGCCTGTTCTTCACAGTCTATGACGTATTGTCATATGCACATACATGTCGTATGCATATGAATCTAGAACAAATTGTATATAAATATTTATAGTCGCGAAGGTTTTGTTTCTTAGTTTAGTTTGCTTTTATGTCGTTTCGGCTTGCCTTAGAAACTGTTGGATACAATTAAATAAACATAAAGACAGAACATTGATCGTTAACACGTTTATATGATTGTGCTAGATATACTGGACTGATTCAAACCTAAATATTTTTAGTGTTACTAAGATTCAGTTTTCAGCACAGTACTGCTTAACATCGAAAGTAATTTTAACCAGTTAAATAACTACAGTGCTATCTCTGTTACTTTGCTCTTTTCAGTATCAGTAGAGATGGCATCAAGAAGTTGCAACTATTCCAGATCTACAGCTGGGAACATGAGAGCAGATATCGATCATACTGAAGCAGTGTACATCCATAAGCAGCTTGCAATGTTAGCCGAGTCTGTTGGCATCATTATATCTCCCACTGTATGTGGCACTGGATTTCGCATTGGTCCCAATTATGTAATGACTGCAAAACATGTTGTGGACCAAATCATAAAAGAAAGTAAGTTTATAAGATGCAATAGGTATGAAGTGCCATAACGCGGCAGCCTTAAACAAACTTTATTTATTTAAAGTAACTTTATATCTTTGCTAAAAATGGCTAGACTCAGCCTCTAATGGAAATCTAAAAGCATTTCATCCCTACGAGGAAAATGTTATATTAAACATTTTTGGACAATTCGATTATCTGATTTTTAATTATGGTATATGCGAATAAAATATGTTGGTATAAGTTTATTGTTTGCTGTCGTAAAGGCTTCAGGCTCATATTCCTTGCATGTGCGCCTAACTATGATCATTTATTTTGCTGCCATTTTAATATGCCCCTATCTATGACTTTGTCTATCCACACACAGAAAACCTTTTGAGATATTTCTTGAACAACTCGGCCATCTCGATATTCAGTACGCAGCCTACGTTTTTCGATAGATGATAAAATGAAAAACATGTATAGCCAGTCTGAAATCAAAGTCATGTTTGATATCAAGTAACACTACAAGAAAACTAAATATTGTTTATCTCATACTTTTGAGAGCAGTTAGACTATGGCATCCATTGAAACATGCCACCATGTGACCATATCACCATTATCATATAGCCAAGTTAACAGATGATTTAATTTTTTTTATTGATACTTTACTTCAGAGTAAAATATTATATCTGCAATGTATCTTAGTGTCTTCGACGCTTACCGTGTTTAGATGTGTGCTACTAACATTATGTTCAATTTGATTTCGATATCAATACTCAATATGTACACAAAAAGACATAGTGACAATAAAACCTTTCACTTATCCAATATAGCAACCCTTTCTTAACAAGAAAATTAAACGAAAGCTAATCCTTCTTAAAGATGCAACGTCTTAATATTTTAAAATATATTTCTACAAATGTTTGTGCGATAAAAGTACTTAAATATCTATTTTTAAAAAAAACAAGCATCTTGGAAAGAAATTCATGGGGGAAAATACTCATTACAAAACTGGGTACATAAAAGCGGCACGAGTATTAAAACATTTATAAAGGTTTATTCTTTTACGTGGCCTTCGTCACTAAAAACGAAATTTACGTTTGGCATCCAATAAATGATGGCTGCACTTAAATTGTATACATCCTGAGCTTAATCTTCGCTTTGAACAGTTGCTTTGAGCGATGACTCTATTCTGTAAATAATATAACTTATATCAATTAAAAACATAACGTTTCATATGAGCTACCACATTTAATGAAAAATATTCTCCAGGAACGAAATATATTCGAAAAACTCAAATGGTTAACATATTATAGGCTGATTTATTATTCTTTGAATCAGTCTTTATGTACAAAGAACAAAAGAACATGAGACGAGATTATTTGATTACTAATATTCCAGTCTACAAGTTTATAGTCGAATCACGTGTTCTTTTACTAAAACTCAGTTAACAATTCTAAATAGAGAATGAGATATTAAAAGAGTTTTTACATGCAATGATGTTTTAACAAGAAATATATCATTTAATGATATTAAAATATGTATTGATTTTGTCGGATTTAATCGAAAATGAAAAGCATTCGTTACAACAAAACATAGATGTTTCACGGTTTGCTACCAACTCGCCATATTTGATTTTAACTTTAGCCTCTCATAACATTTGTCTAGTGCATGTCATTTGGTTAATTTTATATAATTCAGCTTACGAAACCACTCGGCTAAGTCTATTATTATTATTATTATTATTATTATTATTATTATTATTATTATTATTATTATTATTGTTATTATTATTATTATTATTATTATTATTATTATTACAACTACAACAATTACTACTAGTATTAATAGTTGATTTTTAAAAAAATATTTCTTGGTTCACTTTGATCAGTTCTTCATTCTCCTTCACAATAGTATTTTGGAAACTCACCTCTGTTTAGTCTCTGTATTTTTTCTATATTCCTTTTTAACTTGTTAATGACCTTCATAAATGTGTTCAAAGTTATTTTGCTCTTTTTGTCGGGTTGACAGCCAAATCTCGTGCATAATTATATTACTGTTTCAACTCTTGCCGAATAGAGCGCTCTCTACAGACATAGACCGTTCGCAATTTGCAAAGAAATTCCTTGGAATTGTTCTACCTTTAAAGCAGGCTTTTAGAGTTATTATCTTATTATCTTAAAAAGAGAAGAAGCTGAGATTGCTAGGGAAATTGGTTTTATGTTGTATAGAAAAACTATCATATTAGGTTTTCTTCTCGCTTTGCTAGTGTACAATTTTTATATTTGTTAGTTTAGTGTTGCATATACTGTCGCCATCACATTGAGCTTGCTACCCACTAAATTTGTTATTTTTACATTTTTAATATTGTCATGTTCATAGATGAGTGCCCTTTAAATTTTTATTTGTTTTAGTGCTATTATGTCCCTACTTGCTTGCAATTCAGTTTGACCTTTTATATACCAGTTCATTTGGATGTTTATACACCAGTACGCTTGAAATGTTTGAAGTTTCTTTTTAAAACATAAAAGTGTTATTGTATTACTATTCACTTAACTGTATGTTGAACAAAATTACGACTCACCAGAGTTATTGATGTTTACTTCTTAAATAAGATTTTGACCTTTTTCTCTATCTAATATGGCTACTCTTGCAAACATGAGAGGTACAGGAGCATCATAGAGTTCAATATTTCTTCAACATCTTTGATATACATTGAAGGCAAATCTGGATCATATTAATGATAGAAACACCATGTCTGCATTTTATCTATCAATGTCTTATTCAAATATAATAATTTATTCTAGATAAATTTATTCATGTATTTATTTTTAAGAATAACCTGTACTTATGCTGCACATGTTTCCTTTTTGATGTTTTCATTGTCTTCTTTTCTAGGAGAAATATGTGCCTTGAAAGCAAAACAAAGTTTCAATATTGCTTTAGCAATATGCCTCTGTGATTCTGTTTTACATTGAATAAAAGCCATTTTAGTTATTCGTGAGATAAGTGTTTGACGAATTCTTTTAAAACATATTTGTTAAGGCATCAAAGTCGGATCATCCTCGATACTGATTACTCGGAACAAAGTATTAGCATATGCTTGACATACGAGACATAACTATCAAGTTTAGAAAGTCATAGTTGTTGTTATTGCCTCAATATCAACGTTAAATTTGAGCATTAAACCTATTTTCACTGACACGCTTGTATGTACATTTATAACATTTAATGGGTGTTTTCATCACAGAATGTAACATTCGTCACAGGCACAATGAGGTAACGGTGAGCCTCTGTTCATATACTAATGCGTACGCTATAAGTTTCGGCATTAAACTGAGTTCTTCTACCAATGTTCCATGTATAGTTAATAGCTGTATGGGTGCATTTATTTGAGTATTTGTGTTCTCCACGGGCACAACAATAGATCCCAGCGAACTTCCTTCATTGCTCAAGTTATTTTGCAAGTTTTATGTTTTATGCCACGGAGGAGCAGGCGAGGTACATTATGCTGTGGAATTCGTATTGTGGTGCTACTGTAGTGTACTACACAGTAGATGCTGACTGAAACCTTTTGATGGCATGCACTGATAAATTATATTATCTAATAGTGTTCACTATCGCAGGTGAACAATTGTGTTAATGCGGCCAGCTTCTTATGTAACCAAAGATAGTTTATTAGAAATTCATGGCATTTTCCAATTTGTTCAATATCCTGATGTCATATTTATATTGCATTAATACTTGCTGATGCCATTTTCATATAGTATTGATTTGTTTTTATTAAATCGTATTTCACTAACATTAGGATGAATGTTCAGGTAAAATTATCAGTTCCATATTGGAACTTACCTTCATTCTTTTATAGAATAATATTGATCATATATATCATTAGTACTGTATATAAGGATGTAGGTAACTCATTAAATTTATTCCGAATAAACCTAGAAGTTGTTACATGTCACCCTTCCATCCCTAAATACTACTACTGCTACTACTGATAAATATTGGATGTATTTAACGAATACTTGGGTGGATCATGTACTATTTAATACGTTAGAAGTACCCCATGTAGTGAAAGTCTGCAAAGTTCTACACTGTTAACCAGATGAGGTCATTTACTTTTTCAGCTCCAACTGTATTGACAAACACAATGCAGCCCTCTAACGAATTTCGTTTGCAAAATGCAGATGTCCTCATAGATTTTGAACTTGAACGAAATGGTCAGCGAAATGATGGGAAGCACATATTCTATTTTGAACCTGATATAGTGTACGCAAATGACAATCTGGATACAGTCATCCTAAAGCTTAAACCAGATGCAAAAAAGTACCCTCCACCCCTTATACAGTTTTCAGCATTAACAGAGCAGACAAGCCATGGCTACTTCGTTGGTCATCCAAGAGCCGATATCAAAAGAACAGATAGGTATAAACGTGTTACGCTGATACCATATGATATTGATGCTGCCAAGATATGGAACTTGAATCAAGCTGGTGTCGACGGCTTTGTCGGTATGGATGATCCACGGCGTGTTCCTTTACATTGTTCATTTGGAAAAGGTGCATCGGGGTCCCCAGGATTTTGGATATGCCCAACTAATGGTCAGGCTTACGTTGTGCTGATGTTAGTACGTGGTTATCCGGATTGGTTCTACGATGACAACCATCCAGCGGCAACGAAGGTAGGAGTACCTTTCAACCATCTCGTAGAGCAAGGTGTACCTATGCAATCTATCCACAAAGATATGATGGATAACGCTTGTCCTCTTTGGGAGGAAATATTTTCCTGCGTGTAATAACTATTTCTTGCACAGAATAATGAGATGAAATCTCGATAACACTCAGAATCCTAACGTGGCGGAGGAGAATACCTGGTACTATTTATTTTAAAAGAACAAGAAAACTTTACAGTTAAATTCATTCTTTAATTCAGATGAATATGAGGAACCAGTTCTCATCCAGGTTAATACCTGCTTATCTTCAGTAATTTTATTTTCATACTATTAATTAATTAGTCGCGACTATGTCTGATTGAGTTTGTCATGACAATAGACGTTGATTTCGGATCGGAGTTTGGGGAAACTGTATGTATTCTTGTATGATCAGGATCATGTTGAGTTTATTAATAAGTGTCACGTACACATTAATTTGTAATGAGGTGATCTTGAATTTGTTAATTCATGTTTGTTTCCACTTTGCAGACATATTACGGTTGAAGTTTATATAGCAGATGATGTCATCATTATCTCAGAAAACATTGGTTATAATCGACATCTGCACTTATTGAAGAAATTGATACGGTATTGGATCGGTTAAATTGTCATACCCCACGAGGATATATATATATATATATATATATATATATATATATATAGAGAGAGAGAGAGAGAGAGAGAGAGAGAGAGAGAGAGAGAGAGAATGCAGTTATGAGAGCTTGAAGGAGGCATGGAGCGTTTTGTGTTGCATAATACATTGTTCTTGAACTAATGCGGTTTGAGATAATGACTCCATTTAATGTGCCATATAATAACTCTCACGCATAACAATCCCGAAGTTTTTAAATCTCTTTTGGAATCTCTAAAATATCAGGGTATGTCATATAACTTCCAGGTGACTCAGACATACATTTTTGTCATCATATTCATATGTTTCATCACCGGCCTCATTGCATTCACGCAACCGCAACACAAGTTCAAAGTCAAGTGAGTCCTTTCTTTCAAGGGGTCTTTTTGACAGAATTGTCTTTCAATGCCATCAATGTTTAGCTTCATTGTCAAAACCAGTAATAAATTATCTGTACAGTTCAATTTTCATCTATCGGACAAACATTGCCATTACACTAGCTGCAATGATCTTTATTTAAAACAATACTGATTTAATTCGCTTGCTGTACATATTCTTGTGTACATTTCTAATAAAGTAAAGTGTAGATCTGATATACCTTTTTACTTTTCACTTATGTTGACACCTTGTTATCGGTGCTTTATGACTACTCTCGTGCAAATTATTACTGTACTGACCAGAACAATCTATGTATACTTGTAGTCTGTAAAACAGTGCTAACAGTAAAGTTGCTCAATGATGCCAAGTTTTGTTCTGCATCAAATAACATATTGTGTTAAATTAAACTATTGCCTTATTTTTTCATATCAATGTTTTAAATGTTTGTACAGGTATACCATTCAGGTCATTCAACTAGAAGCTTTAACATTTAAAGAGCTGAATCTATATTTTCTTTATAATACCTTATTTTATTATTGCTTATGCACCGCTTATAACTTTAATTACACTGGTCAACAGTGAAATCATTACTGACTTGAAAAGGCCCTAATCTGTAGTATTTTGGTGTGCCGAACACGAATATAACCGTGAAAAATTTGTATTGGCTCTCGTTTTGAAGATATTCATATACCTCATTTTCTATGTTTCACTGTGTAAATTTCTCCAGTAGGACTGCAGCAACATCCGGAATAATGATGTAACATTGCATAATACCATCATGCTCACATCATCCACAGTTGATTGCATCATTTTCTGATGCAATGCAATACTAATGCCATGCGGCTGCTGAAGTAAGTTGACGTCAGCAGTGTACTATACATGTGTAGGCCTATTATACTAATGCCAGGCGGCTGCTGAAGCTGACGTAAGCAGTGTACTATATAAAGCCCAATCAGATAGGTTCAGCATTTAAAATATTTTAGACGTTGTGCGAGACAGTTCAAGCTACTGTTACATAAAACTTATTATTTTATCCATTTACGTACAATAAAGAACAGTAATGCCTCGAAAGTGTGTTAATACCGCGGACAATTTTTGCTATATTTGTGGGGAAGTGACATTTGCCAACCAGAAGAAAAGTATCAATTCTCAAGTGAAGAAGGCATATCATCTTTACTTCGGATGCAAGGTTGGTGACCAAGACAAGCCTTGGGCTCCGCATATATGCTGTGCTACATGTACAACACAGCTTTCACAGTGGTTGAATTGCAAAAGGTCATCAATGCCGTTTGCAGTCCCAATGGTGTGGAGAGAGCCAAGCAACCACCTAAATGAATGTTACTTCTGCTTGGTTCCTCCTCTTTCCGGCGGAATAACGAAGCGAAAGAAGTCGAGAATAGTCTACCCAAACATTCCGTCTGCATTGAGACCAGTTCCACATGGTGAGGGACTTCCTATTCCAGAACCTCCAGCAGAATATTCTCTTGATTCATCTGACGAAGACAAAGGTGAGTCGACCTGTTCTTCTCCTGGTCCATCAGCATGCAGTGATCCAGATTTTCACTGTGGTGCATCATCAACCCCACACAGAATAACACAGGAAGAACTAAATGACCTGATTCGTGATTTGGACTTATCAGAGAACAAGGCAGAATTGCTAGGATCAAGACTCCAACAATGGAATCTTCTAGAAGAAGATGTCACAATTACTGCATATCGAAAGCGCCACCAGCAATTGGAGCCTTTCTTCAGAAAGGAAAGTAATCTGATATTCTGTTCCGATATTGAGGGCCTCATGAATGCTTTAAAAATCACTCATGACCCACAAGAATGGAGACTACTTGTGGACTCTTCGAAACTGAGTCTCAAGGCTGTGCTTTTGCACAATGGAAACATTCTTCCATCTATTCCAGTAGCGTATGCTGTCCACATGAAAGAGACATACGATAACTTAAGGCAGCTACTGAATTCCATTGAGTATAACAAGTACAGCTGGCACCTCTGTGGTGATTTGAAGGTAGTTGCCCTTTTAATGGGACTGCAGCAAGGATATACAAAATACATGTGTTTCTTATGCGAGTGGGATAGCCGAGCAAGGGAAATGCACTACATGAGGAAGGAATGGACTCACAGGCAGAATGTAGCCATTGTAGAGAAGAATATCCAACACCCAGCTCTGGTTGAGGCTCAGAAAATCTTGCTACCACCCCTTCACATCAAACTAGGTTTGATGAAGAACTTCGTGAAAGCCATTGACCGGACTTTGCCAGCATTCCGATACCTGCATGAAAAATTCCCTCGACTCAGCGAAGCAAAGATTAAAGAGGGAGTTTTTGTGGGTCCTCAGATTCGAGAGCTTTTCAAAGATGACCGGTTCAACAACTTGCTGGAAGGTGACGCGAAACAAGCATGGAATGCTTTTCGCCTAGTTTCTACAAACTTCCTCGGAAATGTTAGGGCAGAAAACTATAAGGAACTAGTAGAAGACATGTTGATGAAGTATAAGAAACTTGGCTGCAATATGTCTCTAAAGATTCACTTCCTTCATTCCCATTTGGATTTCTTTCCTAGCAACTGTGGTATTGTTAGTGATGAACACGGCGAACGTTTTCATCAAGATATCGCAACAATGGAACAAAGATACCAGGGAAAATGGTCCACTACAATGCTGGCTGACTACTGCTGGACACTCCTCAGAGATGCTCCCGAACAGCTGTACAAGAGACAGGCGAAGAAATCTAAGATGTAGTCAATGACTTGATTTTTTATAGGTAGGCTATTACAGTTGACCTTTTACTATTGGAATGCATTTCGTTATGTAAACATTAATTTCTTGCAGATTACAAAAAAACTAGAGCCAATTTTGCAATTTGACTGTCATATTCGTGTTCAGCACATAAAAATTGATAAGAATTGACTAATTTTATTTCAGTAACATGACTTTTGTAAAATTTGTTGTCCAGTGTTAGCACAACTTTATGACAGTGCCTTGTCTTTTTTATTGTCGATATTTGGACCAATCATATTGTAAGGTTCTCGTAAGACAATTAGTCATGGTTCGTATTTGCTGCTTGATATCGTATGTCATTTTTCATGTATTTTATGTTTTATTACTTTTTGTCCAAGTGTTGTAATAGCTTATAGTTATTAAAACTTTTTAATATTGTTACCTTTGAAAATGATATCGGTTTTGTCCACAAATATTGGTACACCTAATCAAGAAATCAGTAAGCAAAAGTGTGCAAACAATTAAAGACAATACACCATGATGATCGTTTGGTTTTCAGTTGATATATAACGTGAATGTTTTGTATTGTTGACAAACTATGGAATGTTTTCAAAAGTTGGTTTGGTATGTGTGACACATTTAGCAACGGTTGCAAATTGAAGGTGACTGACTATTATCTTAATTTTTGAATAAACGGTCAATGACGTTGTTTTAGTATATTCATTTATGTATCTTTGTATCTCATGTGGTTTAACCGCTCAGGTGGCCTAGTGGTTAGAGTGTCCGTCTCGGAAGCGGGAGGTCGTGGGTTCGATCCCCTGCCGAGTCATACCAAAGACTTACAAAAATGGTACTAACAGGTGCCTCACGTGGCGCTCAGCATTAAGAGGCTAGTGTTATGGCTGGTCGGCCTGGTGTCAGGATAATGTGACTGGGTGGGACATTAAGCTACATGTCTGCGGCATTATGCCCCAGTGCTGGACATCGTAGCAATATGACTGAAAAATTGTTAAAGCTACGTTAAAAATCCTAATCACACACACACACATCTCATGTGGTTTCGTTTATTTTCATTGGTTTTGGGTTTTGAAATAAAAAATGTTTGTTTTTACAAGTTAACAATTTCAACATTATTTATCTGGCAAACATTTGTGTGCACCAATACGTTTTGTCAGAAAATCAGTGGAAGATGAGCACTGAACATTACTGCTGTAAATGTGTATGTACTTTGTGTTTCATTAGTACTTGTATTTCAAATAATGGATCTAATATTTTACAGTCTATTTGTTCATTTGCATTAAACATACGTTGAAGAATTGAGATGTTCTTTCAGGAGATTTAATTTTTTTTCCATTGATCGAAGAATAAATTGGAATATGCATTAAATCAGATTTTCATATAATAGTATTTTTTATTCTTTAATATTCCCCGTACATAGCTAGCCATTAGTCTAGGAGCCATCCAACAAATTACCACACAATTCTGCTATTTCTACATACGTCTTGTCATCTGTATGCAGACTTCAAAAACCTAGATTTTGACATATTACAACGGAGAATGGGTGCAAGAACAAACTAGGATAGCCTGAAGAAAGAAAACACTATAATATGTAAGGAAGAAACGAGAAAGAAGTGTGGAGCAGAAAAGATTAAGGAACAAGAGTAGTGTAAGAGTATAAGTATATAATAGGTTTACATATAAATTTTATAAACCTGATTTCTGATGATGTGCAAAAATAAGCAACATATAATTCAAGATTGTAGATGCATCAACTGATTTTCATAAATCATATACCTTAAGCATTTTGTACAGTAGACATAAAATGGCTACTATACAACTGTCTTATTCAGTTTCAAAGCATTCCAGTTAATCGTTCCTTTTTGCATGTTTCCATCTAACAAGTGTGGTACTGTTAAAAAAAAATAAGTGAAAAAATATGCAGGACATTAGTGTTGCTTCTAATCCGCTGGCTTTAAATGTTCCAAAACACCTTTAAAATTGTACAGTCCCCAAAAATGTGAATCAGTGTTTCAGGTGGATCCACTGAAAAAGAACATTTCTTGTTATTTGCTAATCAACTTGTTTCAAGAAAAGTGTTTGTTACAAGAATTATATGCTGTAAATTATACTGAAACCAAATTACATAAAAATCATTTGTAATTTGGATGTAAAGCCAAAATGCCTTTTTCCAGTCCAGTTGGTCTTGTAAATTAAGTTTCATTTTCCATTTAATTGGTGCTTTAGTTTCTAATATTTGTGCTTCTTTTACCAAGATACTACAAATATTTCTGCAACTTTTCTTAGTTTCAAGGAGTAGTTAAGTCTTTTTGCAATCCAAAGTTTAAAAAAAATATTTGGCTGGGATTGTATGCATTAGACGCAGATGATCAGAATACATCATATAGTTATATAAATGCTGTTATATGTTAATGTAAAGATTACTTCTAAAATAAATGGTTATGTTTTTACCAGAAATGTACAAACATTATTAACTAATAATATTTTAGCATTAACTTTCTCCGTTAAATAAAAACATAAGGGAGACAATCTAATGGTGCAATCAAAGAATATGGTTCCATCGTAGGTCTTACCACATGCACGATCAATCGTTATTGACCAGAGGCTTTTGCAATTTCAACCACAACCAGCACAGTCACAGTCAAATAAATTAACTTAACAGCGTGCTCAATTTTGAAATTGTATAATATACACATAACAGCACTCGCAAAATAATATTAGTCATTTTTCAACTAACAATACTAATTTGCTAATGTTCATCAAATGTTGAAATTATATTAAATTTTTAATTAAATGTTCGGTTCATATTCCTTGCGGTTTCCTTATTTCCGTTCAATGTCGATGATTAGGTTTCATGTATTACCTTTGTAGGGATTGTACCCACCTCCATTCAAGATAAATATACAACGTATAAGCTACTTTATTAGCAGGATTGACGCCGCGAAGAATATTTTCTTCAAGGCTGACAACATGTCTCATAGGCTCTTCTGGTGCATGGCCGTGAAACCTAATATGGCCACTGGAGAAAGAAAAGTCAATCTTTGCAACGACTAGGTGGAAATATCTGGCTTTGAAATTATTGTTCTTTCAAATACTATAATTGTTTATGCAGTTGTCGTAAAGACATCAGATCAGTGCAAATCATTAGCATACTCACAGAATGTATGCCACTGTGACCATGTAACCAGCTCTTGCTTTTGCTGAGGATTACTTGTTAAGTTGATTGCGCTTATTGAAGACATATTCAGACGCAGTAGTTGTAAGAAACATCTGTACTAACCCATCATTTGAATGAGTGTATGCAATAGTCTCAATCAAATGGATTTAAACCTGAGATTCACATAATTATTTATGCATGAAGTCAAACGTAGGTCACTGGGATCTTATATTGTTATTGATGAAGTAAACGTGTGCAGATGAATGCATTTTTCAAGTCACATGATTCTATATAAACGGTTAGAGTAATGGAGATCAATGTCAAAAGTCAACATCGACACACAACGCAGTCAATAAGTAATTATGTCAAAAGTCAACATCGACACACAACGCAGTCAATAAGTAATTATACTATTTTGAATATAACTTTCTGGCCAGGCAGGCATTAGGTATAATGCATGTATTACATAGGTACTTTACTATATTCGGACCATTGCGGCAGTCTGCGTCTATACATTGAACAATTTTCCCTTTATGGAGTTTAAAAGAAGATAGCATTCACATATAACGTCCTTCATTTTCGTAATTGTGATTTTATTCATTGAAATCATGGCTTTCTCGAAGCGATGCAGTTTATTCTTTATTTTTGTGTCCCAATTAACTGTGGTCCTTAGACAGGTTCCCCTTGATTACAATCGAAACTGAGACACACACAATACGTGATAAGCTACGTCTGCTGTAAGCTACCAAATGACCAACATTATTAACTTGAAAATACCATTCTAAGTCAAGGCAGATTGCATTACATTTCCTTTGCATAAACTGCATTTATTAAAACTTGAAATAGGACATAGACACAACAAAAAGACATGGAAGCTGTGCTTTACAGTAAGAACATTTTGAGGACTAATGTATGAAGTGGAAGCCTCTTGTATTGTAACAGTCCAGGGGTTTTACTTGATCGAGCGATGTCCAACGTAAGCGGGTTTCGGCTACTAGTCTTAAATGTCCCATAATTCCAATGACTCCCGTACAACCATACAACTTATGTTGTAAATTATAAAGCCCAAAATGTCCATGATATAAATAATTTTACTTTAATCAATTCAAGACCACATATGTCAAAAAGTTCCAAATGTCTATCAGCCGCACATCTGCATGGTTTCTCTTCATCAACTTTCCATAATATCAGCATCTCACTCCGTAAAACTATACAACTCACCCTAACACAGGGAACTATGTTTATTACACCACTTTAGACCAGTCAAATCATGGTTATAAGCCACATTTTGCCTGTAAAATTGCATCACAAATGCCACCACGGCAACATAAACGGTACTTGCTGACGACGCAACAGTCCCTTCTCGTTTATTCCATTGTGTAATATACCAGTTTCCAATCTTACATACTGCACGTGGAGTCACACGATCAAAGTAAACAACTAGATTTGAATAGGAACTGTTGAAAGACAGGGACACTAATGGGGCTCTGACTTGAATTCACCAAACGTAAATCATGGCATCATGGAAACTCACTAACACTTCATTCCTTGACGTTTGCTCCTAATAACTGGCTAATTATTTCGGGCTAAGGAATATTTCTACATGATCACAAAAATCTAAGACTTTCTTAAAACTGGGCGTTAAACCACATGCGCATGCTCCAAATTTATTACAGTATATTTGTAGGGAAGTTAATTGTAGATTTTATATCCGTTAAGAGTACCGGCACCGAACAACCGTAGCTGCTCTGGCAAACACGTTGGTAACTGGGCAGTTATGACAGCAGCATTACATACGAATATGGTCCTTGATAAAATAACATTATTCGACTTTCTCGAAATTAACACAAGAATGAAAATACCGAGACAATGAAAACTATGAAATCACCTATCCAGAAACATCATCATGTTAATCTGCGTACAAACTAATCACCTGCCATTTGCACTGACTGACGTGAGGCTTACATCGATGTTTTTATCCAAATCCATCTATTCATTTATGTATTGATTCTGCTATCCATCCATGAAATAGAAACAAAACATAACAATAACCCTGGTATAATGTAATCTACAATTTCTATTACTTTACGTTATTTTGAAAATACTTACCATAAGTAGGTGTTGCAATATGCATCGATTTTTGTCAACTTTAAATGGTACACTAGCATATAAGTTTCGTTAGAAAAGAAAAGAAAACGCATATTTTAAATATTAACCAAGCGAATGCTATTGAATACATAATTGAAACATTTGAGAAAAATACAAAGATTTACACAACTAAAAGAATAAGCTGTTAAATTTCTGTACAATTTTTTTTTTAAGATCTGCAACCTTATCATTCGTTGTCAAGGACAAACGTTATAAATATTCCTACCCTCCCATGACATTGATTCGTAGCAACTGAAGGAGATTAACAGTGCAGTTGGAAGAACCTGCTTAATATTGATCCTTAGAACAAGATACAAATCTAAGCTTTTGTATGGGTCGTTAGGAGATGCTAGTCTAATTTCCTCCATGACTGTAGCACATGGGTCAAATATTAATTTGCTACAAATATATTGCAACCAACAGAATTTTTCTATTCTTAATGGTAATCGATGAGATTGTGTCAAACACTATAATCTACAACGTATAAGATTGCCACAATTAGCACACTACGCACAATATTAGCATGTACATTCTTCAGATAGGAATAAGCGAGTTAAGACTAATAGGGGTCTCTGATCTATCAGATTATAACACAAGATATGTGGACGTGTGACCTACTTATTATTCCGATGGACGCATGTGCAAGTATGACACGATAAGAAGTTATATAAATTAGAGAGTCCAAAGATGATATTAGGTTAACTGAGATGATATTTAATAGGTGTCGCTGCTTCTTACAGAAATTGTAGGCTTCACCTGATCCGTGACTGTTTGCAGCCTTCTTAGGTAAGTGCCATTGCAGTTTTAGCTCACTGAGCATGTGATGGATAGTAATCAGGTACGGAGCGATTGAGTCAGCAACAGCTTTTGGATAAAGTTTCAATCAAGTATTTTCTCCGGATGTTATTTTCACTAAATATATATAATTAGTTGTAAATAATTCAAAGGTCGTCTGAAACACAAAGTCCTTGGATATGTACAACAGCATATAACAGTCAGGATTAACGAAACTTGCGTGTCTACTTTAATTTTAAATTTCAGTCACTTTGGTAATTCATTTAGTATTTTTTCTTTAATTAATTTTATCGCATTAACAGTTTCATTACTTAAAATATTGTATAGCTAGAAGTATAATTTCAGTGCTTAAATGTAGAACTTCAATTTCTTATATTATTCTGACATCAGTAATTTGTTTACTTCATCCAGGATCCATTAGTGTGTGCATATATGCATATATATATATATATATATATATATATATATATATATATATATATATATATATATATATATATATATATATGTGTGTGTGTGTTCAGCATTTTGCTCGTGTCCTCGGAAAAGATTTGAAAGGATAGGAACTTCCTGTTGTATAAAAGTAAAAGAGGTCGACTTGACGTCGGGATACATTGTTGTTACTCAACTTTGTTTGGGTGATCATTGGAGACATTTTCCAATGTTTTCGCCTCTTTCTTTTTAGTTTGTGCGTGGTCATTCAATTAGTCTATTTTCTCTTCACATACCACTCTTTTACTATTATAGAGTGTGTGGTCACTGGATAAAACTAATTTTCCCTTTATATCACACCAATACCGTTCTACAAAAATTATGTGTGATCATTGAATGTATATATTTCAATTCAGATATTAAAATTTATTAGACTGAGACACTCAGTCCGAAGAACTTCTGCGCGATCCTCCGAAGAACATAATTTTCTCCCATACCACATCAAACTTCGTTGCTTAGGACGCTGTCAAGGGCAACAACTCATTTTTGTATTGGAAAACAGTTACGGGGCAAGTTGTGTCCCCTTATCAAAGACTTTTCTTTTAACTCGAGCTAATATTACCTGCAAGAATTTAGACCGATAAAGTCGTCTTCTGTCCAGTGTTTTCCAGGAGTGTATATTACACCAGTATAGAATCCTCTCAATATTACTCCCCATTTCAAACACCCATTAAGGATTGATAAACTGAGTAGGACTCAAGTAACGCAGACACAGAAAGTTTTCCATCCACATCTAGATGATTGCACATTATTTGATTTAGTCTTGTATATTTTATATGATATGAAGTACTGATTACATCTTGACTAAATGTGCATTGTATGCAAACAAATGTCTGACTCTTCACATGCCACGTTTTTACTGTTATAGAATGTGTGATCTTTGGACGAGTATAATTCTCTCCTTATGTCACACATATTTTTAATTTGTCAGAACAGAATGACAATTTGACGGAAGGAAATGCTATTTTGAGGACAAGAGTCAGTATTTTGAGGAAATATATTATAGAAAGGGAAGGAATTATCAATTTTAATTTGTTGTAAGGAAAAACGCTGTTAATTGTATACGAAAATCGATATGAAGATATTGAAAAACGTATACGAAAATGAGCAATAACATGAAATATGTGTCGTAAAATGTAAAGATGTTATTACAGTATTCTCGTACGAGATGGTCATATCACATAAAGGGTATCACCTGCGACTTGAGAAGAGATCGCCTCATAATTTATTTTACCATCTGTACCCTTATTAACTCTTTTATAAGTCGTTTTTATCATCAGAGAATGTGGTTGGTGGGGGTGGAACCTCTGAATGAATATATATATATATATATATATATATATATATATATATATATATATATATATATATATATATATATATATATTTGTTTTTCTTAGGTACAAGTGCGCTTATTAAGATGGTCAGATTTGTTTAATATTTATATTATCAACCTCCTTGCCTGAATATACAGTCTAATTTTTATCGTTTAGGTATGAATTTGCATGTTTATGACAGCCCAATTGCTACCCAACTCAAATGAGAAAAAGTTCTTGTTTTGTCACCTCAGAGCTATTGGTGCGTATTTACATTGACCACATTATGGACCAGGGACATGGAGTACCCATGACATCTGAGAGAATAAACGCAGAAGGTCCCTTTTTGGTGTGCTTTATTCACATGAAATTTGAGCACCATCACTTTTATCAGGTCAACACGGTGTGCCTATGCACATAGAATTTTATTTCAATTGTAAAAGTAAAAGAGCATGAAAACGTGCAATGTTATTGCCATTTTACTGGTTCGAGTCTTTTCCATTTGTGTGCGAACAATTTATGCAACAATTCAAAATAAATCAAATTAGCAAATTAGACCCAAAGTATTGAGCATTTTTGCACGCCATGCACAGAGGCCATTGAGCATTGGATACTTTGTAAAAAGATAATGCTAACTGATACTTCTTTGATTGTTCTGCGAAAGTTCTGACTTGATTTGGAATGTGTACAAAGAAAGATCAATTTTAACTCCGTTTCTGATGAGACACCACTTGAACTTGAATAAAATTTCGCGAAACGAGAGTCCCTCTAAATTCTCAAACTCTCAAAAATGCTCATAAAATCACGTTAAATCTCTACGATGTCACACTTTCTTAAAATATTTGTTCAAATCATCATATTTGTCAAATATTGCAAATAACATGCTACCAAAATTTGACATAAGTAACAAAATTTTATGAACCCTGATCACGATCACCGTTCGTAAAATTATATCAAATGATAATGTGTTCTACACTGTACCTCGGCTTTATCCTCTAAGATCAAACAATCTTTGTACACCCTTATTGTGATCACTTGAATGATCTTTACAAAAGTTGCCCTTGGTAGAGCCTATCCTTTGAATATGAGCACATGTATGCACAATGACTCCGGTGTTTAGTTCATAACATTGTGTTAATTGTTTGCTTTGAATACCTAGGCCGCACACTTAGTGCAGGGATAGGTGACAGATTGTAAATATAGAAATCCTTACACGGATAGTGTCTGGTGCAACACTAAGTCGAGGTAAATTCATATTCCAAATGTATTTAAAAGTTCAATGTTTCACAGTACTCATTTTAGTAATTTCATATTCCACAAACAATACCAACAGGTTATATTCACGACAACTGTCTACCTCAAGATGTTATTCGTCTTGTATATATTGTGCATTATCTTTATTGTACAATGCCTATGAGCAGGTCTGAAATATATCTGCCCTTATACCACATTCCAAAGATTGATTTACACAACCAAGATTAGTATCTCAATTGTTTGTCAAGCATAATTAGTTTTCATTCGTTAAAACCAACTAAGTAGAAGTATAGTCAATTTTATTTTAATTCCGCAGTTCATAGTCAAACACACTGAATACTGGTTCCGACAAGCAAAGCCGTTATTTCCTGTTAGCAACCCGGTTTTCACTATCTCATTTTGGATTTAATTTTGGGGTAAAAATCATTAAACCATATTTAGGGAACATTGCGTAGGGGTTGGGGTATGTCGGAGTCTATATCGGTGATTGTGAAGAGGCACTGTAAGGGTTTATTCTAATAGTGGCATACCTATTTGACAGATTTTTATTAAAAAAATTCAGACATAAAAATATTTTATCGATTAAATTCTCAGGTTCAAGATCGTTTGATCCATGCTAATAGTGTACATGGATGATTGCACTAAAGCATTCTTTCAAAATAAAACGTAACTATAATGTGGAGTTCTGTCTCTAGATTGGAGATTTGGTATAAGTAGTTTGAATGCTTACTGTATTGCAAACATAATTTGTAATCTAATCCATAAAGATATGGATTAGCGTGCATAACGAGGGACGTATCGTTGTAACGGCATGTACATCACTATCTCGTTGAAATTTGTAATAGTACTGAACACCGTTTTAAACCTTTTGCATTTCAACCTAATTTGTTGTTTGAAGCTTTGGTATTGATGAGAACTTGGTCGGGTTTCAATGTCAGCATTATCTATCGGTTAGCAGAGTTATTGCCAATGATTGCATACCCACCTATGCTTTAATTTGCGCACATTAGCTTTCTTAATGATATTTGCAAATTTGGAATGCACATTACAACATAGACGTTGGCCTACCTGTCCAATAATAACTTCGGCCTTTCAGTGTCGACTGACTCCATTAGTGCTATAAAACAATCTGGTCCCCAAGACTAACCCTTTATAGGCTCCATTCGGTTTCTCTAACAACTCTTCTGCGTTTCATTTCGGAACTAGACCAAGGCTGGCGACCTTTATGTGTTTACTCCCTCATGCGTACGCCAGTAAAGTTTACTATAGACTAATTTTAATTTGGTGGCAGGGTCCAGTTTAGTAAAGTAGCCCCTGGCAAATTTCTTAACTTAAGGCTAAGGTGTAATTTTTTCAGCTATTAATGTTTACTATTTAAAGATTTGGATGTATTTGTGAACTAGGTGTGTCTCTCTTCTGTTGTTCTTGAAATTGATGTCAGGCATGTACACCTTCCATAGTTATTCTGCAGTATGTTGATAGTGAAGTACCAGTAGTCGGCTAGGAAGAAGAGTTAGCCCTTCTATAGCAGTAAACACATGGGATATGGGGAAGTAGAATATCTCAAAAAATAAAATGACACGACCACAACAAACATTCGCCATTTCCTTATACGTAGAAACAACGTTTTACTCTGTAGCCTTTACCATGAAAATACACTACGAAATTTTACTATATTAAAAAATCAACTTATTTAGCAGCGTTGAATGTCCTGTTCATCGGATCCATTCTGTATGATTTTTGCACAATAAATCTTATTATTATTGTTGCATTTCAACAGAGGTTGGTATTTTGCTTTGGACTAAGCAGAGTATCGTCATAGTAACGATGTACTGTTAAATCCTGTGTACACATATACACATATATAATTTACCCAAGTTATGGAATCCTGATGTTCAGACACTTACGCTTTCATTCCCGCATGATAAATACATCATTATTATGCTTGAAACAGTATATATAACAGCTTGATATTGATGGCTGAGTTTGATTGTATGCTTTGCTTATCGACTTTATCACAGCCGTCATCTAGCTACTTCGTCCATAAACCTACAGCCTGCATCATCCAGCAGGGTAGCTCTTGGAATCTGCGTGTTTTCTTAAAAGTCATATATTATTAAGTTTAAAACACATCTATCCTGAACCCCACCCACTATCCTGAGACAGAATATATCCTTTTAAAATCTTCAGTTGGAGCACAGTCATCGTTGTCTGCCATTCTAGTGGGGGTATCTAGAATGAGACTTAAGTTTAAACTCACTGCCTGATAGCAATGCGATTCAAGGAACACGATGAATAATCGCATGCTGCTCTCAGATTTGAGTGTACAGAATTGAAATGATCCAAATATGTTCTGCATATAATGTCAATTTAATAAATACGTATAACATATATATATATATATATATATATATATATATATATATATATATATATATATATATATATATATATATATATATTAGTTAAATTTTATACGTATTGATTTACTTTGTCAAGGTTGTGGGTTGCGTTCACAATGTAGTCCATTTCAAACCATTGGCAAGATGATAACTTCACCTTTCAAACAAATTATATTGCTATTCTTCCTGCCTTCCATACTTATTTCTTGAAGAATTGATTTAATATCCCAGTGTCTCTAAACGCACACCATTGGTTTTAGTTCATTTTGGCATTAGACCAAGCCGACTTATGGTATGGTGCTCGTCGGTCAATAATTGCTATTTTCAACGTCTTTAAAAGTGTCAGATTAACTTCAACCAATTTAGTTCTATCACATACATTTGGAGTCTTACTTCACCTGAACTTGTCTACTTTAAAACATTTGACATAACTACAAACTTTAAACTTGAAATACAGCAGAAGTTGAATTAACATATATCACTATCATACACATATGTTGCCATTGTGTGCAGAAATTGACTTAAGTATATATATATATATATATATATATATATATATATATATATATGTGTGTGTGTGTGTGTAGGGGTACATGTAAATTTAAATTATATTTTTGTAGAAACTTAAAATCTGATACTTTACAGAAACGTCTAGTTTAAATTTATATAGAACAACGTTGATTATCCAGGCAGATTTGCGGCGAATATAATTTTTGGCCATAAATATAACTTTGCATGGGACTTCAGATTTCTGGGGACACGTTTCAAGGTAAACCACTACTTTTTAATCACACGACCCATGACACGTTCTTTTACGAATCACATTACCTCTGGCAATCTTCGAAAAACAAGTGGCCAGCTGAATATACGCCAATAACATGTAATATTATAAACGGTAAACAGTCGTGCTTAGAGGTCATGTAAAATTATCGTGACACTTTGCACAACTAATTATATCGATGAAGTAATGAAATAGGAGAGCACTCAGATATAAACAGTCACCATTTTACATATTACTTAGCCGGCTGACAAAAGCTAGGATGGTGTGTTAAATCCTTTGAAGACTGTTATGGGGATCCAATTAGGCTAATTAGCATAATTAAAGTTCATAAAGTGGAACAACCCACTTCTTTTGTAGTTATTGGTAAACAAATATATGCATGTTCAAGAATTAAAGTTGTTACGCATCACTGCTTGTATGATAATGTTTAGGCCATCTTTAATAAAGACTTTTGTTAGGTTTATAAACAGCGGCAACATTTATTTTCATGTCGGCCCATCATATGAGATAAACAGTACCATCCCTCAAACCAGCATCACCAGTGACTACAGTATCCGTGTTATACAAAACCCAGAGATTTTGAGGACTCTCTTTATTAGCTAATATACAGTGACTGTGCCGTCTGATACATGATACGTTGAAGTGCGATTGCAGTGATGTACATTACCCATGCGTACATATGAACTGATTTCGTTACGCGTTAGATTCTTTCATAAGAACAGCTGTACGAGATGGTAAACAAGTGAATCTTCTTCTAACAGAAATGTTCATATTGGATGATAAAAACTCGAATACTTTTTATCATTTAATGCGTACAACAACTTGTCTATTCAACTATATGTCGTAACTTGGAACATATGATAGCATGGCGTGATGCGACATAGGTCTGACGTTCTAGAAAATGTAGATTGAATTCCGAAACATTCAATATAATAACCATAATCCTGGCATATAACAGAAATCAAGAATTAATACAAGTTTCATTTCATATACCCTCTCACCCGAAGGTTTCTTCCGTAATCTTGATAGCTTCATGAGAAAACCCGTCATGGCTGAGGCGATAAAGAGATAATTTGGTCTAAAAGGACTATGATCGTGGTCACATCCAAAAGCCAAAAAGCTCGAGGTAAAACGGGTTCCATACTGCCAAACGTTTGTGCGTGCATTATTGAGTGACCATAAATCAGTATTTCTAAATTGCCAAGGTTAAAAAATACACACTGGGTTACACTGTATGCAGTAACCAAACCCATATACACTTTCGATCACAGACATTCTCATAAAAGCAATTCCATAACAGTGAATTTTAGAATTATTAACACTAAGAAGCCATGAAACTCTTGAAATTTGATGTTACCATGATATTAACTTTTAATGTAGTGTACCTATATGATATATTGCATGTTTTGGAGAGCTCTACAGAATACATGGCATGTTTAAGGAATTTACAAAGCATTGTCTGTGAGTCAGAGGGCTTGATAACGAATGCTTTATGTTAGAGTACTTTAAAACACATGTTTTGTGTTAGATGGCGTTACAAAACATGTTTATAGTAGAGAGCTTTACTAATATTTGGTGTCAGAGAGCTTCAGAAAGCTTAGTTGTGTTAGATTTATTCCCAAAGCATGTTTTTTGTTTGAGGACTTTATAATACATGTTGTATCTGGAGGGTTTTACAAAGCATAGTGTGTTAGAGGACTTTACAAAGCATTGTTGTGTTATAGAGTCACGTGATACGAGGAGACTGATGTGGATGAGTGTTATTTCAAGTCCATTGTCCCTGTTAAGTGTTGGCCTCCGCTGTTGTATCACGTCACCATTGTAGGTCTTGTGATCAACATTAGTCGGCAGTCGTTGATGAATGCAGTATGTTATTGCCAAATCTTTCGAACTCTTAAGATGTTTGTGCTCTGAGTATGGGAAATAATTAATGATCAAGTGAAAACGTCACCTAAGTAATGGAATTCACACCTTCTGGTGAACAGATACATATGTGTCAATAGACGTATTGAAGTCTCAGACTGTTCAGGTTTAACAATGAAATAAGTTGATTTAGACTGAGAACAATATACACCAAGGCGAGTATGTAGGACAAGGGAAAATATGTAATTCTGTGTACAGATCCTAGTGAAGATTACATAAAAATTACGAAAAGAAACGAAACGAAAATGTGCACGGAGTGTTGGGATATTCATTATATTCAAAACAGTTCTGTGCTTTATACAAAAAGGGAAAACTTTGATTTCTCCAAGGAAAATATGGATGTTGGCGCGAAATTGCTAGAGAAGAGGAATAACATAAAAGAAGTTAAACGAAACGAAAATTCATACGAGGAGAGTAAACAGATAGTGCGAAGTATTCAAAGTTGAAAAAATCAAAAGACGATTAATAGTTACCTCTCGAGTTTACATATGAGTACTGGATGAATACGGCGAATAATTTCTCAGACATAAAATGATTGAAAAATAAAAATGTGATTGAAAGATTGGTTGACGCCAAAATATATACTGAAATGTAAATAACAGGTACCATGGTGAAATAATTTAATGACGAGGTCAAATATTTTCAAAAACAATCCTGGTTTTAATTTGCAAGTTCCAAACGTCGCCAGAACATAAATTGGGGAAAATATCCTTTAGGTGAAATGATAGATTTTGTGTTGATTCAATAAGTATTAGAAGTAGTACATGTGTGCGTGTGCATGCATGTACGCAAATGTATGTGCCTACTTGCATTCATGTGCTTGTTTGTATGTATGTTGATGTGCAGACAATGTGTGACTATTGGGGGAATGGGCCATTATTCATTTCTCTTTAAAAACTATTCAGTCTGTTTAACGCATTTGTTAAAAGATTTTATTTGCTAGTGTCGGGTTATTTACTGACACATAACCAGAAACGTTGTAAACAAAAGCCCTTAAGACATGCGAAGGATGAACATTTTTTTTAAATTGTGCACAAAGCTTCTATTGCATCATATAAAAAAACGGGAAGCAGGAAGGAAATATAAAGTGTAAAAAAATGTTACGATTAAGTGAAAATGTTTAAAGGCCGAGACTCCAGCATAAAGTGGTGTGGGTTGAAACTTTCCTTCAGCCAGTATTTAGTTTGTGTTATCGTCTAGAAAGAAAAAACACACGCACACACATTTTTTTTTGTCGTGCCTTTATTGGCGGTTCATCATTCATTCGTTTATTTTTTCATTCATCAATGAATGATGGACACCCAATTAGGTCACGACAATAATATGATTGGCTGTGCTGTAAGGCATATTAAACTGCCTGACAGTAACTGCCAGGCGAAACCTAATAATTAACTGACCTCTTGTTAGTAAACCTTGCTATTATTAGATCGACCAGCATGTGTTTTATTGTAACACCTTGCTGAACACGAATAGATATGTAAATCCAACCTATTGGACAAATCATAAATCAGATGCCGGATATGCAACCTACCCGATACTAACGACCGACCGGTTTCAAACATCGGTCTTTAACTACATAAGCAAGTTCTGTAAACAAATATGGTTCAAGGATTTCGATATAAAAAATTCTGAAGATGAATCATATGACGGGCAAAATGAAGCACATACAGTTAACTTCTTCAGTAGTGAAGGGCAATGTAGATAGTAATGGAAACAGCCATTAAGATGATCGAACTTCCCACCGGCATAGCGTAATTGCAGAGATTCCCGTTACATACACACACGGTACCAGTGATCCCATTATATGTATCTTCTGCACACGTATCTTTGTCACTAAGGGATGTATAACAACCTCTCATAGCAGCTGCAAAACAAAATTCAAATTTTATATCTTATCTTCTCATCTATTTAAATATGGACCGACCAAACTTTATTGATTTCGGTCTGATTGTGGTGTTGTCTCGTTTGATGACGGTTTGTTGGCACTATAGCACTGATTAGTGTAATGATCTTATAATGTGAAACAAAGACCTTAGTCCTTTTAAATCAGTAATATGGTGGAATAGAACTGAATACTAATTATAACTTTCCCTCTTTGTATCTTCCTCTTTCTTCTACTTCCATTTATATTTTCTTCACAAAAAAAATACCTAATTTAGTTATTCATAAAACCATTCTAACTATAATTGTATGGAATTACATTCGATTGTTACTTTCTGACTTCTTTTACTCTATTATCTATACATCGTGAGAGCAAATTAGTTTCATTCATTTAGACATCTTCATTATAATAAATAAACCTTTGGTGGACACGGAAGTAGTTCGTACATGTGGATAATCTAGATAAACGGTGTATGTATTTCCAAACGTGAACTCGTGTGTGTGTGTGTGTGTGTGAGTTTATATGTGTTAATGTAATAGATTGAAGAATGCCTACAAACCGTTTGCATTTGAAATCGAATCTTTGACCTTCAGCTTGTAACAAGACCCGGAGCAGGAAACTGTTCCAGATGTCTTAAAGGGATCTTTGCAGTTGTCGTCAGTAACACCACAACTGTAGCAATCGATGGCATTCGCTGCAATTAATTAGGCGAACAATAATTTTTTCTTCTAAATGTCGTATAAACGTATACTTTATTAATATTGAGTATCATTATTCACTTTTAAATGTTGAATGTTAATTTGTACTTTAAAATGTTGTGTAGTATATACTTTGAATGACTATTATTATAAACATTTGTATATACAGTAGTATTATGTACTTGTAACTGTCGAGTATATTCATACACTTTTGAATATTTAGAATGGTATTTAAATTTAAATGTTGAGTATAATATTTAGGATTGTGCATACATTTAAATGTTGAGTATTATTATAAATTTTTAAACCTCGAGTATTTTTTTTTTGGTACTTTTAAAACCTCAGTACATACTTGCGATCGTTGAGATCACATAATATAATTGGAAAATAAAGAGATCATAATGATAAAAAGCTTTGAAACATGAACTAGAATTGAGAGAGAAAGAGAAAAAGAAGAAGTAGTAGAAGAAATGAGAATTAAAATATTTTCATGGACAAATAGACCTGCTTGTTTTTCTCTAATATACATATGTTGCAATGACATTTATAAAATTCTTAATGGTTGTTTTTTTAAAAACAATTTGAATAAATATATTGCTTATAAAATTTCTTTAAGTAAACCTTTCATTTGCACCTACCTTGATTTAACCAGATTACAATCCCCAGGAGAACGAGCAGCTTCTTATCCATGGGCCCCATCCTGACTATGAGCGCTTTGCTGAGGCGTTGACGTTAAATATGAAACAATCACGTGATATTCATGGTATCCGTGTTTCTATAGCCATTGTCTATAACTATATTTAGTTGTATGCTCTCTGATTCAATAGAAGATATGCGTTGTATTGTTAAAAAACAATCAACAATGGACATGTCAGTCGATGTCTTAAAATGTTTGGCTGGGATCCAAATTGCACGAAATGTGGATATAACACAGAGCTAAACCGAATACCATCATTCTCGTATTCAAAGTTTCATTGACATAATAAGAATATTAATCCATGATATTAAACCATTCTAAGAAAGCTATCAAACTAATTTCCCTTATTCGTTGCATAATTTTCTATTTATTGATCCCCAACCCTATCAAGTCGCACTTACGACAGTGATAAAAGACTAATAATGCAATTAATGTAGCTGCTAATGTTCCAATACATTATGACCATAAACGTTCTTTTATCCCACAATACTGACCATAGCTTAAACACGTGTTTAAGTCGCTTTTACTTGGTCAGTGAAATATCGGGGCTAGGCAAAAACTCTTTCTGACAAGTGATTTGTTCATAGTCAAAATCGCAAGTGCTTCATTCAACAAAATTAAATTTGGATACATTGACTGATGAATAAGGTTAGTAACTTTTATTACATGTGTTCTATACCATGTTCTGTTTTAACTTGCTGTATTACCCGCGTTCTATACCATGTTCTGCTTTAAGTTTCTGTATTACCCGCGTTCTATACCATGTTCTGTTTTAACTTGCTGCATTACCCGCGTTCTTTACCATGTTTTGTGTTAGCTTGCTGTATTATCCGCGTTCTATACCATGTTTTGCGTTAGCTTGCTGTATTACCCGTGTTTCATACCATGTTGTGTGTAAGCCTGCTATTTTTCATGTGTTCTATACAATGTTCTGTTTTAATTTGCTGTATTATCCGCGTTCTATAGCATGTTTATGTTAGTTTGCTGTTTTGCCCGTATTCTATACCATGTTATGTGTTAAGTTGTGGTATTGCGCGTATTCTATTCTATGTTCTGTAATAAGCTACGGTATTAACCTTGTTCTATACCATGTTCTGTATAACCTTGCTGTATTACCAGTGTACTATACCATGTTCTGTGGTAGATTGCCATATTATTAGCCGTCTCTACAAGAGCGCATGAAAGAGAATAGATAGTAATATCGACGTTGTGAGCAATGTGACTATTCATAATTTTAATATTATGAATGACATGTGAGTGAGGGTTTTAATGTATCGTGATGCAGGCTTAAAATTGTTTTGTTTTAGACTAATTATACTTTATATAGCTCACTCTTGGTCTTATTTGTTTATTTTACAATTACAGCAAAATTCCCTCGGTAAACACGTGAATATTCCAATACAGATTTCATATTCGTATTGATAGTATATTCTGATTCGAGACTTTGTTTATATGTTATAGCTCAACGGTTTGCGCACCTTGAACTTGGCTGTCTATTGGGACGCTAGCCTTCACAAATAAGTATTGTTAAATTTATGTCTAATCTCCTCTATTGTCAGGGACGTACATACAAGTCCAGAACGCAATTAAATTATTAACCAGTAAAATAAAATGAAATGTGATATTGTGACAAAAAAATGTATAGGTAAAACAACAGTGTGGCCTTACGTGAATTGATTACGGCTTCCGTAGTCTTCTCTGCAAATCATCACGTTTTACAGCAAGTATTGGATATGTGTATATATTAAGCTCGCATAACGAATAAAAAAGAGATACGGACAGCATGCTCGGTTTGTTTTGTTTTCCTCACGCCTACTACTTGCTATTCTTTTCCGCCCGTCACTCTTTGGGTTAAGATTTGCAATTATGAAAGTTTTAGAGATTGTGATCCAAAACGTCTAGCATAGTTATATTGAGCGTACGTAACACCGGTATATACTAGTGCTGCTATTTTAGAAATGTGTCTTTTCTTTATGTCAGCTACATTCTTTTCTTTCAATGGCATGCTTTACGAAGCTAAAGTTACAGACTTGGCTTTCAACCGCTCCCGTGGCCGAATTGGTTAGAGCGTCCTGCTCGGATGCGGGAGGTCGCGGGTTCCAACTCCGGTCGAGCCATACAAAGACTTATAAAAATGTTACTAGCAGCTGCCTCGCTAGGCGCCAAGCATAAAGAAGTTAGTGTTAGTGCTGGTCGGCCTGGTGTCAGGATAACATGACTGAGTGGGACATCATGCTACAATATCTGCGGCATGATGCACCTGTGCAAGACATCACTATAAACCGCCATAATTCAGACATCATATCAACATCATTGAAAAAGTATTAAAGCTATGTTACAAATCTAAATCACACACACACACACACACACACAGACACACACACACAAACTTAGTTTATCACCACTGCTCAAGTTTCCATATGTATGCACAATGTGGAAGAGCTGTGGCGTATTATTTTGTCATTTATGTCGTAGATTTATTGAGGTTTGCATCATCCAGTCCAACAGCCATTTCACGAACCAATTAAGCTTAAACCTTTAAGCTGCTCAAGCATATCATGCAACAATGGAAACGAATAAGTGGCTTTTATATTACAAAAAGCGACGTTTATTGTTCAAAAGTGTACCTTCCAGTTATGCCAGATAAACACTTTCTTGTAAGACAAACGGTAAAATGAGTGCATTTTGCTTCCACGAAGGATGTTTGCTTGGCTATATGACAGTGTTGGTTCACTTTTGAAAGATATGGACACTTTTTAGAGTTTGAATGTTTGTGCTTTAGTTGCTTTTCTATTTTAACGCAGCTTTAACACTATGATTAATATGGCTTCGATGTTTGCGTTGTGGCAGGTTATAGTGATTTCTCGCACTGGGGCATCATATAAGGGCATTAGTATTTAAAATGTAACATCTTAAATCACGCAGTGAGAAAAGTTTCTTGAGGCGCGTCAATAACCGTTATTCGGGCTCTCAAGCTCCGCAACAACAGAGTCATATCATTGAGGATTATAGTAATACATATAGAATTTGCGCCGCCGGTGTCAATTCGTGCATTCATGTTTGTAACCAAGTCTAGATTCTCGATGTTCAATTAATAAATTGGGTACCACGTAAGAAAGTCTTACCTGGAAAACTGCAAGCCTGTGTCTCGGTCCAAGTATTTTAACAGTGCATGTTGTCAAAGTCTAGCAAAATCATTTCGGTGGGATCTTGGTGACCCTTTAACATTAGCGAGACATCAGTAACACTTAGCGAGAAAAATATCATTAGACCTTCTACTTGGGTATTCAGATTGTCTGCCATTTGAAATGCTATAAACGCGTGGCGTGGGGGTATATACCTAGTTGAGTACTTAATTGCCATGGGAACTCTCCTCGAGAGTTGTTTTGGTGTGAGTCTGTGGTCATCGTGAGAAATGAAATTATGTTCAAGCAGAGGCCGTAAGTGATGCTGAACGTGCGTCTGTGGCCAGTGATGGACATATTGATGGCATCCAAATAGTGGATAATGCAACTTTATCCTCAGTGGGAATGGCGACACCATCACGGTGGATTGCATCAATGATGTTGTCATTTCTGTCTAACGTGACTGTGTTTAGCCCCGTAAAAAAAAAAAAAAAAAAAAATTTGAAAGTGTATACAAAAAACGAATATGAGTGACTGGGCTCGATGTTCGCAAATATGCAATTATAATTTGGATTGAGATGAGCTATGGCGAACGTTGCTGGATCTCGTGCTTTGTTACTGACTTTGTCAGTAATATACTTTACAAGATCAGCACGGTCGCTTGTGTCCTTGATGAACATGAAGGACAGGCCAGCTAACTTATGTAATCATTAATGTAACAGGCGAGTTCAATAACTTGTCACAAGGTAGACGTTGTCCAGAATTTCTGCAATTTCCTTTCCGCGATGAGATAATGAAAAACAATTTCGACTTTGTCATTGGTGCCGTATGCAGCATTGTTAGCTTAAAAAGCTTTCTTTTTATTTCCGTAAATGCCTCGCAGGAAAGAAAATGAACATGAACGTAAGATTCAACTGAACCTTCCTTGTTTGGATCACTATCCTTGTACCAGTAATACTGATTTTTTGGCTTGCTTCGATCAAGCATCACACGCGAGTCCATGTCAAACGTGGGATCAGATGCACTTTAAATTTAGACGTTGTTTATACATCATGGTTTCGTCTAATACTTTTTTGGTAGGTTCCCATTGCCAGATATGCAATCAATCGATGAATCAGACAAACATTGCTGAGTTGCTTCAGTAATTATTTTACTGACCGAAGCTAGCATTGCTGTCACTGATGGTAGTGTAATCGCCATTGCTTCAGTCTTTTGCTATCGAGTCACTAATTGTTGTAACCGATGTCCAATTGATTTAACCGCTTCCTATCCTAGATTTTTCAACTGGTCCTCAGCAACGTTTTCAATGCTATCAACGATTGGCATTGCAACTTAATTAGCAATAGGCGCAGCGTACGAATGAAAGGCCATGGGCACCTTTGATGCATCTGAAACCAATCCTTATAGTACATCAAAATGTCCAATTCTGTAATATGCCACCAAAACGGGTATTCTCTGTCAACAACACGCACGAATAATACAGGCCTACGTATTATTACAGATCAGATCTATCAGGACTGTACAGTTGTATTGTCATGGTCTCTTCACGCGGGTCCATGATTCTCCCGTCATGATCTTCAAGGTAAAACTAAGGTTTAGCAACCGCGGATTGTTGCATGGAAGTTACAAGAGCGTTGGATTAATGAATATCAGCTCTGCAGAGTCATTCGTATAGGTAAACCCAAACAATATATAGCTCATGTTTGTCGTGGCTGATGCTAAAGATGCCAACATTAGCGTCACGTTTAGATCAACCAGTGGCATGGCAGTGAAACTGATAATGGCTCTCGCGATATTGTAGATGGTACCTTCAGGTCCTGCGCGCATATTTCGTTGATCCTCCGGAATGTTATTAACTGTTCTGAGTGACGACTGCGGGATGTCAACCACGTATGTTGGAGACTCTATCAAGATTACAGTGTTGAATGATGGATCATGAACATATATGCTGAATTTAGACACACACACATACCCCCGTCACCAAGGAAATCCTATGTTGGATCTCTTCGCTGATAAATTTAAAAACGTATGAGTCAGTGGGAAGAACAACATTCTACTTGACGCCACCGTTTGACGAAAACAGAAGTGAGTTATTCGCGGGGAATCCGTGAATTTTTCGCTATCGATAATAGACCAACTGCGATAAACATGCAACGATGCTAGGACAGTATCAAGAGTGCAGTCTTGCTCCGCGGTGATTGATGTAGAAACAGTGATATAATATTCTCGTTTCGCTGATCAGATCGTGATCATCGAAGTAACGGTTGGATTGTGTTTGCAATAACGCTCTGCTTTGCAGAATTGTTTCACGTAAAACGGAACGTGCACCAGCGGGATACATGAACCAAAATTATAAGGTTCGTAGGCCATGCATGCTGATTTACATTATAATTATAGAACTAATTTTGTATGAGTAATGGCCACACAAAAGGTTTCAGGTGGCCACAGTTGGGTTGTAGGAATGCAGTAGGACGACCCTGTACTTGAAAATTGTTCTTTGGAATATATAGTACGGCAACGGATTAGTTACTTGTTATATTTTAAGGAACGAATTATATATATATGGTGTCGAATTCTGAATAGTATTGACCCTTAATTTGAATGCATTGAGCATTACAATTTTATCATATTTAAACAAGAAAAGTCTTTGTGAAGGGTCACTTCGACCTTCCTTCAGTGTTAAACTTGAAAGGCTAGCATCTATGACTCATTGAGATTTGACCAAGGAATTGCAACGCTGTCCTGAGAAAGCAATCATTTGAGCTTCCAACCTTACGCGCTTGATAGGAATCCATGTCAAACTATCATTTTCAAAGGGAAATTTATAGACAACGTAGTTTAGAGATTATAGGCTGATGAGGATTTAAAGTGTCGACCTTGGTTGAAACTCTTTAGTTCAAAATCCTAAAATTAATATTGCTTTTTTCGCTAAAAAGACCAGGTGGCTGTCTTGTAAGAAAATAGAACAGCATTAAAGGTACGCAATTTTAATTTTTCACTTAATTTTCTATTTTTGAATTTTTGTTAATGTAAATGTGTTTGATAGGACTAGGATCTATATTAGGTATCGTTTATTTGATTTCATGGAAATCTGTTGATGCTAGAGTTGTTAGGCAATTTATTTCTTCAATTGTACAGTTACTAGTTCATTGATAGAATTGACGATTGCATTCTATACAATTTTTCATGTGTATGATTTCATAGGGTTATATGAAATAATTTACACTGTTAGGACGATACTAATTATTGTGAGTCAACAATAACCGCATATTTATATTTTATTTTGTAATGTTTAAATAATCTTGTAATTTAAGGATTTCTGTGAGCTAGAATTCTGTATAAATTTGCTCCATTTCCAACAATCCGCTAATTTTCTGCAAATTTTATTTGCAGCTGTATTTTGGATACCACAGTCTCCTTTTGTGAAGGCTTGGCTTTGTTTTGATGCCGTCATTGACGATGTCAATGGATAAGGATTTCATTATATGATTCAGACTAGTCATCAGTAGTGGCATTATATCTCAGTGCCCATCTTCTAGATTAGAAATGTAATGACTTGATCAGCTAAACAGTTATCACCACTGACTTAGCCAAGAATCAGTGGCCGTATTATACTGAAGTTAATATATAATATGATATAATAGTTTGATAAATAAACATTTTGTGTTTTTTTTCTTCTTTCTCCATTAATTATATGGATAATCTTACTAAGCTTTCATATTCATGTCAACATGATTTGCAATCTAGTCATGCACAATATTTTGTCTTCTTGTATGACAAAATGTAGGACAATTACATAAGAATAGGACAAATACCATTTTAGATTACTGGTCACTTCAGTTTGCAGGAACATTTGGCCAGTCCAAAAAATTAATTTAACATAAGATCACAGAAAAATAGCCATGCTTTATTCCTTCAAGCACTTTTGCATCATCTTTATTCCTTCAAGCACTTTTGCATCATCCTGATATATATATATATATATATATATATATATATATATATATATATATATATATATATATATATATATATATATATATATATAAATATACATATTTTTATCAATATAGCAAATGGTCTGCAAGCTTTCACAGCTCCAGATTCCTAAGAAGTTTCAAAGGAAGAAAAAGGAATTGCAAGCTTACGCTTACACCAAGATCTTTCACTGGGATCAATGATTTTGTGTGTGTATATAATATGTAACAAACAAAAATTCATAATATAATATTTTGGATGAATTCTAAACCAGAGAGGATATTAGTAGCACATAACCGTTCTTGCATATTCTGAAATGAAGCAATATTATTGTTCCAACAGGACAATCAAAAAGTGTATAAATGATTCAGACTGTTCATTACAAAATGCACTAGGGCTGCACAAATTTTCATTTTGAACAATCCACTCCTTATTGAATGATTTTCAAATGAGAACGCAGCACCTATATCATTTGCTACTCTTATAGGTAATACATTTAACACTTTACAATCGAAATATTGGTAAGTCTGAATTAGTTCAATATTTCATTTAGTCTGGACCCCAACAATTATTTCTCTATTTCTCAGTGGACATCTTATAGAAAGGTTTCAGTACCATTCAATACAGATATTTTGATATTATAATCCATTAGAGCTTTAGCACTGGAGAGAAAGATCAAACAAAAGGCATTTATTTTTAACCCACCATCTTGACAATAATTTTGTTGGAATGTGTAGCTTTACTTAATCACCTTTCTAAAGGATATTCAAAAAATATCCTGAATCAGATCCTTTATAGTGTTAGGTAATACTGTGTAGCAACAAAAGTGGAAAAATAAAGATTTTATCACTGTAACATTACCTACTAGATAAAAATTTATAAATGACCAATTTGCCAACAACTCCAAATATCCTTCTAATTTGCCTTGAAATTTTATATATGATAGTTTGTGAACTTAAATTAAGTGTAAATCAAGAACTTAAACAAGCCTTTATGATTCCATATAATACTGTTTTGGTTGATGTCCTTAATCCTTAACCACAAAATTTTTCCCAGCAAATATTTCCCTTATGTATTTTTTCAAATTTTGCTCTCAGTCTCAATCTGCCTCAGAAACCTACATCTAGATCAGCACAAAGATACCTCATCTGCATACAGAATTAGTGAACATTCAGATTTATTAAAATCTCTTAAATTTATTTATGGACTATTTTTTTATGGCAGCATGTAAACAATTCATAAACTGTAATAAATAAGCATGGTGAGATGGAGTCACCCTGTCTGAAACCCTGCACAGCGAGGGAGATTGTGAACACTGAAAATGATTTAATACACAACATAATATGGCATGATACAAGGTTTTTAACTATTTAAGGATAGATTATTCGAGTCCAAAATATTTCTGCACATAATGGCCATTCTACAGAATCAAAATCTTTTTCAAAGTTATGTGGGGTAAACATTGCTGAAATATCTTCCTTTTCTATTTTTCTATCAAACTATATATAACACACTAACAATCCTAAATATATGTAATTTTTATTAGAAGTAAAATAGTTTGCCTTATTATTTTAGGCAACAGATTTTAAATTCTGTTTCTTAGGCTGATGAGGCACTTTTGAGATCAACATTCAAAAGTGATATTGGTCTTCATTTCTGTTTTAAAAAAGAATTGATTTCCTTCACTTGGAATACATGCAACAATTCCTTATTTTGTGTAGCTGAAAAACATTCATTTTCACATGCATTAATGAGAGCTCTAACTACAAAAGGCCAAAAATCTGATACAAATCAATTACAGAAATCTATAGTAAATCCATCTGAACCAGGTAATTTTCCATTTTCCATATCTTTCAATGCTGAGAGACAATATGGTAGCAAATGTGGACCTTCAAGTTAGTTCGCCTTCTGTATACACCGCTCCCTCGATAACTTGCTCACAATGGGTTCTTCATTTTTAAAAAATATTTTCTTTAAAAAATAACGGGATCCACGCCGGACACTGCGTTATAAGCAGGTTCGCGAGTTATCAGGATGCGAGTTGTCGAGGGAGCGGTGTATTACTTAAATCTGAATCAAAGAGATTATCACCCATCCCATGATTTCTAGATGAATACAGATTTTTAAAGAAAGACAGTTGCTCTCAGACTGATGCTGATGCTTTGATCAATTATACCCAATGTTAAAATGTATTTTAGGTGACATTATCTGTAATGCATCTTTTTCCAAGTTGCAAACAAATTTGCAGATTTTTTTCATGTACTTTTCAAATAGCTTTTCTTCTCAATATAATACATTTGATACTGTTCCTTCATGAATTCCATCTAATCTTGTGTCTAGAATAGTGATTTCACCATATTTATCATCATCACTCTCTTATCTTTTTCTTAAGTATTTCCTCCATAATTTCCTTGAAAATTGACGTTTCCTTTAAAAGATAAATAACATATAGGTTTTTCCCAAGTATCATCATTTTAAGTTTCCCAGAATAATTTATTATCAACAGAGAAATATATGGTTTATAAAAATTTCATATTCATCAAATTTATATTGATCATCTGCCTCAAGGATATAATGTTTAACCGTAATGATATATTCATGATCATTTAACAGACCGTTGTTTAATATCGAATGACATTTATGATCATCTCGGCTTTCTATTCTATCCAACTTTGTACTTTGTTATGGAGCATGATTTTATCTACTTGGTTTTGCTGAAGGCATCTACACACTGCAATGAATTCAACCTTTCCTGTTACTAATATTAACATTTTTTTTTCTGGGGAATTTAGCTATCATACATTTTAGCTGGTATCTTTGGATTATCTGATTGGTAGATATCTTTGATTTGATCACACTGGTTGTTTGAGGATTTCAATTAATTTGAGGAAGAATACTGTCATACCATTAGATGAACATGAAATAAAGATGCATTCTAAGGCAAAGTGGAGTAAATAATTTTCATTTTCTATGCCATATATTTTCGATTTTGTTTGAATTACTTCTGTGTTGTGTGTAATATTGAGACTGATATATCAAAAAGATATCTTTCTGGTGTTCAGGCCATTTAATTCAAGTTCCAGCCCTTTCCCTTTACTTCTGATACTACGTTGATTGGGTAATCATTTCTTGATTACAGGCAGTGATATGCAATAAGTTTTTCCAAGTCCAAGGAAATGGGCTATTTATTTTGCAACGGAAAATAATTATTTTGCAACAATGGCATCAATATTTCTCGAGATTGCAAAATGGAGCTGAAACATTCACCTTCACCTGCTGTTATCTGACCTGCATTTTGAGCCCTGTCACGAATCTTGTTGTTGTTGTTGAGTTTAATTATAGTGGCGTGCGCACAATTGTGCATGTGCCACTTTTTTCTGACTGCACCGCAGCCTGCTAGTTGTTCCTGGGGAAGGGGATGGTGCCACCTCCCCCAGGCTTTTATGGATCCAAGGAACCCTGATAGTTTGGCCTCAATCTGTGGGTCCATAAAGGTCCCTACAGTTGAATGGTTGGCTGTCATTAGTGGGAAGGAGAGCTCGGGAACGGTCCTACTTGCTTTACATCGCTGGTTTCTTGTTGCATTTGCCTGGTGTTTCTTGCGATTTTTTCTTTCTTTTTTTTTCCTCGATTTTTTGAATACTTTTTTCTTCTTCAAAATGTTCTAAAAGGAGGGGGGATGTTCTATGCTGTTTATAGAGGTTCTTAGTAGATATCATGTATGAAGAGAGATTTTCAAGGTTATTATGGGATTACTAGTCGAGGTGTTTAGGGTGTGTTTCCTACGTTATGTTATTTATAAGTTTTTAGATATTACCTCTTTAAGTTATTTATTAATTGATGTTTTCAGAGATTGAATGTTATTTATACTTTATTTAGCAAGAGACCGGAGTCCTAGCCGATTACACGGTTCATTAAGGACATCTAGGACCGGAATCCTAGCTGATTACTCGGTTCGTTAAGGACATCTAGGACATCCGATTTTGCGGTTTCCTTAGTTTTTTATAGGTGCTTCGTAAGTGAATTATTTATTAATACTTTTATAACATTGAATGATATGTTATGGGTTTTTATGTGGTGGCTTCTATATTTATTTATCTAGTTACTGGGTCTTTTAGTTTTGTGGGGATAGTAATTATATTTTGTTCCTAAGTCCTGCTGAGTCTATGAATTCATTTATATTTTTATATGCTGATTGTTTATTTTTACTACAGTCCATAAGTAAATCTGGGTATGTGTGTGGTGATCCAATCTCTTTTTGATTTTGATAAATATTTTCCGAGCGGGTTGATATTTTGGGCATATATTGAATACGTGGTGTAGATCTTCGGTGGTGTGGCAGTTAAAGCAGTTAATGGTTGCTGGTTTGGGTCCTATAAACCTTCCAAAACTGCTTGCTAGTTTAGTTTTTCCAGTTATTATCCTGTTTATGGTTTTCTGTTCTAAATAGGCACTCTTAGATAGATGTATGTTCCTATCTACGTTTCTTTGGGTTTCACGGTCCTTTTTACTTTTTGTGGAGGAGTTCTAAAAATCTTGCCATATTTGGTCTATATATGTTTGTGCGAAGCTTATTGCTTCTTTAGAGCTATAGTTAAGCGTGATAGAGTTTTGATCTCCTAGTTTGGTTTTTGCAACTTTGTCTGCTGTTTCGTTGCCAGATATTCCAATGTGCGACGGTATCCACATGAGCTCGACTAATTGATGTGCTGTGGTGATATCGTCGATTAATTGGCATGCTCTGTCGAGTAATTGTTCCCTAGAGTGTGTATTGCGATTTTGGATCGATTTGATAACGCTTAGGGAATCGCTTATAATGACTGCTTTAGATATTGGCCTGTCTTTGATCCCTTGTAGTGATTCAAGTATAGCCCAGAATTCAGTGGTGTAAATGGAGCAATAGTCAGGCAATCTGGATCCCGTTTGTATATTGAATTCAGGGATGACTATTGCTGCTGCTGTTCTTGGTGGGTTGTTTGTTTTTGATCCATCGGTATATATTTTAACATAGTCCGGGTATTTTTGGTTGATTTCGTTTACCAGTACAGGTTTTAGTAAGTTTTCTTGTCCTTCTTTATTGCCACATTTGGTCGATTCAATGTTAATCCTTGCTGGTTTTTGCAACCATGGTGATTTTTTCTGGTCTGTATTGTTTGTTACCTGTTTTTTTTTCAGTAGAGGTATCTTTTCTCTTAGTTCAAGGATTACTTTGCCACTTGGTGTGATAGGTATGATTTTGGGTTTAAAGACAACTTTACACTTATTTATAGCTATTTTGGTGGGATGGTTGTCTGGGTGGGTATCTAATCGAATGGAGTATCGGAGGAGCAGTTCTTGCCTACGTAATTTTAAGGCTAGTTCTCCTGTTAGTGTTTGTAGTTCTTCTAATGATGTTGAGGGGAGTGTTCCTGTGCATAATAGTAAAGCTTTTCTCTGGATAGTGTCAAGTTTTTATAGTAGTCTGCTTAGCCGAGTTATATGCTTGGCAACCGTAATCCAGTTTTGATCTAATTAGGCTTTTATATATTGTGAGGAGGGTTTCCTGCTTGGATCCCCAGTCAGTCCCTGTGATGTTCCTATGTAAACTGAGATCTTTGTTACAATTCTCGGTGAGTTGTTCAATGTGCTGTTTCCATGTGAGGTGGTTGTCAAAGAACATTCCTATGAATTTTACTACTGTTACGTATTTGATGAATTGATTTTGTATATAGAAGTTTGGATAGACTAGGTTGTTATTTTGTTTGGGGGTGAATATGATTGCCACAGTTTTTTCATGAGATATTTTGAAACCCCATTTGTCCGCCCATCTCCCTATGTTGTCTAGGCTCTGCTGGATTTCTTTAACTACTGTGTTATTGGCAGGATTTCCATTCCTCCATATGCCACTATCATCTGCATATTGTGACAAGATTGTTTTTGTGGAGGCTACATTGAGGTCAAGGTCGTTTACCATTAGGTTAAATAGTAACGGACTTATTACACTGCCTTTCGGTGTTCCATTTTCAAGTGAAAATTCTTCCGAATGGGTGTTGCCTATTCTTGTGGTAATTTTCCGGCCTGTAAGGAAATCGCCAATCCAGCTGAACAAGCGTCCAGTTATTCCAAATTGGTTTAATTTGGCCATTAGTCCATTGGTCCAAACTAGATCGAACGCTTTTTCTAGGTCTAAAAAAACCGCTATGACGTTGCGATCGGTTTTCCTATGTGCGTTAAAAGCGAGTTTGATGTCTGTTTCCAATCTGAGAAGTTGGTCAGTTGTGGACCGTTTGTTCCGAAAGCCACATTGATTTATGGAGCGTATGTTATTGGTTTCTAGGTGGTGTTTTATTGTCTCCATTATTTTGCAAATATTGTTTGTAAGGGAGATGGGTCGGTACGAATTTATGTTGTTGGGATCTTTACCTAGCTTGGGGATTGGTATTACTATGGCCTGTTTCCATTTGGTGGGTAGTTGGCCTTTATCCCATATCCTATTAAAGAGTTTGATTATGGCTATTGTTATATTGATAGGTAGTTTTTTGTAGATAATGTAACCTAACTGATCCTTACCAGGGGATGTTTCGTTTTTGGATCGTAGGGCTATCTTCCATTCATGTACTGTGATGTCGCTATTTAGGTGAGATTATTTTGTTCCTTGGTCTTGAAACATTTGAGGTTGGGTTCCCTCCATTAGTTTTTTGTGTTCTTGAAAGTTTTTGGTGTGATTATTGTTGCTACTTATGTTCGAAAAATGCTTCGCTAGGACGTCTCCCTTATCTTTATTTGTTATGGCATTTTTAATTTTTGGGGCTGAGGTAGTTGCTTTCCCTTTTATGACTTTTATCTTGTCCCATATTTGTTTTGAGTTTGATTTTAGACTCAGTTTAGAGCAAAAGGTTTGCCATTGATTAATTTTAGCTGTTTTTATAGTTTGTTTTAGTGCTTTTTCTTTATCTTTATATTGCTGGAAGCAGATAGAATTTTTGGTGCGTTTGTATTTATTTAAGGCCCTTTAAGTCTTTATGTGCCAATACCCTCAGTAATAAAACTAGGACAGTCAGGAGTGTGCCATAAGCTGGAAAACTACATAAATAGGCCAAGATTTTCCACCAAATGCCTGCACTGGGGACACTATGCCCTTAGATGTAGATTCAAACCAAGATGTAAGTAATGCGGAGATCCACACGAAGGAGAAAGCCACACAATTAAACACAAATGTGCTAACTGTAAAGAAAACCATTATCCTAGATCGGCAGAATGCAGATTTGCAATAAAAGAGAAACAAATAGTGGACTTAATGAACGAAAAACACCTCACCTACCATTCTGCCAGAAACATTATTTATAAAAAGAACCCCAACACACCAAAATCTACCTCTGAAACAATCAATGAGCACCAAAACTCTCCACGCAGTATCAAAAGGGAAAACATTGCACCAAAAAACATACCCTCGAATCAGGAAACAAAAGAACCAAAACCTACAACCCACATTGTAACAAACCAAGACCACCCTGATAACACTCCAGATACAAACAAAACTGTCACGAATCTTTGTAAACGTCACGGAAATAACAAACGTGACAAGTAAAAAAATCAAATTTCGTGTTACTGGAAGTTTGCAAAGCAATTCGTGAAGTGTGTGCTAATGACAATAAATTGGTTTACATTGCAAAGAAGACCAAAAACACAATGTTCGATTAATATTTTTCTGACACCACCAGATCTGTCCTTTCTTGAAGTAGTTTGCCTTTTCTTCAAGCACTTTTGCTACCAATTATGTTAGCTTATGCAAGTGATCCATGCTATTACAAGCAATTATATTTATTTTGATCAACGATTCCACCCTGAATCTCATAACAGTAGATCATTAAATTAATTCATACATAAGTATGTTCTTGAGCCCTTTTCAAGTTTTTGTATATAAACTCCTTGCCTTTTATACTCACTCATTTCAAACTTCTATTAAGGTTTAGACCTTTCAAATGGATAGTAACTATGGCAAATTTTACTTAAGCATGAAGTTGCAAAATCACTGTACATCACCTCATGTCTGTCAAGTTAATTTTGCTTACTTCTTTTCAAAAACTTCTCTCAACAAAATTTAGATTAGGTACTTCCCATAGAGTTCATCTCCTCATCCAAATCAATGTAATTGAATATTTCCTGCCAAAGAGTTGGAGCTCTTTTCTGCATATCTTCAAAGACTAATGTCATATAAACAGTTTGCTCAACAAGAAAGCTAGAAGGAATTGGAATCTGTTTTATTGTCTGCATTTGTCATCATAGTACCAATCTGGATACACACGCAGCATCATTAGCACATCATACGCTTCACAATTATTTGTGCAAATCCTAAACCCTGTGGATCCTGATGCACCTTTGTCAAATGAGCATTGTACAAGAACTCGCTGTGGGTCATCAATACCGACAAACTCATCTTCCTTAATATTTTGAGCACATCAGCTATATCATCTGGTAGACGTGTACCACAGTTGTATTTGTCTGTCCTTTTTATATCAGTTCTTGAATGACCAATTAAGTGTCCATGACTTGCATCCTTAGGCAACTTAGCAAATTTAGTCAAAGGTGGGGGGTAGATCTTGGTATCAGCTTGGAGCTTAAGAACAGCTGTATCCAGATAATCACTAGCATATACTACTTCACGTTCTAAGTGATATCTCTGGTTAATCTAACTTAGTGGAGACTTCCTTTCATGTAAGAAATCCATACACTTATTGGTCTTATTCAGCTGGTGATTTGGAGAGACCCGCATCTGCCGTTGTAGTGGAACAAGGGCTGGATAAGTATGATTACACCCGGTAGATCAAGGTAGCAAGCATTTCTGACTTTATAAAAACATTTAGGTCATCTACAGAACAGTACAAAAGAATCAACAACAAAAAATGTATCAACAAGGGTAATGTGCGTTGTACTACATTATACACCTGCATAATTATTAGTATTCCCTTTAGTAGGCACTAACATGATAAAGTTGGATCTAGATATTTTATACCAATAGGTCTCAATTATGTTAACTTTCGGGCAAAGCATGTAGTCTAAACTATACGTAGCCTTGAAAACGTGTCTGGAGATGTAAAGAGATATAACAAAAATATTTATCACAGAAGAAATGATAAACATAGAGTGGCTTCCTCTCTTGTTATTGTTTGCCAGTTTCTTTTTCAAGTACATTACGGTACTAATATTAGCCTGCTACCGCGTAAATCTATCCCTACTTGAAGACAAAAATTGTCTTTGCCTGTCAAGATCATTTAGACAAAGGGAAATAACTCTTGTCACCGCCAGAATTCTCTATCTATTAGCTTTGGTGCTGTAACGACAACTGTCATCCCCCCCCCCCCCCCGATAATCAAAGCCATTTTAGTGTTCCAACATTCCTTTGGTACTTCTTATATGGGGCAGTTAGCCAAGGTTCCGATCTGATAACCCTATTTACAACTTGGCGTATCGAGCAGATTTGTCTGTGCTTGGGGTCTACACACTTTATTGGATGCATCGGCAAGTCACCGCATCTACTCCAAATTAATTTCTTCAAATTTGAACAGTGTTGCTACATGATCGAGACAAGGGGAGCACACAGCTTGAATGAACTGATAAATAATGAATTTTCTAGTGCCCGTCCGTGCTTGCACAAATACCTTTCCCTCAAATAAACCTTTTATGTCGCCCCGACCATTTTCTGCCGAAGTACAATGCACCACTTTTTTCGTTAGGTAGTATTACATATTAAGGGATACAGCTCATGAAATCCACTATATGTCGCTTGGTCAAAGCACCAATATATCTTCTCGTTACAACATGGTAAAAATAGGGTTAATATATAGGCACCTTGGCTAGCGAAGATGCTTGCAGGTTAAATAAATGATTTTTAAAATTGTTGCCAAATTTGAGTGACTTTGTCACCAATATAGACTTTGTCTATATAAGACCACATTACACCATACCATCGTTTACCTCATGTTGTCATTTATGAGATAGTGTGGCACTGACAATTTTCCTTACGCGTTTATTTACAGGGTTGGTCTTAGGGAGTTATTAACATGTTGCATTTCCAGTTTATGCTTTGTTTTGCCTTCTTGTGTCATTTCAGTATAAATGTCTACTAAATGCACGAAATGCCTAGGTTCAAAGCATTGTCTAGAACGCATCAATTGCGACGATATTTTCCGTTACTTCACTAGGAATAGGGAATATATTAGTGACTTAGTAACATGATTAATTATTAATTTACACTATGTTTTCTCTTCTTGTGTATTTTCAGCATAATGACAACTGAATGCAACAAATGCAACGTCTGAGCATGGAAGTCTATCATGACTCTTGTTATGTTTATGCTAAACGCATAGCATGACATGCAGCCTGTATAATAAATTCTCATCGCACTCCAGGGTACAGTAGTACCTTGCTAGTAACAAGGTGAATTTCTTATTTATCCTTTTTTTTCTCTTCTTATGTTATTTCAGGAGAAATGTATATTAAATGCATGAAATAAAAGTTCGAAGCAAGAGTCAATAAGGTAAGAAAGGAAAAAAAAGATAGAATAAGTCCAGGAAGTTCAAATAAAGGTAGCCGCTACTGATTGTGACTCATTGTGGCAGTGTCCCCCAATTTTGGGCAGCCCACCAATTCTAGGCAGCTCAGTAGGCATAAGTCCCCCGCCTCCCCAACCCTCGCACAGCATGTCCGAGCATGGCCTCTGGATCTATCTGTCAGGACGCGTGGTTTTGTATTATATTCATTGGATCCAACTCATTTTTACTATCGCACTATTATCGGAAGCCCAACCATCACCGGCCTGACAGCATAGGGGACCTTTTGAGAAAACTAGTTCGTCGCGTGCAATTCCGACTCATTAGGCGAGTATTCTCCAAGGTTTAAGCAGCCCAGAGCAACAGATGTAGGTCCGCTTCTCAGAACTTGGCCTTTGGCTGGCAAGTATTGACAGATGGGGTTTTGTATCAGATCTATTCGATCCAATTAATTGTACCTCTGCATTCTTACCAGCCGTCTAGATGTCCAGCTGTCACATTCAAGTAGCACTTTCAGTGACATACCATTATTATGCCAGAGATTTCAGTAAGAACTCTGAAGATCCAGCATGGCCCTGAGAGCTGCTGCTATCGTAATAGCTGCTCTGTCTCATACAATATCAGCATCAAGGACGTTCATTCACCGCTTCTTATCCACAAGGGAGGGCGAGTAACATTTTCAAAGAAGATATACTTTGATTAATCAATGCCACCTGGTAAGACTTATCAATGGCTGCAAGGTAACAAACACCATATCAACTTACAGAAACGTTTCAGATTCGTTGTCTCGGCCGATAATGTCCTTCACATCAGTTAATCTCGGATCTGTACATTTTAGGGCCGTCCAATGATCGACTTTTTTGTGACAAGGTGGAATCACAAGTTGCCCATCTTCGTCTCTCTGGTTCCGTACCCATAATCTGTACTATCAGAGGCTACCGCTCTAGGATCTCAGATACGTCATGGCTGATGAAATATTGGGCGTGATAAAGACCTTTCGGATCTTGTAACTGCTTTTGATATGAACCGATCCAAATCTCTCACTTTGTTTCCAAGCTGGAATCTGTCCCGGGTTTTAACATGGCTCAGTTTGAACCTTAAGCCAAACATGTTTTCTAATAGCTTTAGTTTTATCATGCAGAGTCAGTAAGCTACATACCCTTTCAGTCAACATGAACTATATTCGGTTCAGATTGGATGGTTCGGTGGTCCTCTTGACATAGCCAGGCTTTGTAGCCAAAGTAGGTTGCCGTCTGTCAATAACCATGAAGTAGTCATTTGCTTGCTCTCTTCCGTCCACTGGATGAGAGCAGCAACCATTCAACATCCTGTTCGCGTTCGCAAGCACTACTTGAAATGCACAGAGACAAGTCGTGACACACGCAAATACCACTTTCTTCCGTTGAAAACCGGGAACAGATATCACAACTCAGACCCTCTCTTTGTAGCTCGGCGTACTCCGAGGTCGCTCAAGATGATAGTCACCTCATAAAGATTACAGCTTGTGAGATTCAAGCTATCTCGCATTCAGACTTGGCATTTCAATCCAAGATATCATATAAACTATTGGCTGGCTTACCGAGACTACCTTTTGAAGTTTTGATCGTAGAAATTTAGCTTCATTGAGTCAGACTTTGAATTTGGTAGGTCTGTTGTGAGTAACACAGATGGGCACCAGACCCAGTTAGTACAATCATCATAGTCTATCAGCTTCACTTGATTTTTGTTTTAGTTAATAAGATTTTAATATTAATCTTCTTAACTGTATGTAAAGCTCAAATGTCAACTGATCCTAGACTATGTTGTTTATATAATTAGAATAATGCGTTATCGTTAGCATGAGTAATCCAGCCATCATTCCTTAGAAATATACATGAGGTAGAGGTTAGATGTTCGGCATTCCCTGATTATATTATATATTCTCCTAACATAATGTAACTGGGGACGTATTTGAAGGAAAAAGCTTATTTTGTTTTAGTAAATTATATTTCTTCGAGATTACTTGCCTAATCACATTAGTTAAATATTCTCCCAACAACCCCCCCATACGAGCATCCTCATCAGTATAGCACTTAGTTAAAAACTAGCAACACCTGGTGGTGGCAAAGGGAGGTAGCATACAAGGTTTCTTGCTCTGGGTCTATATGAGAAAGATATATGAGAGAAACAGGAAAAGATGATTTTTCTTCTTTTAGTAAGGTTGGATTCGTAAGGTAGTGGATCAATTGTCCTAACGTAATGTGATTGTGTAAATATTCTCTGAGAGGCATAATTTACTAAAACATTTGCCTTTCAATTCAATCATTTCAGTACAAAATGCTAATAAATGGAAATTGTTGAAATATTTCCTATGAAAATGTTTTATTAATTGCTACAATAAATTCTCTAAAAATGATATAGAGTGTAAAAGACAGACATTTAAAACTCGGTTAACATGTCAATATCCATATTTCGCAATTTGTGAATCACTTCTTGTTGCTGTTTAATGTAATGTATTTGCCTGACCTTTCACTTATCAATTATTCTCAATACTCGATACTTTTTATGCAAGTAAACAGTTTGATTTATGCAGTCTCATAAATTGTGGAAGAAAGAATCTTGTAAGGACTTGTCCATCTTATTTTGAATGATTGGTCTCAACAGTTGCATAAGGACAAACTTCCTTAAGTTTTCAAAAGAAAAATAATTTTAGAAAATGAGTTTTGAACTAAATAAATTATATTCTGGGATTTAATTAAGGCTCTTATTTTACGTTTCAGCTTTACACATTTTACTGGTCGCAAGCTTTTTAGTGCATTGCGCCACTAATTTATAAAATCATGCCTAACGTTCTGTTCATCTTTGCATTATAATTGTAATACCTCAGAATGCATTAAAATGATATATTGTTAGCAAATAGTATGATGTCCACACTAATATACATGTACATATATAGTTACATACTTGTCTACAAGTCAGGTTCAGCTTCCAGGCAACATTAACCCTGTTCTCATCACATTTTGTGCCTGTGCAGTTTGTGGAGTTTGCAGTTTAATAGCAAGCACATATGGTACCAAAATAAGTATTTTAAAAACTTGTAATACACAAGATGAACGATTGACTGAAGACATTTAATGCCTTTTCATACTGATTCAGCTTTTGTATCAAATAAGATCGTCATTGTGGGACTTTACAAAAAATAACAGTGATTCTTACTCGATAACTATGCAATGCATAATTATATTGATTACTTTTTTATCTGATTTTTTAAATTGTATATGCATACCCGGGAGATAATAGTGCTTTGGAACAGTCTAGGGGTGATTAGTCGCTCCTTCACTTCCGCTTTGTTTTACGGAAATTGCTGATTACGCATTCGGTTAGGAGCAATTTTCTTTGTGCGATAAAACAATCGATGTTTTGTGGTCATTATTTTCATTAATGGTGATGTAATTTACATAATATCTTTAAAAATTACATCTAAAAGATTAAATTTATCATATAAACGAAAGTAGTGTGAACAGACAAGTAGACCTTTACTGTTGATATTGCTGATACATATTGTTTGAAGTAAAGGATGTGGATGAGAAAGTGTTTGGTTTGGTGATCAGAATGGCTTCAGTTTTATCATGATTAGTCTACTGCTTGTTACATGTCATCCATGACTACACCTTTGAAATGCATCTCTTTTACACCTTGGATGGTACCCTTAATTTCAGTTTGACAGCTAGATTTGTATATTTGAGTGCCATCAGCGTACAATTGGCAAGACGCTGGATGTCATTCTATGACACTTGAGAGGTGATGAGTGCATATAATTAAGAGAACGGAGCCGAGAACATAGCCTTGTGGAACACCAAAACACAGATCATCTGGGTTGGAATGTTTTCCATTTATGGACATAGTTTGTGTCCTGTTGACCAAGTAGGAATTGAAACATAGTAAGCCGTATTGTTAATATCAAATACGTGTTGCTAACATTGCACTGAACTTTACTGGGTGGGAATCTGTTTTATTTTGACATGTGAGATAAAATGTTCTTTATTGATCAAGTTGGGTGAGAGTGAGACATCATATCCGTAGATGATCTTTTGGAGAGAGATACAGTGTTAATACATGATTAAGCCGGAATTTAGCTACTTTGACATATGAGACACAATGCTCTTTCATGATCAGGTGGAGTGAGACACCATGTTCTTACATGATCATGTGGGGTGAGGTACATTATTCTTACATGATTAGATTGGAATCTAGCTTATTTTGATTTTTTTTTAAATGTAAGAAATACTCATAGTGGAAGTTCATGAGCTGCAAGGATATAGTGTTTGTTTTCCTAATGTCAGCTCTAAGGCAGCACTATGCAAGTTAAAGATGAAAGGAAGGCAAGACAGAAAGGACATTATGTTTTGGCCAAATGTGGCTGAATGTCTGATTTTGTCATCAGAGTGGCAGAGTTTGTGGCTTATTACTGAATTAGGCCGTTTAAAAGGCACGGTTATGTGGTCAGGTTATGAGTGTATAGTCACTTGGACTGGACCGTGGACATTTAAGACTTGAGTGACTTAATTCTTATATCAACTGTGCAAGAAGACTTTTATTCTTAGGTTGTAATTGCTGCAAATTTTTTGAGGATGATTTATCATCTAAAATAAATGATTATATATCAGTGTATTGTTCACAAAGTGTTGCACTCAAGAATGTCTTTAAAGCTTCACATTCAAAGTCTTTTGCTCTATCCAAGGCTTTTATGTTCCGTTTATTTTGTGAAAGCAGTGCAGTCATAAACAATTCCAGCAGTAAATGCAATAAACAAACCGTTACACATTTATGTTCTACATCATTATTACCAAATTTACCTTTCACTGTCCTTTCTACATCCATTCTTCTTTCTTCATTTTGTATAGCCAAGAAATAAAAGTAATTTATTTTGTGTCAATTCTGACATTAATAGGTCCACTGATATTTATTTTGTCATTACTTCTGAATATTATATATGATACGGTGGGAGTCAGGTTAAAGACTGTTCATGATGTACAAGAGATAATCAAGTAACAACAGCAACACTTGCTTGTGTCAATATATATAAAAAATGATAAGATAAGATTTATTTATATTCATCATGATTGAAAACATCAATTCAAGATTCTAAATCAACATCAATTCTACTGACATTAACAGATTTCCCACCAAATTGTATAGGAAACGCTTCAGCAGTAATATGAAGTTGTATTTGATATTTCCCATTGCAATATAATTGTAACACGAACATTGATTGTCACATATTTACTTTAAAATCAGTGTAATAAAGTGATACTTCAATATATTCATGTAAAAGAATAACACCAGTACTTTTTCTGCAAAATAAATAAATGTGTACAGAAAGTAAGCTCTTAGCATCACTTTGGTACATTTCCTGCAAACGTAAGTGCATACAGAAAATATAAACCAGGTGAGCCCTCCAGTACTTTTGCTATCAATTAAGTTTGTACAGAAATAGGCATACATTTGCCGTCCTGTATATTTATTTCAAAATTGTGTTTAGAAAAATAAGAATTCAGCAGCCAATAAGTAATTACACTACAAAATTAAGTGCATTCAGAAACCGGTTTGCAGAGACCTTCCTGTATTTTTATTTCAAAATTGTGTACAGAAAATAAGCACACAGAGGCCCCCCGTATTTTAATAAAAACGTAAGTGTACCAATGTTGCAAAAGGAAAATTAAACTTTAAGATCTAAACTTTTATCTTCTATTTCCTAATTTTGTGATTGGTACAATACTAGATTTGTTGACCTCATTCTGATTCTGCCTTCCTACTATCATAGTTATATTTTCTCAACTTTATTTACATTGTCTACTATTAAGTTTGATATCATATATAAAACGTAAGTACATACTAACTGAACACAATATGTGTATATTCTTACTATTCAGTTTTATCTGTACAGGACAAATAAAAATGCGCAGACATGGTAAGATGAATAGATGTATTTTTACAGAGCCATGGGGATAAAATCAGGGAAGTCTATGGTATCATATGTACACTCCAGTTTAAAGGATTTGGCAGAACTGGTATGTTTATTTGTCTTAACATTTCTGATGTAGTTTGATATTAATATTTTGCGGGTCGGGGCAACATAAACTTCACAAATTTAAACCAACTAAAGGTTCAGTTAAGCCTTTTAAAAACTGAGCAAGTTAATTCTTTTCATTATTTCCTCTGATATATGTTTTATGTTGGGATTAATAACTTCTTCAATGCAAGTGAAATTTCTGACTGTAGATAAGGTCACTTGCATTATGCTAAAAACTACTCCGGTGGCCTAAATGAGTAGAGCGTCCACCTCGGATATGGGAAGTCGTGTGTTCGAACCTCGGCTGATTTATCAACGATTTATACAAATGATACTAGCAGCTGCCTCGCTTGGCGCTCAGCATTAAGATGTTATTGTTAGGATTAGTCGGCATGATGTTAGGATAATGTGATTGTGGGACATCATACTACATGTATGCAGCATGATGCTCCAGTGCTGGTCATTTTTGTACATTGCCACACTGCAGACAACGTGTTGTATGACTAAAAATTATTTTTAAGTCTATGTTAAAAATCCAAATCACACATGTATTCTTCTATTATTCTATCTCCAATATAATTTTCAAACGTTGATTTTATTATATTTTTTAATGGCTTTAACAACCATGTAACTATATAATTGTGTTTGGTTTGTATAACTGCTAATATATCTTCAAACTGAAAACAGATTCAGATGTGCATACAGTCCTTCCTTAATATAAGGCAATAGATGGAGTCCATAATTGCCAACATCATTATGCATGTAACAGTGTTACAGAGAGAACAAAACAATATACCAATAAACCAACTGAAGTATATTCAAAACAGCATTATATACCAACTGAGATATAGTGAGAATAGTATTATACACTAACTGTGATATAGTTAATACATATATATGTATGTATATACATGTGTGTGTGTGTGTGTTTGTGTGTGTGTTTGTGTGTCTGCCTGAAATGCGGTAAACTCTGTTTGCTGTATTTCTGTTTATGGCATTTACATTCTCAAACAAATTCTGTTTTATACCATATGTCTCATTGTTCAATTTCTTAGCATGTTTACTATTTAGACATTTTCCAAATAGTTATGTTATGCTGTAAATACATAGCAAAGTTCAATGCATTGCATTAATGTTCAATATAAAGTCACAAAATAGCCAGCATCAAACACAACGTTTGTCCTTGTTTTAATTATCTACCAATATACTTTGACTTTGTAACATTTGCATGACTGATTAGCTAATTCTGTCTTTTTATTCTCTGTCTACCTTTCGACTCTGTCGATGTCATAAAGAGTAGGCTATTGCGTGTACATTTAATTTCACAATTTCAGCAGATACATTAGTAATGAATTTCAATCACTTTATTTTTAACAATAACTTGCACCCCTCTTCTGCCTGAGTAAGAACACATCATATATACATTTTCATAATGTATTGGATCTTTATGAAAATATTGTATCCGATACATTATCTTATCAAAGGTAGATTCTTTTGAATTTCATTTTGTCACAAGTCTGTGGTAAACAAGTGAAGAAGGAACATTTGTCACAGAATAAGGCAAGAAATTACTTGGTTTTGCCTTAGAACGATTTGACTATCTTTCGTTGTACATGCATACAACGTTACCTAGGATGAATAGTTGTTTGTCCAGGTAAGCGACTGTACTTGCATGTATCTCGTCGAATATTACTTGCGACGAGAGACATTAAAACCACGATATACACGGGTATTTTACCCCGACTATTTCTCACTCTCCTATGGATTTAAGGTAGATTCTATTTCTAACCGACACTGGTCATTTTGGATCTTGTCAAGGAGTGAACGCTCTCCATTGTGCTCTACAGCTATATTGTTGTTCCGGGATGTGTAGAGCTGTGTGAAGTTGTTCAGGGCTGTTTAGAACTAACTGAAGATGTTTAGGGCTGACGGTAGCTGTTTAGGGCTGACTGTAGCTGTTTAATGCTGCGTGTTGTCTATTCGTATGTGTATGGCATATTATTTGAGAGGATGTGACTCTCACTTACAGCGCATAATATTATTTGAAACATTTGCAGTCCATGAGGTTATTTGAATCTCAATTTCAATACGTAAGATTAAATTAGTCATATTTTCGTTTTTCAATTTGTGAATGTTTGTGTAGAGTGATTGGATCAATCGTATGTTGAGAGCGTGAGAGACTCTTTGCATTTATTCACCATATATTTTGTTTCCTTTATTAATTCATTTTATAAATTTCCATCGTCTATCAAATTGTGTTTGTGTTATTCACTTAATCCAAAACCCACAAAGTTCTGCTGAGTGCGACCACCACCATCACCAATTAACATAGAAGAAAGGAAATGGAAAACAAGAGAAAAGAAATAATACTAAGAAGAGGAAACGATTAGCAACCCGCCAAGCCGTGAACAAAGGAAGTGCACAGAACAAAGGAACGATAGGAACACAACAGAAAACAAAGGAACAAAGGAGAGACTTGGAGCGGAGGAGAAGACTGGGCGTTAATACAAAAACAAACGATAAGTCATCATTCAATGATAGACGCAATTTAAGTAGAATATAGCATCCTAGGTCCAAACAAATGGCTCTATTCAATCCAAACACACAAACACACAAGCCACCAAACAACCCTATCAACAAATCAGTAAAAATAATGGATGTATCACAACTCCAAACAACACCAATAAAGCATGTAACACAAGCAAGATTAACGCAAGTCGTACCAACCACAGCAAACTCCAATTCAATCAACATCACACTGGGACCCCAAATTCTGGTCACAAACACAGACCATGATATATTTTACAGGATTCTTGATTTTCGGCTCTCTTAACTTTGGCTTCTGCAGCTTTACTTTTCCAAGATAAATTTTAGCCAGATTTGTTCCTTCAGTTTGCATTGATTAAACCATGAAATAATTGTATTTCCAGTGTTCAGAAGAGTTATTTCATTGAGTGCTTGTTTTGGCAATATGGCTAACTTCAGGTTGTTGGCTTATAACATGAAGTTAGATCTTGAGTGATATTTGTTGAGTTTTTAATTTCAGTCAAAATGTGTGCATACTCTTAAGATGCTAAAATTAAGGTTTGTGTGAATTTCTTGCCGAGTTGACTAGACAGTTTTTAAACCAAAATCATGTTCTTGGGAACACATCATTATCAGTACTGACTTCCCATGATGTGTCTAAATTTCAGCATTGCAGACAAGTAGTAAAAGAGACTTTCCATAATGTGAATACAGGGATAAATTTGGATGAATTTAGCAAAACTGAGGACTTATAATAAAACATCTGATGCTCAGATTTACATAATGAGGGTGATTTTTCTGAATACAAGGCTTAATATTTTAGAGGTGTTTATGAAAGTTTGTTATGAGTTTAAAGATATACCCTTGCATATTGTATGTTTCACAGTTAACGTTTATGTTAATATAATTAGTAAAATATTATACTAAAGTTATTTGATCACATTTATACCTAGTAGTTCTTAATCATAAATTTAATTAATTTGATTGATATCCATGTATGTCTTTACATTGGTTACAGTAAAAATAGGTTTGTAAAACATGATAATCTTAGACATATGCTAGATGTTTTTATGTCAGTGTTGAGCACGCTTTCTTTTCTCATGATCTGTCCTAAATATTATGAAATCCAAGGAAAAAAGTAACTAAACCGATCATTTTGTAATTTGTTTCTTTCTTCATCAGGAAAATGTAGGGATATATTATTGGGTAATTTTCAAAGGTAATATGTGAATTAGATTTGTGTATGATAATTTAATTGTGATAAGGTGTTGTTTGTTTACCATTTAAACACAAGTATTATTTTTAACCTGTGTCCATATTTGCTATTCATATTGACACATATTTATAACACTCACTCAGAAGGTGAAGCCATACATTAATCACATGTTCTGTTCATCAGTCCAGGATATGTGGCAACTAAGCAGCTAGCATACTGGACTTGTGAATGAAAGGTTGTGGATTTATATCCTTCTACTGCATTAGCCAGGGTCAGTTTCCGTGGTGTGTCTTCGAGCAAGGCACTCTGCACATTTTACATTAACACTAAAAAACCAACATGCACTGAGGTGTTGTAAAAACACTAAACCAAGCCAAATATTAGTTCATCTATGTGTCCATATGTGTGGACATCCATCTGTCAACAATTTATTTTCTGCAGAAAGTCTTTAGGGCCGATCCTGTGAGACACTCTTTTGACCCTGGAAAGGTGCTTTCAGTGTCGCACAGACGTCGTAGGTGCAGATTAGAATTATGTAAAATTTACATATCAACACAGAGTAATCAGAGTAACCTGCAATATGTTTTTTAAACTGCCTTCCTTGGGTACTGTGTATATTTTAATGGGAGATACCTTACTGGGAATAGTCGGATTTTCACTAAATTTATGTGCAGTTTTATTTATGGGAAACCTTTAAAGAGTAAATTTTCTGCCTTCTGCGTGATCTTGTTTTGGAGTTATGGCACCTGATTCCTGTCTTCATAGTGTTGATTGCTTCAGCTTATCTTTGCCAAAGGTTGTTGCATTTCAGCCAAATTTTGCATGCAGCATTATACCAATGACACATTGGAAGATTATGCGTATCAGTATTCCATAGCTTCGTTGTTCATAGTTATGTCCCCTGGCTGCTATCCTCCTGATTTTGGGTTACATGGTAAAACTTGATCATGGATTGTTCAATTTCACCTAAAATTAGAATGTAGCTTTATGTTGATGAGACAGTGTGTGGCATTGATTGTTAGCTTTTCATGCATCACTTTGAGGAGTTATGGCCGCTGATTTCATTTATTCCTAATAATGACTGCCGGAACGTGACCTTATCATAGACCATTATATTTCAGCTCAATTTATCAGGTTGCATCTTTTTCATATTTTACAGGATTCTTGATTGTCGGCTCTCTTAACTTTGACTTCTGCAGCTTTACTTTTCCAAGATAAATTTTAGAAAAGAAACTATACACTCAAGCCAAACTCCTGGACTATCTGGGATAATAACACCAAGGGAATTAGACACTACAAAACTACCCAGCAGCATCACTGATAAGACAACCCGAAGACCCCAAAACAACCCAAAACCCCAAAACACACACCTAGTTAAAAACAAGGGCCCGCTATAACCCCAAAACACCCAACCCTCCACAAATAAGCTTAACTCAAAACAGGAAATAAAACAACAACATAACACCCAAAACAAAATTCACAATTAGCATTCCATCGAACACACCATATACATAAGCAGCATGTGCAACAGAATTACTAGTCTAAGTACCATTAGTATTATGACAGCACTGGCCAAAATTCACACTGGACAATTCATACTGATAAGACCAAGGCGAAACTACCTGACTGTCCAAAGCAGCACAATTCAACAGGTGGAAAAATTCATCCAAATTGAAACTATAGGCCCAATACAGATCAAAGTAGAGAGACACCATTGCACTCCAAAGGAAAACACGAGTCACTTCGAACTCCAAACACAGTGAAACCACAACTAATCTGGCTGAACCCACTAAAATCACTATCTTTAAGAAAGTAATAGCACGAAACGGATACAACAAGGACATGAACAGTGAACTCCTATTTCATAAACTCACATCAAATGGAACACAGACCACTAAAATCTATCGTCTTAAAAATCACAAGGGACAAGAAATAAACAAAGCAGTTATCGAGGCTACCGAGCCAATACCCTCAATAATAAAACTAGGACAGTCAGGAGTGTACCATAAGCTGGAAAACTACATAAATATGCCAAGATTTTGCACCAAATGCCTGCATTGGGGACACTATGCCCTCAGATGTAGATTCAAACCAAAATGTAAGTACTGCGGAGGTCCACACAAAGGAGAATGCCACACAACTAAACACAAATGTGCGAACTGTAAAGAAAACCATTATCCTAGATAGGTAGAATGCAGATTTTCAATGAAAGAGAAACAAATAGTGGACTTAATGAATGAAAAACACCTCACCTACCATTCTTCCAAAAACATTATCTTTAAAAACAACACCAACACACCAAAATCTACCTCTGAAACAATCAATGAACACCAAAACTCTCCACACATAATAAGACGGGAAAACATTGCACCACAAAACATACCCTCGAATCAGGAAACAAAAGAACCAAAAACTACAACCCACATTGTAACAAACCAAGACCACCCTGATAACACTCCAGATACAAACAAAACTGTCACTCCAAACATCCCCAAACATAACACACACCCCAACACAGAATTAATACAGGAAGTAATGAACCTAACAACAGGAACCCTAATGCAAGATCTCAGTAGCATAATGAGAACCCTCAAAACCATTTTCACCATACTAGCTGATTGGACCACAAGACTAACAGATAAAGACAATGTCAAAAATGGTTAGTACAAAAAATTAATAGAATCATCATCTGTCAATGGAACTGCAGATGAATCTATAAAAACCTAACAGAACTGCAGAACAGATTGAATAATACGGCCGTAAAAGCAGACGTAATCTGCCTACAGGAAACCCTCATAACACAAGAATGCAAACGCCTGCATATACTAAAAGACTATACAGAGGGAATCTATAAAAACAGACCCAAGTGACAGAATGGGGGTGGACTATCAATTTTGTTGATAGATACACTAATCTACTATGAAATAATAAAAGTACCCCATAGCCTAAACATCAATAATAGCATCTAAATAATGTCAAGAATGATAAATATAGGAACCACAAACATTCAAATAATTAATGCATACGACCAAGGGGTATCTTCTGCACTACCAACCTAATCTCACTAAGGGCAATCACTAATAACAACAACAACAACAATCAAATTATCTGTGGCAACTTCAACGGACACAGTAAATTATGGGGAGGTAAAGAGAAAGAGCAAAGAGGGAAAATGGTTGAAAAATGGATAACTGAGAAAAATCTGGTCATCCTAAATGACGGGTCGAACACTAGATTAAACCATGAGGATGGCACTCTCTCAGTCATCGACCTAACCATCACTATCCCAAAATTGGCTCAAATAACAAATTGGTGGGTGGATCAAGAAGATACGTTAGGAAGTGACCATTTCCCCATCACAATCAATATTCAAACAAAAACTCAACACATTTTAAACGAAACCCCACCTAAATGGAGGTACTAACAGGCAGACTGGGACCAATTCCAATTATTACTAGCTAGATTAAATCCAGATAACTTAGAAAGCCCAAATAGAAACATGTATTATGATAACATTACAGACACAGTTATAGAGGCAGCTAACCGATGCATCCTAACCACAAATAAAATCCAAAATAAAAACCCTGTACCATGGTCGACTAAACAGTGCACTATAGCACATAAAGACAAAATAGGGCCTTAAATAAATATAAACGCACCAAAAATTATATCTACTTCAAGCAATATAAAGCACTCAAACAAACTATAAAAACTGTTGAAAGTAATCTATGGCAAAACCTTTTGCTCTAATCTGAGTCTAAAATCACACTCAAAAATGCCATAACAAATAAAGATCAGGCAGACCTCATAGCGACGCATTTTTCGAACATGAGTAGCAACAATAACCACAGCAGAAACTTTCAAGAATACAAAATACTAATAGAGGAAACCCAAAATCAAATGTTTCAAGACAAAGGAACAAAAGAATCTCACCATGTAAGGATCAGTTAAGTTGCATTATCTATATAAAAAACTACCTATCAATATAACAACAGCCATAATCAAACTCTTTAATAGGATATGGGATAAAGGCCAACTACCCACCAAATGGAAACAGGCCATAGTAATACTAATCCCCAAGCTAGGTAAAGATCCCAACAACATAAATTCGTACCGACCCATCTCCCTTACAAACAATATTTGCAAAATAATGGAGACAATAATCGCAAAAAGGTTAAAACACCACCTAGAAACCAATAACCTACTCTCCATAAATCAATGTGGCTTTCGGAACTAACGGTCCACCACTGACCAACTTCTCAGATTGGAAACATACATCAAACTCGCTTTTAACGCACAAAGGAAAACCGATCGCAACCTCATAGCTTTTTTTTTACACCTAGAAAATGCCTTCGACCTAGTATGGACCTTTAAATTTTGAAGGCTGTTTTGCTGTTTTCTATTTGTGTGTAAAACGATTCATTATTACGTTTATGACCGTATATATTGAACAAAGTTAATGTACAACGTATTATGCAATATCGACAATTATTATGGTACCACTATTATCCCTAATGTTTATAAGTATACTGAATTCATAAATTACTATATTGAAAATCCACCAACTCAGTTTTGATGAAAAAATGAAAAACAGAGCCCAAAGTTGTTAACACGTGCATTTAACTATACCAGGCGTGAATAAAGGAGATATGTTGAAAAATATAAAAATATAAAATTGGATATTTCTTTCACTGAAATAGTTGCAAGCAATCTGTATCTTAAATTAATGTACTGACAATTCATAGTAATGATCCTTACGATGTCACCCATTGTAACAACAAAGACAACGTTTGCTATTTAATGAAGTGGGTACACCTCTATCAGAAGCCTGAATGACAGATGACGGATATAATATAATAAGTATATGCTCGGCGAGCGTGGTGTGTATATTTGAAATGAATACAATTTTAATGAAGATTCACTTACAATTTATCATAGTTAGCATTCTATTTTAATGATTTTTGTATTGTGAAAGTGCATAGACATTTGATCAATGTATAGCAAGAATGTTCGTAAAATGTTGCCTGTTCTTCACAGTCTATGACGTATTGTCATATGCATATACATGTCGTATGCATATGAATCTAGAACAAATTGTATATAAATATTAATAGTCGCGAAGGTTTTGTTTCTTAGTTTAGTTTGCTTTTATGTCGTTTCGGCTTGCCTTAGAAACTGTTGGATACAATTAAATAAACATAAAGACAAAACATTGATCGTTAACACGTTTATATGATTGTGCTAGATATACTGGACTGATTCAAACCTAAATATTTTTAGTGTTACTAAGATTCAGTTTGCAGCACAGTACTGCTTAACATCGAAAGTAATTTTAACCAGTTAAATAACTACAGTGCTGTCTCTGTTACTTTGCTCTTTTCAGTATCAGTAGAGATGGCATCAAGAAGTTGCAACTATTCCAGATCTACAGCTGGGAACATGAGAGCAGATATCGATCATACTGAAGCAGTGTACATCCATAAGCAGCTTGCAATGTTAGCCGAGTCTGTTGGCATCATTATATCTCCCACTGTCTGTGGCACTGGATTTCGCATTGGTCCCAATTATGTGGACCAAATCATAAAAGAAAGTAAGTTTATAAGATGCAATAGGTATGTAGTGCCATCACGCGGCAGCCTTAAACAAACTTATTTATTTAAAGTAACTTTATATTTTTGCTAAAAATGGCTAGACTCAGCCTCTAATGGAAATCTAAAAGCATTTCATCCCTACGAGTAAAATGTTATATTAAACATTTTTGGACAATTCGATTATCTGATTTTTAATTATGGTATATGCGATAAGAATATGTTGGTATAAGTTTATTGTTTGCTGTCGTAAAGGCTTCAGGCTCATATTCCTTGCATGTGCGCCTAACTATGATCATTTATTTTGCTGCCATTTTAATATGCCCCTATCTATGACTTTGTCTATCCACATACAGAAAACCTTTTGAGATATTTCTTGAACAACTCGGCCATCTCGATATTCAGTACGCAGCCTACGTTTGTCGATAGATGATAAAATGAAAAACATGTATAGCCAGTCTGAAATCAAAGTCATGTTTGATATCAAGTAACACTACAAGAAAACTAAATATTGTTTATCTCATACTTTTGAGAGCAGTTAGACTATGGCATCCATTGAAACATGCCACCATGTGACCATATCACCATTATCATATAGCCAAGTTAATAGATGATTTAATTTTTTTTATTGATACTTTACTTCAGAGTAAAATATTATATCTGCAATGTATCTTAATGTCTTCAACGCTTACTGTGTTTAGATGTGTGCTACTAACATTATGTTCAATTTGATTTCGATATCAATACTCAATATGTACACAAAAAGACATAGTGACAATAAAACCTTTCACTTATCCAATATAGCAACCCTTTCTTAACAAGAAAATAAAACGAAAGCTAATTCTTCTTAAAGATGCAACGTCTTAATATTTTAAAATATATTTCTACAAATGTTTGTGCGATAAAAGTACTTAAATATCTAAAAAAAATTTTAAAAAACAAGCATCTTGGAAACAAATTCATGGGGGAAAATACTCATTACAAAACTGGGTACATAAAAGCCGCACGAGTATTAAAACATTTATAAAGGTTTATTCTTTTACGTCGCCTTCGTCACTAAAAACGAAATTTACGTTTGGCATCCAATAAATGATGGCTGTACTTAAATTGTATACATCTTGAGCTTAATCTTCGCTTTGAACAGTTTCTTTGAGCGATGACTCTATTCTGTAAATAATATAACTTATATCAATTAAAAACATAACGTTTCATATAAGCTACCACATTTAATGAAAAATATTCTCCAGGAACGAAATATATTTGAAAAACTCAAATGGTTAACATATTATAGGCTGATTTAATATTCTTTGAATCAGTCTTTATGTACAAAGTACAAAAGAACATGAGACGAGATTATTTGATTACTAATATTCCAGTCTACAAGTTTATAGTCGTATCACGTGTTCTTTTACTAAAACTCAGTTAACAATTCTAAATAGAGAATGAGATATTAAAAGAGTTTTTACATGCAATGATGTTTTAACAAGAAATAAATCATTTAATGATATTAAAATATGTATTGATTTTGTCGGATTTAATCGAAAATGAAAAGCATTCGTTCTAACAAAACATAGATGTTTCACGGTTTGCTACCAACTCGCCATATTTGATTTTAACTTTAGCCTCTCATAACATTTGTCTAGTGCATGTCATTTGGTTAATTTTATATAATTCAGCTTACGAAACCACTCGGCTAAGTCTATTATTATTATTATTATTATTATTATTATTATTATTATTATTATTATTGTTGTTGTTGTTGTCATTGTTATTATTATTATTATTATTATTACAACAATTACTACTAGTATTAATAGTTGATTTTTAAAAAAATATTTCTTGGTTCACTTTGATCAGTTCTTCATTCTCCTTCACAGTAGTATTTTGGAAAATCACCTCTGTTTAGTCTCTGTATTTTTTCTATATTCCTTTTTAATTTGTTAATGATCTTCATAAATGTGTTCAACGTTATTTTGCTCTTTTTGTCGGGTTGGCAGCCAAATCTCTTGCATAATTATATTACTGTTTCAACTCTTGCCGAATAGAGCGCTCTCTACAGACATAGACCGTTCGCAATTTGCAAAGAAATTCCTTGGAATTGTTCTACCTTTAAAGCAGGTTTTTAGAGTTATTATCTTATTATCTTAAAAAGAGAAGAAGCTGAGATTGCTAGGAAAATTGGTTTTATGTTGTATAGAAAAACTATCATATTAGGTTTTCTTCTCGCTTTGCTAGTGTACAATTTTTATATTTGTTAGTTTAGTGTTGCATATACTATCGCCATCACATTGAGCTTGCTACCACTAAATTTGTTATTTTTACATTTTTAATATTGTCATGTCCATAGATGAGTGCCCTTTAAATTTTTATTTGTTTTAGTGCTATTATGTCCCTACTTGCTTGCAATTCAGTTTGACCTTTTATATACCAGTTCATTTGGATGTTTATACACCAGTGCGCTTGAAATGTTGGAAGTTTCTTTTTAACACATAAACATGTTATTGTATTACTATTCACTTAACTGTATGTCGAACAAAATTACGACTCACCAGAGTTATTGATGTTTACTTCTTAAATAAGATTTTGACCTTTTTCTCTATCTAATATGGCTACTCTTGCAAACATGAGAGGTACAGGAGCATCATAGAGTTCAATATTTCTTCAACATCTTTGATATACATTGAAGGCAAATCTGGATCATATTAATGATAGAAACACCATGTCTGCATTTTATCTATCAATGTCTTATTCAAATATAATAATTTAGTCTAGATAAATTTATTCATGTATTTATTTTTTAAGAATAACCTGTACTTATGCTGCACATGTTTCCTTTTTGATGTTTTCATTGTCTTCTTTTCTAGGAGAACTATGTGCCTTGAAAGTAAAACAAAGTTTCAATATTGCTTTAGCAATATGCCTCTGTGATTCTGTTTTACATTGAATAAAAACCATTTTAGTTATTCGTGAGATAAGTGTTTGACGAATTCTTTTAAAACATATTTGTTAAGGCATGAAAGTCGGATCATCCTCGATACTGATTACTCGGAACAAAGTATTAGCATATGCTTGACATACGAGACATAACTATCAAGTTTAGAAAGTCATAGTTGTTGTTATTGCCTCAATATCAACGTTAAATTTGAGCATTAAACCTATTTTCACTGACACGCTTGTATGTACATTTATAACATTTAATGGGTGTTTTCATCACAGAATGTAACATTCGTCACAGGCACAATGAGGTAACAGTGAGCCTCTGTTCATACACTAATGCGTACGCTATAAGTTTCGGCATTAAACTGAGTTCTTCTACCAATGTTCCATGTATAGTTAATAGCTGTATGGGTGCATTTATTTGAGGATTTGTGTTCTCCACGGGCACAAAAATAGATCACAGCGAACTTCCTTCATTGCTCAAGTTATTTTGCAAGTTTTATGTTTTATGCCACGGAGGAGCAGGCGAGGTACATTATGCTGTGGAATTCGTACTGTGGTGCTACTGTACTGTACTACACAGTAGATGCTGACTGAAACCTTTTGATGGCATACACTGATAAATTATATTATCTAATAGTATTCACTATCGCAGGTGAACAATTGTGTTAATGTAACCAAAGATAGTTTATTAGAAATTCATGGCATTTTCCAATTTGTTCAATATCCTGATGTCATATTTATATTGCATTAATACTTGCTGATGCCATTTTCATATAGTGTTGATTTGTTTTTATTAAATCGTATTTCACTAACATTAGGATGAATGTTCAGGTAAAATTATCAGTTCCATATTGGAACTTACCTTCATTCTTTTATAGAATAATATTGATCATATATATCATTAGTACTGTATATAAGGATGTAGGTAACTCATTAAATTTATTCCGAATAAACCTAGAAGTTTTTACATGTCGCCCTTCCATCCCTAAATACTACTACTGCTACTACTGATAAATATTGGATGTATTTAACGAATACTTGGGTGGATCATGTACTATTTAATACGTTAGGAGTACCCCATGTAGTGAAAGTCTGCAAAGTTCTACACTGTTAACCAGATGAGGTCATTTACTTTTTCAGCTCCAACTGTATTGACAAACACAATGCAGCCCTCTAACGAATTTCGTTTGCAAAATGCAGATGTGCTCATAGATTTTGAACTTGAACGAAATGGTCAGCGAAATGATGGGAAGAACATATTCTATTTTGAACCTGATATAGTGTACGCAAATGACAATCTGGATACAGTCATCCTAAAGCTTAAACCAGATGCAAAAAGGTACCCTCCACCCCTTATACAGTTTTCAGCATTAACAGAGCAGACAAGCCATGGCTACTTCGTTGGTCATCCAAGAGCCGATATCAAAAGAACAGATAGGTATAAACGTGTTACGCTGATACCATATGATATTGATGCTGCCAAGATATGGAGCTTGAATCAAGCTGGTGTCGACGGCTTTGTCGGTATGGATGATCCACGGCGTGTTCCTTTACATTGTTCATTTGGAAAAGGTGCATCGGGGTCCCCAGGATTTTGGATATGCCCAACTAATGGTCAGGCTTACGTTGTGCTGATGTTAGTACGTGGTTATCCGGATTGGTTCTACGATGACAACCATCCAGCGGCAACGAAGGTAGGAGTACCTTTCAACCATCTCGTAGAGCAAGGTGTACCTATGCAATCTATCCACAAAGATATGATGGATAACGCTTGTCCTCTTTGGGAGGAAATATTTTCCTGCGTGTAATAACTATTTCTTGCATAGAATAATGAGATGAAATCTCGATAACACTCAGAATCCTAACGTGGCGGAGGAGAATACCTGGTACTATTTATTTTAAAAGAACAAGAAAACTTTACAGCTAAATTCATTCTTTAATTCAGATGAATATGAGGAACCAGTTCTCATCCAGGTTAATGCCTGCTTATCTTCAGTAATTTTATTTTCATACTATTAATTAATTAGTCGCGACTATGTCTGATTGAGCTTGTCATGACAATAGACGTTGATTTCGGATCGGAGTTTGGGGAAACTGTATGTATTCTTGTATGATCAGGATCATGTTGAGTTTATTAATAAGTGTCACGTACACATTAATTTGTAATGAGGTGATCTTGAATTTGTTAATTCATGTTTGTTTCCACTTTGCAGACATATTACGGTTGAAGTTTATATAGCAGATGATGTCATCATTATCTCAGAAAACATTGGTTATAATCGACATCAGCACTTATTGAAGAAATTGATACGGTATTGGATCGGTTAAATTGTCATACCCCACGAGGATATATATATATATATATATATATATATATATATATATATAGAGAGAGAGAGAGAGAGAGAGAGAGAGAGAGAGAGAGAGAGAGAGAATGCAGTTATGAGAGCTTGAAGGAGGCATGGAGCGTTTTGTGTTGCATAATACATTGTTCTTGAAATAATTCGGTTTGAGATAATGACTCCATTTAATGTGCCATATAATAACTCTCACGCATAACAATCCCGAAGTTTTTAAATCTCTTTTGGAATCTCTAAAATATCAGGGTATGTCATATAACTTCCAGGTGACTCAGACATACATTTTTGTCATCATATTCATATGTTTCATCACCGGCCTCATTGCATTCACGCAACCGCAACACAAGTTCAAAGTCAAGTGAGTCCTTTCTTTCAAGGGGTCTTTTTGACAGAATTGTCTTTCAATGCCATCAATGTTTAGCTTCATTGTCAAAACCAGTAATAAATTATCTGTACAGTTCAATTTTCATCTATCGGACAAACATTGTCATTACACTAGCTGCAATGATCTTTATTTAAAACAATACTGATTTAATTCGCTTGCTGTACATATTCTTGTGTACGTTTCTAATAAAGTAAAGTGTAGATCTGATATACCTTTTTACTTTTCACTTATGTTGACACCTTGCTATCGGTGCTTTATGACTACTCTCGTGCAAATTATTACTGTACTGACCAGAACAATCTATGTATACTTGTAGTCTGTAAAACAGTGCTAACAGTAAAGTTGCTCAATGATGCCAAGTTTTGTTCTGCATCAAATAACATATTGTGTTAAATTAAACTATTGCCTTATTTTTTCATATCAATGTTTTAAATGTTTGTACAGGTATACCATTCAGGTCATTCAACTAGATGCTTTAACATTTAAAGAGCTGAATCTTTATTTTCTTTATAATACCTTATTTTATTATTGCTTATGCACCGCTTATAACTTTAATTAGCACAACTTTATGACAGTGCCTTGTCTTTTTTATTGTCGATATTTGGACCAATCATATTGTAAGGTTCTCGTAAGACAATTAGTCATGGTTCGTATTTGCTGCTTGATATCGTATGTCATTTTTCATGTATTTTATGTTTTATTACTTTTTGTCCAAGTTTTGTAATAGCTTATAGTTATTAAAACTTTTTAATATTGTTACCTTTGAAAATGATATCGGTTTTGTCCACAAATATTGGTACACCTAATCAAGAAATCAGTAAGCAAAAGTGTGCAAACAATTAAGGACAATACACCATGATGATCGTTTGGTTTTCAGTTGATATATAACGTGAATGTTTTGTATTGTTGACAAACTATGGAATGTTTTCAAAAGTTGGTTTGGTATATGAGACACATTTAGCAACGGTTGCAAATTGAAGGTGACTGACTATTGTCTTAATTTTTGAATAAACGGTCAATGACGTTGTTTTAGTATATTCATTTATGTATCTTTGTATCTCATGTGGTTTAACCGCTCAGGTGGCCTAGTGGTTAGAGTGTCCGTCTCGGAAGCGGGAGGTCGTGGGTTCGATCCCCTGCCGAGTCATACCAAAGACTTACAAAAATGGTACTAACAGGTGCCTCACGTGGCGCTCAGCATTAAGAGGCTAGTGTTATGGCTGGTCGGCCTGGTGTCAGGATAATGTGACTGGGTGGTACATTAAGCTACATGTCTGCGGCATTATGCCCCAGTGCTGGACATCGTAGCAATATGACTGAAAAATTGTTAAAGCTACGTTAAAAATCCTAATCACACACACACACATCTCATGTGGTTTCGTTTATTTTCATTGGTTTTGGGTTTTGAAATAAAAAATGTTTGTTTTTACAAGTTAACAATTTCAACATTATTTATCTGGCAAGCATTTGTGTGCACCAATACGTTTTGTCAGAAAATCAGTGGAACATGAGCACTGAACATTACTGCTGTAAATGTGTATGTACTTTGTGTTTCATTAGTACTTGTATTTCAAATAATGGATCTAATATTTTACAGTCTATTTGTTCATTTGCATTAAACATACGTTGAAGAATTAAGATGTTCTTACAGGAGATTTAATTTTTTTTTCCATTGATCGAAGAATAAATTGGAATATGCATTAAATCAGATTTTCATATAATAGTATTTTTTATTGTTTAATATTCCCCGTACATAGCTAGCCATTAGTCTAGGAGCCATCCAACAAATTACCACACAATTCTGCTATTTCTACATACGTCTTGTCATCTGTATGCAGACTTCAAAAACCTAGATTTTGACATATTACAACGGGGAATGGGTGCAAGAACAAACTAGGATAGCCTGAAGAAAGAAAACACTATAATATGTAAGGAAGAAACGAGAAAGAAGTGTGGAGCAGAAAAGATTAAGGAACAAGAGTAGTGTAAGAGTATAAGTATATAATAGGTTTACATATAAATTTTATAAACCTGATTTCTGATGATGTGCAAAAATAAGCAACATATAATTCAAGATTGTAGATGCATCAACTGATTTTCATAAATCATATACCTTAAGCATTTTGTACAGTAGACATAAAGTGGCTACTATACAACTGTCTTATTCAGTTTCAAAGCATTCCAGTTAATCGTTTCTTTTTGCATGTTTCCATCTAACAAGTGTGGTACTGTTAAAAAAAATAAGTGAAAAAATATGCAGGACATTAGTGTTGCTTCTAATCCGCTGGCTTTAAATGTTCCAAAACACCTTTAAAATTGTACAGTCCCCAAAAATGTGAATCAGTGTTTCAGGTGGATCCACTGAAAAAGAACATTTATTGTTATTTGCTAATCAACTTGTTTCAAGAAAAGTGTTTGTTACAAGAATTATATGCTGTAAATTATACTGAAACCAAATTACATAAAAATCATTTGTAATTTGGATGTAAAGCCAAAATGCCTTTTTCCAGTCCAGTTGGTCTTGTAAATTAAGTTTCATTTTCCATTTAATTGGTGCTTTAGTTTCTAATATTTGTGCTTCTTTTACCAAGATACTACAAATATTTCTGCAACTTTTCTTAGTTTCAAGGAGTAGTTAAGTCTTTTTGCAATCCAAAGTTTAAAAAAAATATTTGGCTGGGATTGTATGCATTAGACGCAGATGATCAGAATACATCATATAGTTATATAAATGCTGTTATATGTTAATGTAAAGATTACTTCTAAAATAAATGGTTATGTTTTTACCAGAAATGTACAAACATTATTAACTAATAATATTTTAGCATTAACTTTCTCCGTTAAATAAAAACATAAGGGAGACAATCTAATGGTGCAATCAAAGAATATGGTTCCATCGTAGGTCTTACCACATGCACGATCAATCGTTATTGACCAGAGGCTTTTGCAATTTCAACCACAACCAGCACAGTCACAGTCAAATAAATTAACTTAACAGCGTGCTCAATTTTGAAATTGTATAATATACACATAACAGCACTCGCAAAATAATATTAGTCATTTTTCAACTAACAATACTAATTTGCTAATGTTCATCAAATGTTAAAATTATATTAAATTTTTAATTAAATGTTCGGTTCATATTCCTTGCGGTTTCCTTATTTCCGTTCAATGTCGATGATTAGGTTTCATGTATTACCTTTATAGGGATTGTACCCACCTCCATTCAAGATAAATATACAACGTATAAGCTACTTTATTAGCAGGATTGACGCCGCGAAGAATATTTTCTTCAAGGCTGACAACATGTCTCATAGGCTTTTCTGGTGCATGGCCGTGAAACCTAATATGGCCACTGGAGAAAGAAAAGTCAATCTTTGCAACGACTAGGTGCAAATATCTGGCTTTGAAATTATTGTTCTTTCAAATACTATAATTGTTTATGCAGTTGTCGTATAAACATCAGATCAGTGCAAATCATTAGCATACTCACAGAATGTATGCCACTGTGACCATGTAACCAGCTCTTGCTTTTGCTGAGGATTACTTGTTAAGTTGATTGCGCTTATTGAAGACATATTCAGACGCAGTAGTTGTAAGAAACATCTGTACTAACCCATCATTTGAATGAGTGTATGCAACAGTCTCAATCAAATGGATTTAAACCTGAGATTCACATAATTATTTATGCATGAAGTCAAACGTAGGTCACTGGGATCTTATATTGTTATTGATAAAGTATACGTGTGCAGATGAATGCATTTTTCAAATCACATGATTCTATATAAAACGGCCAGAGCAATGGAGATCAATGTCAAAAGTCAACATCGGCACACAACGCAGTCAATAAGTAATTATGTCAAAAGTCAACATCGACACACAACGCAGTCAATAAGTAATTATACTATTTTGAATATAACTTTCTGGCCAGGCAGGCATTAGGTATAATGCATGTATTACATAGGTACTTTACTATATTCGGACCATTGCGGCAGTCTGCGTCTATACATTGAACAATTTTCCCTTTATGGAGTTTAAAAGAAGATAGCATTCACATATAACGTCCTTCATTTTCGTAATTGTGATTTTATTCATTGAAATCATGGCTTTCTCGAAGCGATGCAGTTTATTCCTTATTTTTGTGTCCCAAATAACTGTGGTCCTTAGACAGGTTCCCCTTGATTACAATCGAAACTGAGACACACACAATACGTGATAAGCTACGTCTGCTGTAAGCTACCAAATGACCAACGTTATTAACTTGAAAATACCATTCTAAGTCAAGGCAGATTGCATTACATTTCCTTTGCATAAACTGCATTTATTAAAACTTGAAATAGGACATAGACACAACAAAAAGACATGGAAGCTGTGCTTTACAGTAAGAACATTTTGAGGACTAATGTATGAAGTGGAAGCCTCTTGTTATATTGTAACAGTCCAGGGGTTTTACTTGATCGAGCGATGTCCAACGTAAGTGGGTTTCGGCTACTAGTCTTAAATGTCCCATAATTCCAATGACTCCCATACAACCATACAACTTATGTTGTAAATTATAAAGCCCAAAATGTCCATGATATAAATAATTTTACTTTAATCAATTCAAGACCACATATGTCAAAAAGTTCCAAATGTCTATCAGCCGCACATCTGCATGGTTTCTCTTCATCAACTTTCCATAATATCAGCATCTCACTCCGTAAAACTATACAACTCACCCTAACACAGGGAACTATGTTTATTACACCACTTTAGACCAGTCAAATCATGGTTATAAGCCACATTTTGCCTGTAAAATTGCATCACAAATGCCACCACGGCAACATAAACGGTACTTGCTGACGACGCAACAGTCCCTTCTCGTTTATTCCATTGTGTAATATACCAGTTTCCAATCTTACATACTGCACGTGGAGTCACACGATCAAAGTAAACAACTAGATTTGAATAGGAACTGTTGAAAGACAGGGACACTAATGGGGCTCTGACTTGAATTCACCAAACGTAAATCATGGCATCATGGAAACTCACTAACACTTCATTCCTTGACGTTTGCTCCTAATAACTGGCTAATTATTTCGGGCTAAGGAATATTTCTACATGATCACAAAAATCTAAGACTTTCTTAAAACTGGGCGTTAAACCACATGCGCATGCTCCAAATTTATTACAGTATATTTGTAGGGAAGTTAATTGTAGATTTTATATCCGTTAAGAGTACCGGCACCGAACAACCGTAGCTGCTCTGGCAAACACGTTGGTAACTGGGCAGTTATGACAGCAGCATTACATACGAATATGGTCCTTGATAAAATAACATTATTCGACTTTCTCGAAATTAACACAAGAATGAAAATACCGAGACAATGAAAACTATGAAATCACCTATCCAGAAACATCATCATGTTAATCTGCGTACAAACTAATCACCTGCCATTTGCACTGACTGACGTGAGGCTTACATCGATGTTTTTATCCAAATCCATCTATTCATTTATGTATTGATTCTGCTATCCATCCATGAAATAGAAACAAAACATAACAATAACCCTGGTATAATGTAATCTACAATTTCTATTACTTTACGTTATTTTGAAAATACTTACCATAAGTAGGCGTTGCAATATGCATCGATTTTTGTCAACTTTAAATGGTACACTAGCATATAAGTTTCGTTAGAAATAAAAAGAAAAGGCATATTTTAAATATTAACCAAGCGAATGCTATTGAATACATAATTGAAACATTTGAGAAAAATACAAAGATTTACACAACTAAAAGAAAAAGCTGTTAAATTTCTGTACAATTTTTTTTTTAAGATCTGCAACCTTATCATTCGTTGTCAAGGACAAACGTTATAAATATTCCTACCCTCCCATGACATTGATTCGTAGCAACTGAAGGAGATTAACAGTGCAGTTGGAAGAACCTGCTTAATATTGATCCTTAGAACAAGATACAAATCTAAGCTTTCGTATGTGTCGTTAGGAGATGCTAGTCTAATTTCCTCCATGACGGTAGCACATGGGTCAAATATTAATTTGCTACAAATAGATTGCAACCAAGAGAATTTTTCTATTCTTAATGGTAATCGATGAGATTGTGTCAAACACTATAATCTACAACGTATAAGATTGCCACAATTAGCACACTACGCACAATATTAGCATGTACATTCTTCAGATAGGAATAAGCGAGTTAAGACTAATAGGGGTCTCTGAACTATCAGATTATAACACAAGATATGTAGACGTGTGACCTACTTATTATTCCGATGGACGCATGTGCAAGTATGACACGATAAGAAGTTATATAAATTAGAGAGTCCAAAGATGATATTAGGTTAACTGAGATGATATTTAATAGGTGTCGCTGCTTCTTACAGAAATTGTAGGCTTCACCTGATCCGTGACTGTTTGCAGCCTTCTTAGGTAAGTGCCATTGGAGTTTTAGCTCACTGAGCATGTGATGGATAGTAATCAGGTACGGAGCGATTGAGTCAGCAACAGCTTTTGGATAAAGTTTCAATCAAGTATTTTCTCCGGATGTTTTTTTCACTAAATATATATAATTAGTTGTAAATAATTCAAAGGTCGTCTGAAACACAAAGTCCTTGGATATGTACAGCAGCATATAACAGTCAGGATTAACGAAACTTGCGTGTCTACTTTAATTTTAAATGTCAGTTACTTCTGTAATTCATTTAGTATTTTTTCTTTAATTAATTTTATCGCATTAACAGTTTCATTACTTAAAACATTGTATAGCTAGAAGTATAATTTCAGTGCTTAAATGTAGAACTTCAATTTCTTATATTATTCTGACATCAGTAATTTGTTTACTTCATCCAGGATCCATTAGTGTGTGCATATATGCATATATATATATATATATATATATATATATATATATATATATATATATATATATATACAGCATTTTGCTCGTGTCCTCGGAAAAGATTTGAAAGGATAGGAACTTCCTGTTGTATAAAAGTAAAAGAGGTCGACTTGACGTCGGGATACATTGTTGTTACTCAACTTTGTTTGGGTGATCATTGGAGACATTTTCCAATGTTTTCGCCTCTTTCTTTTTAGTTTGTGCGTGGTCATTCAATTAGTCTATTTTCTCTTCACATACCACTCTTTTACTATTATAGAGTGTGTGGTCACTGGATAAAACTAATTTTCCCTTTATATCACACCAATACCGTTCTACAAAAATTATGTGTGATCATTGAATGTATATATTTCAATTCAGATATCAAAATTTATTAGACTGAGACACTCAGTCCGAAGAACTTCTGCGCGATCGTCCGGAGAACATAATTTTCTCCCATACCACATCAAACTTCGTTGCTTAGGACGCTGTCAAGGGCAACAACTCATTTTTGTATTGGAAAACAGTTACGGGGCAAGTTGTGTCCCCTTATCAAAGACTTTTCTTTTAACTCGAGCTAACATTACCTGCAAGAATTTAGACCGATAAAGTCGTCTTCTGTCCAGTGTTTTCCAGGAGTGTATATTACACCAGTATAGAATCCTCTCAATATTACCCCCCATTTCAAACACCCATTAAGGATTGATAAACTGAGTAGGACTCAAGTAACGCAGACACAGAAAGTTTTCCACCCACATCTAGATGATTGCACATTATTCCATTTAGTCTTGTATATTTTATATGATATGAAGTACTGATTACATCTTGACTAAATGTGCATTGTATGCAAACAAATGTCTGACTCTTCACATGCCACGTTTTTACTGTTATAGAATGTGTGATCTTTGGACGAGTATAATTCTCTCCTTATGTCACACATATTTCGTTTCATAAAATTATGTTTGATCATTGAATTTAATATTTCCTTTCAAATATTACACTTTATTAGACTGAGACTCTCTGTGCGTTCGTCCGGCGAACGTAATTTTCCTCCACATACCACACGAAACTACAAGTATTTGTCGTTTAGAATGCAGCGCAAGGGAAAGAACTATTTTCCGTATTGGAAACAGTCACGAGATAAATTGTCTCCCCTGATCAGTGGTGTTTCTACTAACTCCAGCTCACATTATCTGCAATCATTTCAAGTGATAAAGTTGTCTTCGACCCAAGTGTGTATATTACACGTATAAATAATCTTCTCAATAGTATCCCCACCCCCATTCCAAATACTCATTAAGGAATTATAGACTGAGTAAGACTCAAGAACACAGACAGAAATTGTTGGTCTTTTTCCATCCTCATTAGTGACTGCAAGCAAGTATAGAAATCGACCTTGAAATAAAACACCCAAATGTCACGCCCGAAGTCAAAGTACACACCTCCACAACCATGAAGTATTCCCGTGCATCGAGGTGATTGCATATTATTCGATTTATTTTTGTATATTTTAAGTTTACATCTTGAATAAAGGTGCATTGTATGGATACAATGGTCTGACTCTGTCATACTTTGGATCCAGTTTATTGCATAAGGTGTCATTAATAATTAAATTGTCAGTAGTATAGGATTGTTATATTAGAAGGTGTCAGAAATAAAGTACCACGCGATCAAAACCGTCACAATATTTTCTCGAAAATGACACTCGGCTCTACAGGCATCAATGTTTTCAATCGGGAACCTAACATATAAGTATGCAGTATTCATAGTGTATGAATTTGTACAAAACTGTCAGCTGTTCACTCAGGCATAACTGTTGGCGTAATGAGGTACATGTTCAGCATTTTCACATCCTCATCAAGGTCATTTTGCAATATTTTGGAACTATCTGTTACATACCCCACTTCAACAGTCTATGCAGATGATATATATATATATATATATATATATATATATATATATATATATATATATATATATATATATATATATATATATATATATATACTATTTTAATTTCATAAGGAAGAAGCATAATTGTATAGTAAATATTTAGGACCGATGTCTTGGATGGTATATTAAGTTCATTAGGAAATTCTCTAAATACTTTTAAACTTTTGTTTATGCGATGTATTAAATTAAATCTCTCACTTTCTTGAAATGGTTTTGATCAGAAATAACTGCATACAAAATCCCTGATTTCACTGCCTAAATTGTTTTTATGTGTCACTAAAACAGATATTATTTTGGGAAAAAAAGATTTCTTGCAGAGTAATTGGTTTGTGTACAAGGAGACATGTAAAACGAAATCACCAGAATTCCAAACTTTAAAAATATACCGTCAGTCTTTCTCGAACAGAAACTACTATATTTCAACAATGTATAAAAGATGGGATATAACAAGAGGAATGGGTTCCAGGCATGATGCTTTTGTAATTTCCATTGTGGTCTTTCAAATATTTATTCAACATATAAGAACATCAGAAACCAATCTATCGCAACAACCTGCGTACGATATTTGCATGAGATAGTGCGTACAGATGTACCAACGTCTGCAAACTGACAGAATTTACTTCCGAATATAATTTGGTTTGCCATTCTATATATAGAGGATATATATATATATATATATATATATATATATATATATATATATATATATATCGAGTAGATATTAGGAAATATTTCACGAGTGAAGTGGTAATATTGTATTGTCACACGTGTAAACGTAGATTTTCTCTTCATTACATATTTTAAGGCAACAACCTTTGATTTGCATGGATTTATTTCTCCATTCTATGTCTATGTGATTAACGACAGCGAGTTTTTAGAAACTTACATTGTAATATAATGTTTCAAATTGTATATTTTGTCAAATTAATGCATGTTCTCATTCAAAAATGAAGGGTTTTATATTCATTAACACATTCATGACTCGGATGAATTAAGTGAACATTGCGAACAACATTGCTGGGGTATGGGTATTGTAACAAAGTCACAAACGCTCCAACTGATTCAGATCGTAACATTATTAAACAATATATTTTAATAACTGTGAATTTACTTTTAAGGATTTTAGCTGCTGTTTGTGTTCCATCCTGGCGTGAATTGGTGTGATTTGTGAATTGGTGTGTTTCGGCAGGCTTGCGGTCTATTTCTGTAAGAAACATTGTAACTTAACTTTGATTGTTACTTAATATCAGTTTGCAATCAGCACTAATCAATACCTGATTTATCCATCGTTCATTGGCATGATTATGATTGTGATGATAGTTAAAATCGATATTTACACAATTGTATTGCTATATGTAATCATGTGATCTTTTCTTAAAAATGTGTATTATTTTGTCGTTTGTTTAACTAGTATAGTACTGTGTGGGTGACAGAAACTATCGAAGAGCAACATCATGTAAGTTCAGTCACTGACAATTTACATCTTTCATGTCAAAAACTAAATATTAAAATGTTAATATCTGAAGCCTGCTATGGGGGGGGTATGCATTCTTGACGTTGCATATTCATTGATTACATCAGTGAATACTAGAGGGTCAACCACGTTGACACATTTTAAGATGTATTCATTTTAATGGAGAATGAGAGAGAGGTATGATGGGAAAGAGAGAAGGAAAAGAAGAAGAAAAAGCAAAATAGGCATAAATATGGAAATACAGGTCTGAGGAACATGAATAAGGGTATACATAAAAGAAAGTAGTTCCAAACTTGATATTTCCACTTTGGCAATAAAAGTGGTACCGGTACTGTGGTAGTATCATTTCTCTCTCTCTCTCTCTCTCTCTCTCTCTCTCTCTCTCTCTCTCTATATATATATATATATATATATATATATATATATATATATATATATATATATAACAAATAAACAAAATCACAAATAAAACTTGTTTTTATAGAAGTCACCTCTTTATTGATGACACTTAGTTAAGCCTTGCGGCCACATGACCAGTGTATTCAAAATGACAACGCATGAGTGCGATGTTTAGTAGGGTCAGGTTTCGTTTTGAGAATTAGCTGTTAAGAAACTACTCGCAGCGTTGAAAACTGAAGAGAATCTGTGAGAAAAATATTCTCATCTGGCTATTCTCAGTTTTCTGATGCAGGCGTTTCTGCTACGGTGTAATATAAACTGTACAGAATATACAAGCCTTTCCAGAGTACCCCCTGTAAAACATACACAGGGATTTTAACGAGGGTAAACAACAGAAATCCAATATTACTTAAACAGCCGCAAGTCGAGATGCTTAGAGTGAGTAACTGGTTACCCCAGGGGGAGTTAGGACTTCACATTCTGCTGATTATATGTGGTCGTGATCAGTCCACAGAAAGGTTATGGGTTTGGTACACGAATCATTCCCATGAAGGAAAATTGCAGAATGCCTTTGTTTAAATGAAAATAAAATCATCTACAATACGTTGTTTTAAGAGATAAGAGATAAATCCAAAATTGAGCAGATTGTTTCCGAAAATATCACCACGAACACCACCTCTGGCAATGGGTACAAGCACCTTCCAAGAATGTGTTTTGATTAACATGTTCATTCTGCCAACTTCTACTCAGAATCTTGTCGTAACAATTTTCACCTCTAAAGTTGTCTCTTATGGGAGTGGATACTCCATCGAATTTCCCAGAGGAACTATTAAAATAAGCGCTTATGATCCTTTGATCGCAGGAATTGTGTCACATATAGAGCCATACTATGTTTCTTGAATATTCGTCAGGAATTCAATTTGTCATAATAATCAATGCGCCAAATAAAATGTTTGTCCTTTTGCTTAATTATCCCGTTGACTGACACGTCGTACTCTTCTAGCCTGGTATCCTTTAGGATTCAAAGCGGAAAAAAGCAGGAATACAAATTTTTTTTCTTCTTCTCACTTTTAAGTCATATGCCACACATTGTACGTAGATCTAGACATATCCATGTAATTGTCCCAAACTATTGATTTCGGTAGATATAAAGAATGCAACATTTGCGACATCGGTGTACTCATTATACGTTAGAGGACTTGCAGTCTTATCTGACATCCATTGGTTGTTATCCGGTGCTGAACAGCAAGAACGGAGATAGTGCATTTATAAAGAATCCCGGCTTTAAGAGGAACTTATTAAGTTCATTTCTCACATCAGCATCCGCCATTTTAGGCACTAATGAAGCACATGAAATATATTGAGGGAACCAATTATTGATTCCGATGAATGAAACCCTAACGTAAGAGAATGCAATAATATTCCTAACTTGTTGGGAAAAAATTTTAATTTGATAGAACAAAATGACAATTTAACGGAAGGAAATGCTATTTTGAATACAAGAGTCAGTATTTTGAGGAAATATATTATAGAAAGGGAACGAATTATCAATTTTAATTTGTTGTAAGGAAAAACGCTGTTAATTGTATACGAAAATCGATATGAAGATATTGAAAAACGTATACGAAAATGAGCAATAACATGAAATATGTGTCGTAAAATGTAAAGATGTTATTACAGTATTCTCGTACTAAATGGTCATATCACATAAAGGGTATCACCTGCGACTTGAGAAGAGATCGCCTCATAATTTATTTTACCATCTGTACCCTTATTAACTCTTTTTATCATCAGAGAATGTGGTTGGTGGGGGTGGAACCTCTGAATGAATATATTTATATATATATATATATATATATATATATATATATATATATATATATATATATATATATATATATATATATAACTTTGTTTTTCTTAGGTGCAAGTGCGCTTATTAAGATGGTCAGATTTGTTTAATATTTATATTATCAACCTCCTTGCCTGAATATACAGCCTAATTTTTATCGTTTAGGTATGAATTTGCATGTTTATGACAGCCTAATTGCTACCCAACTCAAATGAGAAAACGTTCTTGTTTTGTCACCTCAGAGCTATTGGTGCGCATTTACATTGACCACATTATGGACCAGGGACATGGAGTACCCATTACATCTGAGAGAATAAACGCAGCAGGTCCCTTTTTGGTGTGCTTTATTCACATGAAATTTGAGCACCATCACTTTTATCAGGTCAACACGGTGTGCCTTTGCACATAGAATTTTATTTCAATTGCAAAAGTAAAGAGCATGAAAACGTGCTATGTTATTGCCATTTTACTGGTTCTAGTCTTTTCCATTTGCGTGCGAACAATTTATGCAACAATTCAAAATAAATCAAATTAGCAAATTAGACCCAAAGTATTGAGCATTTTTGCACGCCATGCACAGAGGCCATTGAGCATTGGATACTTTGTAAAAAGATAATGCTAACTGATACTTCTTTGATTGTTCTGCGAAAGTTCTGACTTGATTTGGAATGTGTACAAAGAAAGATCAATTTTAACTCCGTTTCTGATAAGACACCACTTGAACTTGAATAAAATTTCGCAAAACGAGAGTCTCTCTAAATTGTCAAACTCTCAAAAATGCTCATAAAATCACGTTAAATCTCTACGATGTCACACTTTCTTAAAATATTTGTTCAAATCATCATATTTGTCAAATATTGCAAATAATATGCTACCAAAATTTGACATAAGTAACAAAATTTTATGAACCCTGATCACGATCACCGTTCGTAAAATTATATCAAATGATAGTGTGTTCTACACTGTACCTCGGCTTTATCCTCTAAGATCAAACAATCTTTGTACACCCTTATTGTGATCACTTGACTGATCATTACAAAAGTTGCCCTTGGTAGAGCCTATCCTTTGAATATGAGCACATGTATGCACAATGACTCCGGTGTTTAGTTCATAACATTGTGTTAACTGTTTGCTTTGAATACCTATGCCGCACACTTAGTGCAGGGATAGGTGACAGATTGTAAATATAGAAATTCTTACACGGATAGTGTCTGGTGCAACACTGTCTAAGTCGAGGTAAATTCATATTCCAAATGTATTTAAAAGTTCAATGTTTCACAGTAATCATTTTAGTAATTTCATATTCCACAAACAATACCAACAGGTTATATTCACAACAACTGTCTACTTCAAGATATTATTCGTCTTGTATATATTGTGCATTATCTTTATTGTACAATGCCTATGAGCAGGCCTGAAATATATCTGCCCTTATACCACATTCCAAAGATTGATTTACACAACCAAGATTAGTATCTCAATTGTTTGTCAAGCATAATTAGTTTTCATTCGTTAAAACCAACTAAGTAGAAGTATAGTCAATTTTATTTTAATTCCGCAGTTCATAGTCAAACACACTGAATACTGGTTCCGACAAGCAAAGCCGTTATTTCCTGTTAGCAACCCAGTTTTCACTATCTCATTTTGGATTTAATTTTGGGTTAAAAATCATTTAAGCATTTTTAGGGAACATTGCGTAGGGGTTGGGGTATATCGGAGTCTATATCGGTGATTGTGAAGAGGCGCTGTAAGGGTTTATTCTAATAGTGGCATACCTATTTGACAGATTTTTATAAAAAAATTCAGACATAAAAATATTTTATCGATTAAACTCTCAGGTTGAAGATCGTTTGATCCATGCTAATAGAGTACATGGATGATTGCACTAAAGGTTATCAGGTTACGTAAGAAGCTGATACAGATGAGCAGTGAAAAGCAGTGGATAATTTTGTCATTGAAACAATCCCGGATATTAACTATATCAGCTAATAAGATGTTGTTAGTTAATTACGCGATTTGGTTGATTCGCCATTTGTCCTAATAGCTGCATTTAACACTGACAGTTATGCTATCATTACACGTTATGGCCCGAGAAGCATATGTCACAACATATCATAACAAAATCAATTCTACACACTTGCCAAGCATTCTTTCAAAATAAAACGTAACTATAATGTGGAGATCTGTCTCTAGATTGGAGATTTGGTATAAGTAGTTTGAATGCTTACTGTATTGCAAACATAATTTGTAATCTAAACCATAAAGATATGGATTAGCGTGCATAACGAGGGACGTATCGTTGTAACGGCATGTACATCAATATCTCGTTGAAATTTGTAATAGTACTGAACACCGTTTTAAACCTTTTGCATTTCAACCTAATTTGTTGTTTGAAGTTTTGGTATTGATGAGAACTTGGTCGGGTTTCAATGTCAGCATTATCTATCGGTTAGCAGAGTTATTGCCAATGATTGCATACCCACCTATGCTTTAATTTGCGCACATTAGCTTTCTTAATGATATTTGCAAATTTGGAATGCACTTTACAACATAGACGTTGGCCTACCTGTCCAATAATAACTTCGGCCTTTCAGTGTCGACTGACTCCATTAGTGCTATAAAACAATCTGGGCCCCAAGACTAACCCTTTATAGGCTCCATTCGGTTTCTCTAACAACTCTTCTGCGTTTCATTTCGGAACTAGACCAAGGCTGGCGACCTTTAGGTGTTTACTCCCTCTTGCGTACGCCAGTAAAGTTTACTATAGACTAATTTTAATTTGGTGGCAGGGTCCAGTTTAGTAAAGTAGCCCCTGGCAAATTTCTTAACTTAAGGCTAAGGTGTAATTTTTTTAGCTATTAATGTTTACTATTTAAAGATTTGGATGTATTTGTGAACTAGGTGTGTCTCTCTTGTGTTGTTCTTGAAATTGATGTCAGGCATGTACACCTTCCATAGTTACTCTGCAGTATGTTGATAGTGAAATACCAGTAGTCGGCTAGGAAGAAGAGCTAGTCCTTCTATAGCAGTAAACACATGGGTTATGGGGAAGTAGAATATCTCAAAAAATAAAATGGCACGACCACAACAAACATTCGCCATTTCCTTATACGTAGAAACAACGCTTTACTCTGTAGCTTTACCATGAAAATACACTACGAAATTTTACTATATTAAAAAGTCAACTTATTTAGCAGCGTTGAATGTCCTGTTCATCGGATCCATTCTGTATGATTTTTGCACAGTAAATCTTATTATTATTGTTGCATTTCAACAGAGGTTGGTATGGTGCTTTGGACTAAGCAGAGTATCGCCATAGTAACGATGCACTGTTAAATCCTGTGTACACATATACACATATATAATTTACCCAAGTTATGGAACTCTGATGTTCAGACACATACGCTTTCATTCCCGCATGATAAATACATCATTATTATGCTTGAAACAGTATATATAACAGCTTGATATTGATGGCTGAGTTTGATTGTATGCTTTACTTATCGACTTTATCACATCCGTCATCTAGCTACTTCGTCCATAAACCTACAGCCTGCATCATCCAGCAGGGTAGCTCTTGGAATCTGCGTGTTTTCTTAAAAGTCATATATTATTAAGTTTAAAACACATCTATCCTGAACCCCACCCTCTATCCTCAGACAGAATATATCCTTTTAAAATCTTCAATTGGAGCACAGTCATCGTTGTCTGCCATTCTAGTGGGGGTATCTAGAATGAGACTTAAGTTTAAACTCACTGCCTGATAGCAATGCGATTCAAGGTACACGATGAATAATCGCATGCTGCTCTCAGATTTGAGTGTACAGAATTGAAATGATCCAGATATGTTCTGCATATAATGTCAATTTAATAAATACGTATAATATATATATATATATATATATATATATATATATATATATATATATATATATATATATATATATATATATATATATATATGTATGTATTAGTTAAATTTTATACGTATTGATTTACTTTGTCAAGGTTGTGGGTTGCGTTCACAATGTAGTCCATTTCAACCCACTGGCAAGATGATAACTTCACCTTTCAAACAATATTATATTGCTATTCTTCCTGCCTTCCATACTTATTTCTTGAAGAATTGATTTAATATCCCAGTGTCTCTAAACGCACACCATTGGTTTTAGTTCATTTTGGCATTAGACCAAGCCGACTTATGGTATGGTGCTCGTCGGTCAATAATTGCTATTTTCAACGTCTTTAAAAGTGTCAGATTAACTTCAACCAATTTAGTTCTATCACATACATTTGGAGTCTTACTTCACCTGAACTTGTCTACTTTAAAACATTTGACATAACTACAAACTTTAAACTTGAAATACAGCAGAAGTTGAATTAACATATATCACTATCATACACATATGTTGCCATTGTGTGCAGAAATTGACTTAAGAATACAAATATATATATATATATATATATATATATATATATATATATATATATATATATATATATATATATATATATATATATATATATATATATATATGTGTGTGTGTGTGTGTGTGTGTGTGTGTGTGTGTGTGTGTAGGGGTACATGTAAATTTAAATTATATTTTTGTAGAAACTTAAAATCTGATATTTTACAGAAACGTCTAGTTTAAATTTATATAGAACAACGTTGATTATCCAGGCAGATTTGCGGCGAATATAATTTTTGGCCATAAATATAACTTTGCATGGGACTTCAGATTTCTGGGGACACGTTTCAAGGTAAACCACTACTTTTTAATCACACGACCCATGACACGTTCTTTTACGAATCACATTACCTCTGGCAATCTTCGAAAAACAAGTGGCCAGCTGAATATACGCCAATAACATGTAATATTATAAACAGTAAACAGTCCTGCTTAGAGGTCATGTAAAATTATCGTGACACTTTGCACAACTAATTATATCGATGAAGTAATGAAATAGGAGAGCACTCAGATATAAACAGTCACCATTTTACATATTACTTAGCCGGCTGACAAAAGCTAGGATGGTGTGTTAAATCCTTTGAAGACTGTTATGGGGATCCAATTAGGCTAATTAGCATAATTAAAGTTCATAAAGTGGAACAACCCACTTCTTTTGTAGTTATTGGTAAATAAATATATGCATGTTCAAGAATTAAAGTTGTTACGCATCACTGCTTGTATGATAATGTTTAGGCCATCTTAAATAAAGACTTTTGTTAGGTTTATAAACAGCGGCAACATTTATTTTCATGTCGGCCCATCATATGAGATAAACAGTACCATCCCTCAAACCAGCATCACCAGTGACTACAGTATCCGTGTTATACAAAACCCAGAGATTCTGAGGACTCCCTTTATTAGCTAATATACAGTGACTGTGCCGTCTGATACATGATACGTTGAAGTGCGATTGCAGTGATGTACATTACCCATGCGTACATATGAAATGATTTCGTTACGCGTTAGATTCTTTCATAAGAACAGCTGTACGAGATGGTAAACAAGTGAATCTTCTTCTAACAGAAATGTTCATATTGGATTATAAAAACTCGAATACTTTTTATCATTTAATGCGTACAACAACTTGTCTATTCAACTATATGTCGTAACTTGGAACATATGATAGCATGGCGTGATGCGACATAGGTCTGACGTTCTAGAAAATGTAGATTGAATTCCGAAACATTCAATATAATAACCATAATCCTGGCATATAACAGAAATCAAGAATTAATACAAGTTTCATTTCATATACCCTCTCACCCGAAGGTTTCTTCCGTAATCTTGATAGCTTCATGAGAAAATCCGTCATGGCTGAGGCGATAAAGAGATAATTTGGTCTAAAAGGACTATGATCGTGGTCACATCCAAAAGCCAAAAAGCTCGAGGTAAAACGGGTTCCATACTGCCAAACGTTTGTGCGTGCATTATTGAGTGACCATAAATCAGTATTTCTAAATTGCCAAGGTTAAAAAATACACACTGGGTTACACTGTACGCAGTAACCAAACCCATATACACTTTCGATCACAGACATTCTCATAAAAGCAATTCCATAACAGTGAATTTTAGAATTATTAACACTAAGAAGCCATGAAACTCTTTAAATTTGATGTTACCATGATACTAACTTTTAATGTAGTGTACCTATATGATATATTGCATGTTTTGGAGAGCTCTACAGAATATATGGCATGTTTAAGGAATTTACAAAGCATCGTCTGTGAGTCAGAGGGCTTGATAACGAATGCTTTATGTTAGAGTACTTTAAAACACATGTTTTGTGTTAGATGGCGTTACAAAACATGTTTATAGTAGAGAGCTTTACTAATATTTGGTGTCAGAGAGCTTCAGAAAGCTTAGTTGTGTTAGATTTATTCCCAAAGCATGTTTTTTGTTTGAGGACTTTATAATACATGTTGTATCTGGAGGGTTTTACAAAGCATAGTGTGTTAGAGGACTTTGCAAAGCATTGTTGTGTTATAGAGTCACGTGATACGAGGAGACTGATGTGGATGAGTGGTATTTCAAGTCCATTGTCCCTGTTAAGTGTTGGCCTCCGCTGTTGTATCACGTCACCATTATAGGTCTTGTGATCAACATTAGTCGGCAGTCGTTGATGAATGCAGTATGTTATTGCCAAATCTTTCGAACTCTTAAGATGTTTGTGCTCTGAGTATGGGAAATAATTAATGATCAAGTGAAAACGTCACCTAAGTAATGGAATTCACACCTTCTGGTGAACAGATACATATGTGTCAATAGACGTATTGAAGTCTCAGACTGTTCAGGTTTAACAATGAAATGTGTTGATTTAGACTGAGAACAATATACACCAAGGCGAGTATGTAGAACAAGGGAAAATATGTAATTTTGTGTACAGATCCTAGTGAAGATTACATAAAAATTACGAAAAGAAACGAAACGAAAATGTGCACGGAGTGTTGGGATATTCATTATATTCAAAACAGTTCTGTGCTTTATACAAAAAGGGAAAACTTTGAGTTCTCCAAGGAAAATATGGATGTTGGCGCGAAATTGCTAGAGAAGAGGAATAACATAAAAGAAGTTAAACGAAACGAAAATTCATACGGGGAGAGTAAACAGATAGTGCGAAGTATTCAAAGTTGAAAAAATCAAAAGACGATTAATAGTTACCTCTCGAGTTTACATATGAGTACTGGATGAATACGGCGAATAATTTCTCAGACATAAAATGATTGAAAAATAAAAATGTGATTGAAAGATTGGTTGACGCCAAAATATATACTGAAATGTAAATAATAGGTACCATGGTGAAATAATTTAATGACAAGGTCAACTATTTTCAAAAACAATCCTGGTTTTAATTTGCAAGTTCCAAACGTCGCCAGAACATAAATTGGGGAAAGTATCCTTTAGGTGAAATGATAGATTTTGTGTTGATTCAATAAGTATTAGAAGTAGTACATGTGTGCGTGTGCATGCATGTACGCAAATGTATGTGCCTACTTGCATTCATGTGCTTGTTTGTATGTATGTTGATGTGCAAACAATGTGTGAATATTGGGGGAATGGGCCATTATTCATTTCTCTTTAAAAACTATTCAGTCTGTTTAACGCATTTGTTAAAAGATTTTATTTGCTAGTGTCGGGTTATTTACTGACACATAACCAGAAACGTTGTAAACAAAAGCCCTTAAGACATGCGAAGGATGAACATTTTTTTTAAATTGTGCACAAAGCTTCTATTGCATCATATAAAAAAACGGGAAGCAGGAAGGAAATATAAAGTGTAAAACAATGTTATGATTAAGTGAAAATGTTTAAAGGCCGAGACTCCAGCATAAAGTGGTGTGGGTTGCAACTTTCCTTCAGCCAGTATTTAGTTTGTGTTATCGTCTAGAAAGAAAGAACACACGCACACACATTTTTTTGTGTCGTGAGTAGTGAAGGGGGACACTTTACGTACAATGGGAATTAGCATTACAGACCCCCTTGGGACACTTTACGTACAATGGAAATTTAACATGGCGAAAAATCGTGGGACACTTTACGTACAAGGGGAATTAACATGGGAATAAATCGTGGGACACTCTACGTACAAGGGGAATTAACATGGGAATAAATCGTGGGACACTCTACGTACAAGGGGAATTAACATGGGAATAAATCGTGGGATACTATACGTACAAGGGGAATTTAACATGGGATTTTTTTTTTTCAAAAAAAAGTTTTTTTAAAATTTAAATTTAAATTTAAATTTAAAAAAGGGGTAGGCAATTCAAAGACTATCTCTTTTCGAGAAATATGGCTGGCCCTGAAAAGGGCCTTTGGGTTTTCTTCTTCTTCTTCTAATTTCTTCTTTTCCTCCACCAAGTTCTTATTTTATCTCCAACACTCTTTCTCTTCTTTTTTTTCTCCTTCTCTTCTTTCTTCTCTTCCTCCTCCTCTTCTTTCTTCCTCTTCTCATTTTCCTCTTCTTTTTCAATTTTTTCGTTCCATGTTCTTATTCTTATCTTTTCCTCTTCATCCTCCTTCTCCTCCTTGATCTCTTTCATGACACCACTAATCTTGTCCTTTGCTTTCCTTAAATTGTTAATTTCCATCTTTACACGATGGGGACTATAGGAATAATGGTCTTCAACGAGTCTTAATAGCATCTGTTCCATTATTCCTAAGTTGTCTAAAACGTCTTGCAAGGTTTGTAATTTGTCCATTTGGTTTGACGCCATCTTCTTTGTATTCTTTGCAGAATGGTTTGAACGACTAATACTGTGGGTTTTTATACGAAAAGCGCGAACGTGAAGGAAAACATCCCCCTAAAACATAAAATGGATCTTACCTAGATGATGACCAAACATCGCGCGGACGTGAAGGAAAACATCCCCCCTACTTTCTCATTTCATATAATATAACCCTAACTATACTCTTCACATTTGCTAAGAAACCCATAATCTACTATTCACACAAACATACCTGAGCTCTTACTAACACATACACTTCCACTATTAATAAAGAGTTAGTGTTTATTTTCACACTACTCTACCTACACACATTGGCAAATCGATCGTTATTTCTTTTCTAGAGTATTGGGTAGCCCTGAAAAGGGCTGTTTTGTTTGGAACTTCATGGACACCTGGTTAATGGTGGCACCTTCCAGGCCTGGCGCCACATACACATCTTATCCCCCAGTTACTTTTTACCTTTTGGGGGGAGAGAGCAGAGGCAGGATATGTCGCTTCAGAATCCCAATTTTCGCTCTCTGGGATTTTGAAATTTCTTCTCTCCTTTTCCTCCTCCTCTTCTTTGTTTCTTCTTTCCTCTTTATATCTTCTTTCTTCTTCTTTATATCTTCTCTCCTCCTCTTCTTTGTTTCTTCTTTCCTCCTCTCTTATCCTTCCCTCCTCGACAATGGCTTCCGCGGCCAGTTCATTTAATATGCGCCTGGCATATTCCAGATGCACATGAAGCTCCAACAGTTTCTCAAGTCTCGTGTTCATTTTTTGGTGTTGATCAATCAACAAGGGTAGCTGGACTGCCGAACGACTTTCAATTTATACTGAAAGCGCGGACGTGAAGGAAAACATCCCCTAATAACATAAAATTCATCTTACCTAGATCATGAACCAAAAAAAAAAAAAACAACGCGCGGACCTAAAAGAAACACTCACTCACTTTTTATGCTACCATCACTATTGTAAAATTTTTTTATAAATCACTTCAATAGACTATCCACATACTCAAAGCAATCCAATCTAATCCCAAATATACACCTCAAACACTAAGATAAGATATCATTTTAATCTACTATCCACACCAACTTACTTTTAGCTCTTACTAACACTAACACACAAACACACAAACACATACCCTCACATTTTTTAAGAGAGAGTTAGTGTTTATTTTCACACTACTCTACCTACACACATTGGCAAATTAATAGTTATTTCTTTTCTAGAGTATTGGGTAGCCCTGAAAAGGGCTGTTTTTTGTTTTGCTATGGCATTCTTTTTAGTTTCTAAGAATGCGATGTCCTCTGAGGATAGACTTTCTGGCGATAGGTCTGCTTCTTCGGAAAGAGAAGAAGAACTCTTTGGTGTCGATACGACAATCGACAAAGCCTCTGTCAGCTTCAGGTTGCTGCTGCTCTTGTTGTTGTTGTTGCTGTTGTTGCTGCTGTTGCTGCTGTCTCTGAAGTCTGTACTTCTCTGTCCATTCTTCTTTTTCCCTGTTCACTTCTTCTCTGAAGAGCTCTTCTATTAGGTCTTCAGTGATTTTTAACATTCTCACATTCTCTATTTCTTCTGGCTTCGGTATCAGACTGTGTCTGACCCTATGCAAATTCACGTAGGCTTCGTTGAGCTTAGCTAGTTTGGAGCACATCTTCGTAGGAGGATGAGTCGACAATGGATGGTTAGACTGGGAACAAACCGGTTCTTAAAGTTAAAGCGCGGACGTGAAGGAAAACATCCCCCACACGGTTTTCGAGCCGCAACGTTCATGAGAGGGATAGTAAGAAATGAAAGAGCATCAATCCAACATTCTTATAGCTAAACAAAAGACAAAGGCATTTTTTTCAAAACACAACATTTTTTATTCAAAAATCACTTAACACTAAACAACAACATTTTTAACAATAATCCAACACTATAACATCAAACAATTTTTTTCTTCAAATTACAAACATTTTTTCTCAATGTACAATCTACTTTGAACAGGGCTGACAACGTTGTGAATGAAATTGTGATTTCCACTGTTGGAAATCATTAGGCCATTGATGGACACTACGTTTCCTAGCTTGAGATAAAAGATAAGCATAATGGTCACAAAACCATCGATCTACTTTCACATCGTTTCTAGCAGAAGAACGAGGATCAAAATGAGTCACTAAATGTTCTAAGGAATAGCCCAGGCTGCGATGATGCAGAAAATACACACAGTACTGTCCACACACCAAGGAATCTGTGCCTTGTAATTTCACGTTATTGAATCGGGTGGTTTGAGCATTTCTTCTCATAAAGTCGATGATATCGTCTTCCAAAGGGGGCAATCCATACGAATCGAAATATTCCACACATCCTTCTTGAGGAAAGTAGACGGCTACCCAGTGGGTTCCTGGGAGATGACTGTCGTCCGTGTTGATCACGTAAGCTTGATGGTCTTTAGGTTTGCGATGAGGGAGTTCATCTTTAGCACAGACGACAGGATTCCAAGAAGCCGTATACGAACTGTGGTTCAAAAGGTAATAAAGTTCCCAGGTATCCATTGTTTTGTGTTTTTTTCTTCTTCACAGGTAATAATAAGTCGTCAATTCGATCCTGACTTTTTGCTTGAAAATGTCTGACGAATAAACGGTTATTCGTTCTGTTTCCTCACTCTGATTCAGGAGAGCTTCAATACGATGGATCTCTTGAGTGGTTAATGCTGGACAAGAATGTTCACGCAAGTCTTTATACCACTGGTGCAACACGTCTTTGTTCGAGATGAGACTCCAAGCTTCGTCCAGATACTCGTCCAATTTTTCTTCTTGACTTAACATTAGGCATTTATCGTGTTGAATTTGACTGGGATGATCGTTTTGACATCCATAACAATTTTTCTTGATCAATTCCGTCATTTTGTCGACCAAGTGTTTGGCAAAACAGGAGACTAAATGGGCTTCTTGTTCTGGCCATCTCGATTTCATCATGATCACTTCTTCTTTTTCCACGGTCTCCTTACATTCCATCTCCAAAGTTTCTCCACTAGGTAAAGAGGGATAACAGTCTTCCATGGCTTCTAGTAATCTAGGATGACTTCTCTTAAACTGTTGATTTCTATCGTATTATCAAATTCTGCATACAGGATGACGTTCACTGTGTTCCCTGCTTCCAGTGCACTCGCAAACTGAATTTCCACTCGAATCTGGCCAGACTTTATAGGGTGGAAATGTCCCTCGTCGCTGCCTTGGTCTGGAGTGAAATCGAAAGCCCACAAAGCATAGCCTCCGTCATAATCGTCGTACGTAATGCCGTGACTGGTGTTGGTTCCTAACTGACCGGTGGCTTCGTACAGGGACAAGTACGATCTCAAGTAATTCTTCTGGGCAAAGTTAGGCTCGAAAGGTCGGGTACACAAGGTCTTGCCATCGCGACTGACTTCGATCTTGGACAAATTGTAATGCTTAAACTCAAAAGGATTTTCGTTGTGGACTCCGTTGAAGGCTGTATTCTTGACGATACCAACAATCAAACGCTTGGGTAACTGTCCTTGGAACAGATGATCTTCGATCATGGATCGCTGTCCAGCAGGAATGGTGAACGTTTTCACTTCTACGCGTCGTATGGGATACTTGGCAGTTGTTCTGCTTAACGTTTGACTGATATCGTTTCCCACTTTAGGTAACACTTCTACGCGACGCACGTAGAGCTTGGCTTCTTGGATAACAGTTTTGTATTCATTGGCATGGGTCATCAAATGGAAAGCGGCACTGCTACGATTCAGTCTCAGGCGGATATCCACTCCGTTCAGCAAATACTTTTCTTGTAACCACATGTCCAAATGCAAACGATCCATCAGTTCTAAACTTCGCCCTTGCAGAATTTTAGTTCTACGTGTGTTAAACCCCACATTGTGAGGATTGTCATCTTCTGTCAGGACTGTGTCGCTAAACGTGTTCTCACCTGCCGTGTCAGGTTTCCATACCACGCAAGCATCCAGATGAGTGTTCTTGGCTTCTTTTCCGTACGTCAAGAGATTTTCCAAGTAGGCACGATATGGGTAAGTATCCATGCTGCTGCTGACCAGTTTGTTATTCAAGTACAAGTCCACTTCGCTGAACAAGGAATGCATGAAATTGTTGACGGGCGCTACCCTATCATTGGCTCCAGGATTGGTGTTGTCAGTTTTGATCACTTTGACTTTCAAATACAGGTAACTGCTATTCAGATCGATGTAATCTTCGGGCTGTCCTTTGATTTCAAACTCGATGGGAGCGGAATCGGTCAATGAGGAGACCGGGTGAAATTCCACCCACTGGGATTCTTGCATCGTCATCATGGTGGGGGGCATGGCAAACATATCCAGTTCCGTCTTGGAACAAGCACAAGACTCTCGGTGCATCATTTTTTTGTTCTTCCTCAATAATCGAAAACGTCTAAGTCTCGAACGGTTCTTCTTTTCTTGGCCTTTCTCGCTTGAAGTCTGGTGAAAGGGTGTTTTCTTCGTCGTCTCTTTCTGCCTTGTCCTTGCTGAATGCCTGACTCGGTAGCGTGCAGAGCATTTATAGGTGTGTCTCGTCGGCCCAAAATGTCTTTGCCCGTTTGCAGCAAGACATTTTTGCCTGCCCTCATGAAGGCTTCTTTAGGGTTTTGTTTGTCGATGATGACATTTTGGAGAAATTCTTTGCCTTGCGTCAGTGCCGCATCTTTCAAGGCGTGCAATCCGCGTGTCACCATCGGTTTCAAGACTGGGGCCACCGAACGAAAGGCCGATTTTAACATGTCTCCTAAGCCGTGTCCTCGCTGTCGAGCCACCCCTCGGTACACTGGATACATGACTTACGAGTCGTGAGAGAACCGTTTTCGAAAATGGAGTTTCACCGTGACTTTTCCTTTGGTGAATGGAATATTTTGTCCCAAATCTCCTTTTATAGTAATGTTGACTGTGTCCAAATACGGCTTGCTGACAGGCAAATAGTGAGGATGGACAAATTCGCGGTGGACGTGGTAAGTGTTTCCACCTTCCTCGTCAGCGTTTGCGGCAGAATCCACTTTGAAAGGAATGACACGCAGTAACGGTACGGAGGTGTGTCCCACCACGTTGTACTCCACCACATCGGAGTACACGAACATCAAATTCAGTCCTTGGTTCAGTTCTACCGGGGTACGAAAATACTTGGCAAAAGAATCGTTGTCAGAAATGACTGGTAATTCACCTTTTTCTTTTTCTACTTTCTTCCTCAGCTCCATGTCACCGCCTAACATGTCAAACAATTCAGGACAAAATAAGAAAGACATGATTTTAGGCCCCTCAGGAAATTTCATCAGGAAGCGACGAGCTGTTTTGTGGTACTCCAGGGTGACACTTTTTTTGACAGTTTCCAAAGCTTTCAGAAACACACCATTAAACCTGGTGGCTATGGTGTTGACCAAATGTTGACCACTAAAATAATAGCCTGGGGGAATGAACAAGTGATAGGTGGTCCACTTTGAATTTGGTGTACGGGTTTTCTTGTCATATTTGCTATATGTATCCATCCACTGTTGCATTTGCTCGTCATGAACTTCCACATCAAATTTATTTTGATTGGGAAGGACATTGAGGACTTGGGTCGGGTGAATCATTTCTACTAAAGCCACTTCCCAATGGGCTTCGTGATCTAAGGGGATGGCTTGAGGTAATTTGGCCGTGTAACAGCACAATGTGTTGTGGGGAAACACCTCCATGGAACTGTCACTGGGTAAGGTTAAGTAAAATTGGTTTTCGTGACTCATAATTCCAGAGTTCTGTGGCTGTCCGAGGGGTTAGTGGACGTCAGAGGCGTGTCTCCGCCCAAAATGGGGTTCTGATTGTGGTTGGACTGGTGACTGACACTGGCACTGGACACAACGTTCCCGTTCGAGGAGAATTTCAGGGAGGGATTGGGAAGCAGGTAACCGATGCAACTGCTCAATAAAATGGTCCACAATTGTTTGTCTCCTTGTTGCAAACTCAAATTGGCGATGGCTGCCCCGATGACACAATACACCACGAAGATTTGGCAGAAAAAGACGATTTGCGTTTTAGGCACACGTTCTCCACACCACACCCACAAGGGTTGTTTTTGTAAATCTTGCACAGAAGAACTAGGGGAAGAAGGAGTGGTCGACGTAGCTGCGTCTGCTGAGTGAAAGGGCATGATGGTCACTTCTTCTTTTTATAGTCGATGACTTGCGAAGCGTCGATCCAAGAATCGAAACTGGGTGGATATCCTTTCCAACGTACTTTGACTTCTTTGACACGTCGTTTGCCCACTTTACGGGTTCTGCGTTCGAGAATGCTTTCGATGTCGTACACGTCGTCTTCTTTTTTGGTGACACGTTGTAACTCGGGCAAATAAAACGTTCCTTTGAGTACTTCTCCGTTCATGTCTTCCAATTTATAGACGGCAGGATGACGGCCATGTACTCGTCCAGTGACGCGAAACAGTTCGGTCGTCCAGTTAGGTAAGTAACCTTTGTCGAAAGTGCGTTTGGTTTTGCCAATGCGCACCCAGTCTCCTACGGTCAACTCTCCACTTTTCTTGGGGACAGCCCTCGTCGGGGACGTACCGAACAGGCGCTCGAACACCAGCACTTCGTTGTCGGGAGTCACGTCTTGCGGGGCACGTCCGATGCTTCGATGGTAAGATTGGTTGTACGCTTGCACCAGGTGCGGTAAGATGTCGATGTACTTCAGAGTGTGGTGATGCGTAAAATATTTCCACATGCGTTCTTTCAAAGTGCGTTGAAAACGTTCCACGATGCTGGCTTTGGTTTCGGGATTCTCGGTGGTAAAAAAATGAATGTCACGTTTCTTTAATTCTTTTTGGAAAGCTTGGTTCAGAAATTCGGTGCCTTTGTCCGTTTGCCATCGAAGAGGGTGACGACCGCTTTGTTTCAACACCCGTTGCAGGGCTCGCACTAACTCGCTGCTCGATTTGGAAGTCAAGGGCACGACCCAGGCAAATTTGGAAAAGACGTCGATGACACAAAACAAATATTTGTAACCACGATTGTAGCTGGCCAAATGAGAGACATCGGCTAAATCGGCTTGCCATTGATGATCGATGCCTTCCACTCTGGTGCGACTTCTGGCAAACTTGCGTCGAATGGGTTTGTGTAAAGTGTAGGTAGCTTGTTCTTGTAACCATCGTTGCACTTGAGGTAAACGGAGACTTTTCAGCCGCGTTTTGGCAGCACGATACAATTTTTGAACTCCTGCGTAACCTGCAGGATGCGAGGGATCGTAGTAAATGCTGGCTAAGACTTTTTCCATTTTTTGTGTTGGTGTGTTAATAAGTCACCCACTCTTCGGTGATGCTACTTTGGGTGGGACGAAAGGGTGGTTTGGAAACGGATTTACGTGTCCGATGGGCTACGGGAGTAGAAGTCGAAGGTAGTGGTGGTGGAGGTGGAGGTGGCAATGGAATGACTTTGGTTTTCTTTTCTTTTTTCACTTCTGGTTTCCCTTCTTTCTTTTTCACTTCTGTCGAAGAAGGCGTGGACATCATCTTTTTAACCCAAGCTTTCATTTCTTCTCGTTGGGGTGTGGGGGACGGGGTCAACAAGGATCCTGCAATCTTACTCGAAATGGGAGCTGCTGACGGTGTTTGAAACACTTCGCGCATCTCTTCTTCCTCAGGTCTTTGTGGGGTAGCATCTCTGGTAACCCTTGGGGATGGTAGTGGTGGTGGTGGTGGTGGTGGTGGTAATGATGGTGCTGGACTTTTCATCAAGGTCTTAAAATCTTTTAGAGTGGGTAAAGCTGTTTCGTCTAAAGCTTTCTGGTGAAAGAGTTGCAGTCTTTGCAAGAGTTGACCATACTTTTGCGATTTTTCTGTTTCGGACAAATCTTGGCGATCCATCAAGGATTGCAATTCGTGTTGTAACTGGGACATCTCGCTCAAATTGGGATTGGGAGGTAAATGCGGGGTGCGTTGTTCTTGCCACCGATGGTATTCCATCCATCGTTTGTAAGGCACTAAAGCTAGTTTTCGTCCTTCCATGGGGTTGTCAGGGGTGAATTCTGAGATCTTGGGACTTCCGAAGGCCTTTTTATCTTGCTCCCATCAGTCCTCCCAACATGGTTCCCAAGACTCCTTTTAGTATGGGGCCTAACAAGAGAGGTAAAATGCCTCCACGTTGGACCAACATCTTCTTTTTTTGACGAATGGGAATTTTCTTTTGAACCATTTTCCGAAGAACGTGACGATGTTTGCCTAAGCATTGTTTCTGGTGTTTGGACAAAGGGATCGTGCCTTTCAAAACGTTCAAACAACATTCGCACACGGTATCGATGACCTCTTTGGAGGCCGTTTGAATGAGTTTTTTTCGTAGGGGTGGAGAAGCTTTGGACAGGACAGATAACATGTCCCCATGTTTGGCTAAACGTGGTGGCAGTCCTTTCCTTTTTTTTCCTTGGGGTTTTCTGGAGGGTGACATCTTTGAGTCTTCAGGAGCACCTAAAAACACTGATACCCGACTCGGTCACAGGCCTTTTTTATACTGGAACGCGTCGCCACTGATTGTCTTTACGGCGTATCAGTTTGAGGACAGGCATGACACGTCGTGCAGGGGTACGCAACGGACTAAATCGAGCCAGTTCTTGCTTGGACAAATCCAGTAAACTTTGTAACATGCCCGATCTTTCATGGACTTTGATTTTGGGAGAAGGTACTTTGTGAGCAGCAGCCACTGCCGCTAAATGGGAAGGTCCTGCCACTGGGGAAGTTCTTTTGGGGGTCATCAACGGAGATGTTCTTGGTGTGATCAACGTCTCCAAGTACTCTTCAGTTCTGGGTGTCATCAACGGAGAAGTGGACGAACGTGAGGATGCCGGAGACGCAGTCACTGCCGTGGCAGGTCGTGGTTTGCGAGTGTAAGGTTGCGTCCTGGCCGAAGTGCCTCTCTTGCGACTAGTTTTCTTCTGTGGACTTTTCTTTTTCTGGGGACTTTTTCTCTGTTTCTTTTTCTGGGGGCTTCTTTTCTTTTTCCGGGGTGATGGTGGTGGTGTCTGGTAAGAGGAGGGTCCTGCCACTGGAGAAGTTATTCTTCTTGGGGACCTGGTCTTTTTCTTTTTCTTCTTGGGGCTTCGTTGGACTTTTGTCTTGGGGATAACTTTGGGGGCATTAGGATCCCATCTTAAGAGTGAGCGAATGATGACCCCTCCTAGAGTACCGCTCCCTCCAGGTTTCAAAATGATTTGTTTTTTGGTTTGAGTGTCGATGCGGGGATCGGCCAGTTGGACCAAAGCGACTTTGTTTCGATCGAAAAAGCGTTGGGTTTGATGAGGAATCTGAATGATTCCTTGGAGTAATTGACGTGCCGTCACCGTGAACCATCGTAAGACTTCTTTGAGACTAGCTTCTAAGACACGGGCTCGTGTTTGTGGATCTTTTTCTCGACTGATGCCATACAAGGCACGAATCAATTTGACGGGAAGATGCGACTGAAGGGACGTCATGTTCACACTGTGTGAGACAGACGAAAAAGGGTCTGAGGTTTTTATAGATTTTTTTCATGGGGAATGAAATGAAGTCGAGGACGGAGACGTGTACAGGACAGGCCCTCCGTCTTGGCACCAGTGGTGAAACAAGTGGGTACGAAATCGCAAATCCTCGGGAGTCGTAGGTTTCAAATCGACGAGTAAATAGGCGTGTGGCGTTTGAGTGGCATCGTCGTACGCCTGAGTCAGCCAAGGCGTTCCTAACTGTTTGGCTAAGACTTGCACTTGCGATTTATCTCGAGGACTTTTAAACAAGACCACGTAATGCGCATTGAGACTGATGGTGCGATGGGCTTTACTTTGTTGAAACAAATTTTGGGTGATGTAAACGACACTGGCATTACGGTGATGCCCTTTGCGCGTGAAGCACAATTTAATTTCTTCTTCGTCTTCTCCTAACATGTCGTCGAAAATGACCAAATGGGTTTGACGGGAGTCAGAGACGATGCCGTCGTCTTCTTTAGGAATGCCTTCCACAAACACGATGGAATCGCCTTGACTTTCTCGCAAAAGGCTGTACGCCGATTGCCACTCTTTGTAACACCACACGATCCGTTGAGGGGGCCGATCGATCAAATGATGTTTATGCTCGATCAAACGTTTGACGAATTCGGTTTTGCCTGAACCGCTAGGTCCAGCAATGAGCATGTTAAAGGGATGACGAAGATACAAAGCCTCCCAACTGGCACGATCTAAGTGTTCGTCGATGACTTTGACAGTAGAGGAAGAGGGAGCAGAGACAGCAGAGGTAGCCATGGTGTGAGAAATGTCACTTGTGACACGAAAAACAAACAAGACAAGAGTTTATATACTTTTTTCAGAACACGTTTATTGAATGTTTTTTTTCAAATATGAACACGAAAGACAAAAATACATACAACCCAAATAGTGATGTACAGGAATATAAAACACAGCAAAGCGATCAAAGTGGAATATAAACAAGTGTCTGTACAACATGTTTTGGTTAACCAAGATGTCCTAGGGACAGTGTGTAATGTTCTTACAGTCTCTACATGAGGTATTGTCACACAAGTGTCCTCCCGGAATGACCTTTCAGGAATGTCCATGACAGTCCTGTCCTGAAGCGAGTGGTTGTTCTCGGTGACGGGTTCTTCTGGCACCGTCACTAACACAGGTTGAAAAGTAACTTTTTTCCTTGAACAACTCTTGTGCATACTGGGCCACTTCTTGGGTCCAAACCTCAAAACCCCCCTTTTTCCAGTCACGAACATCTGTCCAATGAGGGTGTAAGTCACAAGCTACACACACATCGTCATACACGTCTTGGGTAGCTAAAAGTTGACGAATCTTTTTTTCCTGTTGAGGTCGAGAAGTATCCAGATGAAACCGCAAGGCTTTGAGCAAAAGGAGTTTTTCGTGACCATTTAAGGCCATGGAGGTGGTAAGTACTGATCGTAAAGAGTCCACAAAGAATCGGCTGGTAAACGAAATCCCAGAAAACAAGTCACTAAGACACACACCACTTGTCGTCCCAAATTGAATGGATACAGTTCTTGCAATAATCGATGGTAATGATCCACGGTTTGAATATGGTCATTGAGTTCCTTCCACGGAATCTGTTGGATTACATACGACATAAGTCGTGGCATAGCTGTCTGTTTTTATAGTCTCTTTGTTTCGAAAAGAATACACGTACTTTCTAGCCAGTGATGTTCGTTTTCCAGTGGGTAATGTAAATCTTGCATACTGTAACCGAAACGTCAGAGTTCGATTAGAAGTTTCCTCTTCCGCTAAGTAGATTCCACGTAAAATATGTTGGTAATCCTTTACCTCGTCTTCCTCAATGGGTTGCTCTAGGTGAATCTCGAAGTAACCAAAATGATCAACACGTGAATCATCGGGGGCCTGGAAGTATTGAACAAGGTCTGACCACTGAAACAATTTCTGACGAATCAGTTCTCTTATACCCTTCAGGTACCAGTGGTTAAAGATCTGGTGACGTAACGGATGCAATTGTTCTTTACGTTTCACTTGTATTTTCACCAGCTCTCGGTAAATGCGTTCTCTCAACTCCACAGGCAAAGCACGAATGTTCTCTTGTAAAGTATCCATGAATAGGTCATACTAAATCCTCTTTGGTCTGACACAAGAAATGTACTCTTTGCACAAACATGGTTTCACTTCAGTGTCGAATTTAAATCGTTGAGTCACTAATCTACACATTACAATTCGTTCAGAAGTTTCCTCTTTCACCAAGTTGACATTGTGTTCAAGATGTTGGTAATTCGTTAACTCTTCCTCTGGAATTCGATGCAGTACGTTTACAATGTAGTAGATAAAATCGTCCATACCAAACCATTCCTTTTTATAACCAGGAGGTCGTTGATCAATGTCTGTCCAATGGAACACTTTCAATTGAATCAGTCCTTGTATAGCCTTCAGGTACCAGTGGTTCAAACACCGGTGACGTATCGGATGCAATTGTTCTTTACGTTTCACTTGTATTTTGACCAGTTCTCGATAAATGCGTTGTCTCAACTCCACAGGCAAAGCACGAATGTTCTCTTGTAAAGTATCCATGAACAGATGATTATGGTAAAAAGTTACTTCAATGTCTCGGTCCCACTAAAGGTAAGTAATGACAATTCGGTGACCATCGAGCATGTTCTACGTAGGCCGAATCTTGCGGTTCCCAGTGGTGAAGTGACACATCGCAACTGAAGCACTTGACTTTATCTCCTTCGCCCAAGTAGAAAAATCCGGCTCTGGCTAATTCTTCGGGGGTCGGTCCTCCCAGATACTTAGGCCATTTTCCTTTGAACGATTGAAGACGATTTTCAAAGTCGCAGTATTCCGACAAACGCACAGGAAACGAATATTCGTTTTTCACAGGTTCGTTTCGATGAGGGTTGAGTGAAATGGGCAGGAGTTTGCTCAGGGCTGGATGACATCCGTAGGGAGGTAAACGTGAAGGTCGACATTCCCCTTTAAAACGAAACCCAGTAAAATGTCCAAGAGGACGAGCAGCATCGCTTTCGCATCCCACAGGTTTGACACGCACAGCATCACTTTCCATGACAGGGGTAGTGAGAACAAAGTTCCCATGATGCTTTACGGCATCGCTCAGGTCACAAGGTAGAGCATCGTATCCATCGCAAGGCTCACAATCGCACTCGTCTGCAAACTCCGTTACGCAATTACAATGGTAACCACATGGACAATCGCAGTTTCCTTCCGGACATTTTCCGTCGCAATGCCTGGGTCTTATCCATCCAATATTAGTCACACTAGAGGAAGATACAACTTTTTTACAATCCCCAAACTGGAACGATGTCTCTTTCAAAGTATTCATCTTGTTTGCTCGGTCTTGGTAGTCACAATGAACTATCGATCTTGTCTAGGGTTCCTTTTTATATACAAACCAATACCGACGTGACCGTACGGTAAGGTGAAATGATTGGGAAGTCTCACTCGCTTCTGGTACACGATTTGATAGACTTTTTCCAGGGGTCGACTGACGATGTGGTGAGTGGGTAAACGTACAATCTTGTTCGGTTGATAGGTGGTCACTTTAAAGTTTCCATCCTCTCCCGATTGCAAGGCTTCTTTCAATACCCCAAAGTTGACCACTCGACTGGTACGATAATTCAGAGTCAGTCCTTTCACTTTGCACGTCGTGTGCACTTCTCCTTGTTTGTCCCGGTATTCGTAGCCGTAATTTTTGGGACCGCCACTGACGAAACTTAGAATCTTGTCGTCGGGATGCTCGTCTGTCCAGGCTCCTAAACGGTCTCCTTCGATGTTAGGGTGATGTTGAATCGGGTGATGGATGTAAATGCAGCTGTCCGTGTCAAAGTACAGGACGCGTTCCCCTAACAGTTCTAAAGCTTCGTACAATTTTAAGCGAGCATGGGCTGTCACGTAAGCCGCAATGATGACATTTCCAAAAGGGTCGTCTTGTACAAAGTCCAGATCTTCTTCGTAATTGACCAAGATCAAATTCTCTCGAACGACGTCCACGTGTTTCATGTATTTGGTTTTGTCGTGAATCATCTGGAAGTAGCGGGAAGGTTCTGTCAAATATTCCGTCTTGGGTAAACATGGTCGTTGTGCCATTTTACCCCACAAGCAATTTAACATCACTTTGGCAAACGATCGCCTGCCTTCGTTTTTCTCGATGTGGTCTAAAGTGATGCCTTCTTGTTCGTAGTATTTCTCTTTGAATTTTATTTGGTCTTCGGGAGTGTGACACCAGGAAGGATAGCCGCTGGCTTCTTGCTTCAGTTTCAAAAAGGCATCCACGTAGTCGGCGAAAATGCCTTTCTGAGTAGGGTCACCCTTGTGGTATTGTTGTGTCTTGGGAAAGTGGCAAATTTCGTACACTTCTAACAGTTGGTATCCCATGTCCAGAGCTTTGAACAATTCTACGCTGACCCAGGTTCCCGTCAAGGCACGTTCTTCCTGGGTGTGCTGACAAGGTTGGTCTTGGTTGCACGTTTCGGCACAAGTACGGCACAAGGGAAACATCAGTTTGCCTTGACAATGGTGAGGTAAGACGGGATGGTATAGGTTCGTGGGAGGCAAAACTTTGCACTTGATCAAGCCTTCGTATTGTCGAATGTTTTTCAGGTCGATGTGTTCCGTCAGCAATTGCGGGTGCCCTACAGGAAAGCGACAATATTTGCACACGTAGGGATACAGCGAACACACGTCCAAGTATTTGATTTCTTCTCCTTTCTCTTCGTCGGCTTGGTACAGCAAACAGGTGGCATTGGTCCTTCCTCCGTACAAACTATCCCTCGGGTTCAGCGGGTCCATGAACTGGTATCTTTCCACGAGGCGTTTAAACTCGGGATCGGTTTTCATACGGTGATCGTACTCGTGTTCCCACATTTCCACCACTTGGTATCCTTGCTGTTCTAACTTTAGGCGTCGCTGACAAGTGTCCTGGTACAAGTCTTCCATGGTTCGTTGCAAAAACTGATTTTTAGTGCCACGGTCAGGGTAGCAGACGGGACATCCGTGAAATAAGCAACCGTTAAACTCGTACACGATCTTGGGGTTTTCTAAGTCCCAGCCATCGACCGAATACGTTCCGATGGTCTTTTCGCCCCCTCCGTTGCGGGCATGCTGAATCCACTTGTCTTCCTTGTCGCACAAGTAATGTAACCAACGTAGGGCTTTGACCGAGTATTGACGTTTGACAAAGTGGGCCGTTTGAGGACTGATGACAGCCACGGTCTTTTCAGGCATGAATCGTTGTCGATACACTAAGGAACACGCTTTGGCAATGGTGCAAGCTTCTTTCAAAGGATCGACCCCTCCGTGTTCCATGAACAGTTCTCGAAATTTTCCACAGCAACGCCGTAAAATGTCCACGTCGGAACGACAATACTTTAGCATTTCTTCCTGAAAGTCGAAAGGGTCCGAGGCGTGAATCTGGTACCAAGCGTAGAAAGCTTCTCGTTGTTCGGTACGCATGTTGTCGGGGTCGTAATAGTGAGCCTCTGGTAAATGGGGTAGAACGGCATGTTGATTGGCTTCCGTATTGAAAAAGTGTGGAAAGTACCCTTTAGCCATTTCTGTCATTCCAAACGTTTTAGGCATTCGACTCAAAGGCATGGCCAAATAGCTCATCGAATCTTTAAACTGTACTTGTCCCACTTGCATGAAAATGATTTTGGCTCCGTTCAAAGTCACTTTAGGACGCTCGGTGCCTTGTTCCGTATAGTACCTCAAAAGAAACTGTCCATCGTATCCGGAGAAATTGTGAGCCATCACTGTGGCATGGCGATGACAATCTCGGTAACGTTCGATGTCCTCTTGGCTCCACGTCTTGTCGACGGGGTCTAAGACCCATTGGGCAAAATCGGCTAACGTGTTCGGTCCCCGAAAGATTTTTTCACGCCCTCCGGGTATCTTGCTGCAGTGAGGGCAATGACTGAAGATAGGTTCTTGAATGCACTTCTCGCACGCTCGATGAGCCACGCAGAAATTAGGAATGTGAATGCCGGTTTCTTGCATGCATTCGAAATCGAAAAAGATGAAATTGCCTTTCTTCTTGTGACCGTCCTCTTTCTCTGGTGGGGGTTGGTATTTTTGGACGTAACATTGGTGTTCCAAGTCCACGATGTGGTGACAAATGTGACATTTTTTCTTTCCTGAACATACGTGTGCCTTGGTATTATTGGTACGTATGACTTGTTCACACGTAGAGCACAATCTCAGCAGTTGACAAGCGCATTTCTTCTGTGAACCTTGCGTTTTCAGATGTTGTTGGTAACAGGTAGGGCTGACAAACGTGCGCAGACAAGTGGAACAAGGCACTGGTTCTTCGCTCAGACAGGGTGAAGAGGCCAAACATCCTGTGCATTTCGATCCACAATGCTTGTGTTGCTCTCGATTGTTATAACCATGGTCACATTTCTCACAGTAATAACCGTATTTCAGGAATCCGGTGATACTGGTAATGGTATCGAAATGTTCATCGTGATGATAGACATGAATGTATTTTCCGTCCTTAAAGTCTTGGCCTCGAAACAACAGAGGGCCGCGCACTTCTTGAGGGTGCACTTTCAAGGTGTAGCGTGGAGCTAGGGCATCTTGCAATTTTTGCATCTCAGGAATGCCACAGGGTGTGTCTTTGGAAAGGCCAGCTTGTTGCAACAGGAGTTCTGCTTCGTTTCGTTGCTTGGCTCGATGGGAACGTTGAATAGTGTTCCAGATTCTTTTCCATTCTACCGTGTCGTTCTTGTCGGCATAGGTTCGTCCCACCACGATGGCACGGGCTAAACACATCTGGTCATGAGAGTTGTTAATTAGGACGAGACTCTTTTTGGTGTTGCGAAGGTCGTCCACCAATAACATCTTTTTGCGTCCTGTCCCTTGAGGAGGAGAGACGTGGGTCATGTCCAGTGTGGCTTTACCATCGGTGATGTCAAACTGATCATTAGATTGTTGTACGTGTTGAATCTTGTCCATGACTTTGGAAGCAGTCAATTCTGCAGGGGTGCTAAACTCGATCCAAACAGGGGATTTCAAACCGTCGTGTTGTATGGAAAGTCTCAAACGATCGTCTTCTTTGGGTTGACATTGTCGCTTGAGTGCAGTGAGCAAAGAATCCCACACCTCAGTGATGAACACTTCTGCTTTCTCTAACGGTACTTCGGACTTGAAATCTTTAAACTTCACCGTGTATTTGTAAGCCGTGGTTCTAAATTTTCTAGAGGAGCGCTTTTCCGTCTCTCGAATGGAATAGTACTTTTCAGGGTTGACAAAGGGTGGTGAACTTGGTTTAGAGGGTTCGGATTCTGGTTCACTCATGTCCTCTTCAAAATCACTGGCATGAATTTGTGCCAAGATTTCAGCCCTGGTACGAGGCGATAGATCACGTTTCTGCCTCTTACTTTCTTCTTCTTTCTTCTCGAATGAATGGGATCGTTTCATCTTGAAAGCAAAAAGTCAAATGACTCAAGTTCAAACACCATAAACTACTTTATAGTCATAGCAGACCAGCGTATATAAAAGGGTGTGTGTCTTGTCCTTTCACTATTCATTTCACTCTCAAGCCGAGCACAACGATGGAAGAGACTGACCAGATGGAACGTTTCGTCAGAGCTTTGCGAGGGGTCATTAGAAAATTCTCTTCAGACCAGCCTACGGACTACTCTCCTTCCTTTAGAGATAAAAGTCAAGATACTTGCTATATCTGTCAGAAGAAAGGGCATTGGTCTTCAGAGTGTCCAGACCGTCAAAAAAGAAAAAAAACAGGGGATAAAAAAGACAAAAGTCAAGATACCTGTTATTATTGTAAAGAAAAAGGACATTGGTCTCCAGATTGCCCAAAAAAGAAACAAGAGGAGTCAGAAGAAAAGAGGAATTCTTCAGAAGAAGAGAGGGATTCTTCAGAGGAAGAGAGGGATTCTTCTGAGGAAGAAAGAAGACAGGTGAAGAAAAAGAAACAGGAGAAAAAAAGAAGAAGGGAAGAAAGCGAGGAGGAGGAAGAAGAGGAAAAGAGTGTGACGGTGAACAAATTCAAAAAACAGAGAGACTAAACAAGGAGAAAAGAAGAAATCAATGAACTTATTATTAAAGTGTTGTGTTGTGAATTGTGAATTGGATTGTAAAAAATGGAGAAAAGAATAAATGAATGATATAAGGTAAGAGTCTTTGAGTTTTGATTTTAAAATAAGAAGCTACACTCACGCACTCATACACAGACACGTACTATAAGGGTAACATGGGTGAGTTTTTTTGAGTTATTGGCAAATTGAAATTGTATTTCTTTTCGAGAAATGTGGGTGGCCCTGAAAAGGGCCTTTTTTCTTCATGGTGCAGGGGTGAGTTTAAGCAATCAATTTTAACTGCCTTAAGCCTTTGCCACGGCCAAGGCCTACTTCTGGACTGCGTAATGATGATAATGATTGGGTTGAAATCACTAAGGGTGGTACGGTAGGCTTAGTCACAGGGTTGACGTGTTTGGCTCGGGAAGGTCGTATTCTCTTCGGTCGTGATAAAGAAGTCTGATACATTTGTTTCAGACTTCTTAACTCCGCTAAAATGTCCAACAGTACCGTGACCGTTTGATTTTCACCCTCTTGTTTCTTTGCTGCTACTTCTTCTTGCTGTTGTTTTTTTCTTACCTCTTCTTCTTGCTGCTGTTGCTGTAGGAGAAAAGCCTGTTCCGCTTCCTTTTGTCGTTGTATAAATTTCTCCAATTCTTCTTTCTGTCTCTGTCTAAAATTCTCCACTTGCGGTAATGAAGAAGGTAACGAAGGTTCCGGAACAAATTCTTGCGAGGAGAGAAAATCCACAAAATCCCAATTCACCTCTTCTGAAAGTAAGTCCGGGTTCCCTTGGGCGGTCTCCCCTGCTGGTGCACCCCACTGGATCGTTTTCTGAGTTTCCGTCATGTTGAATCACTTTCGCATAGATTGACTGCACACAAGCGCTAGCGAATCTATATTGACTACGTGACGTCACAGACTGCTCTCTTCGGATTGGATGCGGGCTGACTGAATTCTGTAACGCGTGTTTGGATTGGTGAATGAACTCAATCCGTTTCAATCCTTTCTGTCCCTATAAATAAGCGCCGTTCACTGCATTGATTCACCTATTCTCGGAGCCTCAACATGTGGACAGACGTTGAATCTTCAACCCTTGTGTCAACGATGATGTTCAGGACGGACATGCTCATGTATGTCCGATCCAAGTGGACCGTTGTCCACAGGACCAACAGCAGCCTGTGGATAAGAAGAGTCTATATAGAGAGACAAGGTTGCCTCAAGAGGACTCTGATGTATGGCCCTGCTGTAAGACGAAGTTTGAGGAAAAGAAGATGTCGCAAATGCCCTCTATGTTAAGGGCATATTAACATAAACCCAAAGGCCCTTTTCAGGGCCAGCCATATTTCTCGAAAAGAGATAGTCTTTGAATTGCCTACCCCTTTTTTAAATTTAAATTTAAATTTAAATTTTAAAAAAACTTTTTTTTTAAATAAAAAAAATCCCATGTTAAATTCCCCTTGTACGTATAGTATCCCACGATTTATTCCCATGTTAATTCCCCTTGTACGTAGAGTGTCCCACGATTTATTCCCATGTTAATTCCCCTTGTACGTAGAGTGTCCCACGATTTATTCCCATGTTAATTCCCCTTGTACGTAAAGTGTCCCACGATTTTTCGCCATGTTAAATTTCCATTGTACGTAAAGTGTCCCAAGGGGGTCTGTAATGCTAATTCCCATTGTACGTAAAGTGTCCCCCTTCACTACTGTCGTGCTTTTATTGGCGGTTCATCATTCATTCGTTTATTTTTTCATTCATCAATGAATGATGGACACCCAATTAGGTCACGACAATAATATGATTGGCTGTGCTGTAAGGCATATTAAACTGCCTGACAGTAACTGTCAGGCGAAACCTAATAATTAACTGACCTCTTGTTAGTAAACCTTGTTATTATTAGATCGACCAGCATGTGTTTTATTATAACACCTTGCTGAACACGAATAGATATGTAAATCCAACCTATTGGACAAATCATAAATCAGATGCCGGATATGCAACCTACCCGATACTAACGACCGACCGGTTTCAAACATCGGTCTTTAACTACATAAGCAAGTTCTGTAAACAAATATGGTTCAAGGATTTCGATATAAAAAATTCTGAAGATGAATCATATGACGGGCAAAATGAAGCACATACAGTTAACTTCTTCAGTAGTGAAGGGCAATGTAGATAGTAATGGAAACAGCCATTAAGATGATCGAACTTCCCACCGGCATAGCGTAATTGCAGAGATTCCCGTTACATACACACACGGTACCAGTGATCCCATTATATGTATCTTCTGCACACGTATCTTTGTCACTAAGGGATGTATAACAACCTCTCACAGCAGCTGCAAAACAAAATTCAAATTTTATATCTTATCTTCTCATCTATTTAAATATGGACCGACCCTAACTTTATTGATTTCGGTCTGATTGTGGTGTTGTCTCGTTTGATGACGGTTTGTTGGCACTATAGCACTGATTAGTGTAATGATCTTATAATGTGAAACAAAGACCTTAGTCCTTTTAAATCAGTAATATGGTGGAATAGAACTGAATACTAATTATAACTTTCCCTCTTTGTATCTTCCTCTTTCTTCTACTTCCATTTATATTTTCTTCACAAAAAAAAATACCTAATTTAGTTATTCATAAAACCATTGTAACTATAATTGTATGGAATTACATTCGATTGTTACTTTCTGACTTCTTTTACTCTATTATCTATACATCGTGAGAGCAAATTAGTTTCATTCATTTAGACATCTTCATTATAATAAATAAACCTTTGGTGGACACGGAAGTAGTTCGTACATGTGGATAATCTAGATAAACGGTGTATGGATTTCCAAACGTGAACTCGTGTGTGTGTGTGTGTGTGTGTGTGTGTGTGTGTGTGTGTGTGTGTTTATATGTGTTAATGTAATAGATTGAAGAATGCCTACAAACCGTTTGCATTTGAACTCGAATCTTTGACCTTCAGCTTGTAACAAGACCCGGAGCAGGAAACTGTTCCAGATGTCTTAAAGGGATCGTTGCAGTTGTCATCAGTAACACCACAACTGTAGCAATCGATGGCATTCGCTGCAATTAATTAGGCGAACAATATTTTTTTCTTCTAAATGTCGTATAAACGTATACTTTATTAATATTGAGTATCATTATTCACTTTTAAATGTTGAATGTTAATTTGTACTTTCAAATGTTGTGTTAGCATATACTTTGAATGACTATTATTATAAACATTTGTATATACAGTAGTATCATGTACTTGTAACTGTCGAGTATATTCATACACTTTTGAATATTTAGGATTGTATATAAATTTAAATGTTGAGTATAATATTTAGGATTGTACATACATTTAAATGTTGAGTATTATTATAAATTTTTAAACCTCGAGTTTTTTTTTTTTTTGGTACTTTTAAAACCTCAGTACATACTCGCGATCGTTGAGATCACATAATATAATTGGAAAATAAAGAGATCATAATGATAAAAAGCTTTGAAACATGAACTAGAATTGAGAGAGAAAGAGAAAAAGAAGAAGTAGTAGAAGAAGAAATGAGAATTAAAATATTTTCATGGACAAATAGACCTGCTTGTTTTTCTCTAATATACATATGTTGTAATGACATTTATAAAATTGTTAATGGTTGTTTTTTTATAAAAAATTTGAATAAAAATATTGCTTATAAAATTTCTTTAAGTAAACCTTTCATTTGCACCTACCTTGATTTAACCAGATTACAATCCCCAGGAGAACAAGCAGCTTCTTATCCATGGGCCCCATCCTGACTATGAGCGCTTTGCTGAGGCGTTGACGTTAAATATGAAACAATCACGTGATATTCACGGTATCCGTGTTTCTATAGCCGTTGTCTATAACTATATTTAGTTGTATGCTCTCTGATTCAATAGAAGATATGCGTTGTATTGTTAAAAAACAATCAACAATGGACATGTCAGTCGATGTCTTAAAATGTTTGGCTGGGATCCAAATTGCACGAAATATGGATATAACACAGCGCTAAACCGAATACCATCATTCTCGTATTCAAAGTTTCATTGACATAATAAGAATATTAATCCATGATATTAAACCATTTTAAGAAAGCTATCAAACTAATTGCCCTTATTCGTTGCATAATTTCCTATTTATTGATTCCCAGCCCTATCAAGTCGCACTTACGACAGTGATAAAAGACTAATAATGCAATTAATGTAGCTGCTAATGTTCCAGTACAGTATGACCATAAACGTTCTTTTATCCCACAATACTGACCATAGCTTAAACACGTGCTTAAGTCGCTTTTACTTGGTCAGTGAAATATCGGGGCTAGGCAAAAACTCTTTCTGACAAGTGATTTGTTCATAGTCAAAATCGCAAGTGCTCCATTCAACAAAATTAAATTTTGATACATTGACTGATGAGTAAGGTTAGTAACTTTTATTACATGTGTTCTATACCATGTTCTGTTTTAACTTGCTGTATTACCCGCGTTCTATACCATGTTTTGTGCTAGCTTGCTGTATTACCCGCGTTCTATACCATGTTCTGCTTTAAGTTTCTGTATTACCCGCGTTCTATACCATGTTCTGTTTTAACTTGCTGTATTACCCGCGTTCTATACCATGTTTTGTGTTAGCTTGCTGTATTATCCGCGTTCTATACCATGTTTTGCGTTAACTTGCTGTATTACCCGCGTTCTATATCATGCTCTGTTTTAACTTGCTGTATTACCCGCGTTCTATACCATGTTCTGTTTTAACTTGCTGCATTACCCGCGTTCTTTAACATGTTTTGCGTTAGCTTGCTGTATTACCCGTGTTTTATACCATGTTGTGTGTTAGCCTGCTGTTTTACATGTGTTCTATACAATGTTCTGTTTTAACTTGCTGTATTATCCGCGTTCTATAGCATGTTTGTTAGTTTGCTGTTTTACCCGTATTCTATACCATGTTATGTGTCAAGTTGTGGTATTGCGCGTATTCTATTCCATGTTCTGTAATAAGCTACGGTATTAACCTTGTTCTATACCATGTTCTGTATAACCTTGCTGTATTACCAGTGTTCTATACCATGTTCTGTGGTAGATTGCCATATTATTAGCCGTCTCTACAAGAGCGCATGAAAGAGAATAAATAGTAATATCGACGTTGTGAGCAATGTGACTATTCATAATTTTAATATTATGAATGACATGTGAGTGGGAGTTTTAATGTATCGTGATGCAGGCTTAAAATTGTTTTGTTTTAGACTAATTATACTTTATATAGCTCACTCTTGGTCTTATTTGTTTATTTTACAATTACAGCAAAATTCCCTCGGTAAACACGTGAATATTCCAATACAGATTTCATATTCGTATTGATAGTATCTTCTGATTCGAGACTTTGTTTATATGTTATAGCTCAACGGTTTGCGCACCTTGAACTTGGCTGCCTATTGGGACGCTAGCCTTCACAAATAAGTATTGTTAAATTTATGTCTAATCTCCTCTATTGTCAGGGACGTACATACAAGTCCAGAACGCAATTAAATTATTAACCAGTAAAATAAAATGTACTGTGATATTGTAACAAAAAAAATGTATAGGCAAAACAACAGTGTGGCGTTACGTGAATTGATTACGGCTTCCGTAGTCTTCACTGCAAATCATCACGTTTTACAGCAAGTATTGGATATGTGTATATATTAAGCTCGCATAACGAATAAAAAAGAGATAAGGACAGCATGCTTGGTTTGTTTTGTTTTCCTCACGCCTACTACTTGCTACTCTTTTCCGCCCGTCACTCTTTGGGTTAAGATTTGCAATTATGCCAGTTTTAGAGCTTGTGATCCAAAACGTCTAGCATAGTTATATTGAGCGTACGTAACACCGGTATATACTAGTGCTGCTATTTTAGAAATGTGTCTTTTCTTTATGTGAGCTACATTCTTTTCTTTCAATGGCATGCTTTACGAAGCTAAAGTTACAGACTTGGCTTTCAACCGCTCCCGTGGCCTAATTGGTTAGAGCGTCCTCCTCGGATGCGGGAGGTCGCGTGTTCCAACTCCGGCCGAGCCATACAAAGACTTATAAAAATGTTACTAGCAGCTGCCTCGCTAGGCGCCAAGCATAAAGAAGTTTGTGTTAGTGCTGGTCGGCCTGGTGTCAGGATAACGTGACTGAGTGGGACATCATGCTACAATATCTGCGGCATGATGCACATGTGCAAGACATCACAATAAACCGCCATAATTAAGACATCATAGCAATATCACTGAAAAAGTATTAAAGCTATGTACAAATCTAAATCACACACACACACACAAACTTAGCTTATCACCACTGCTCAAGTTTCCATATGTATGCACAATGTGGAAGAGCTGTGGCGTATTATTTTGTCATTTATGCCGTAGAATATTTATTGAGGTTTGCATCATCCAGTCCAGCAGCCATTTCACGAACCAATTAAGCTTAAACCTTTAAGCTGCTCAAGCATATCATGTAACAATGGAAACGTATAAGTGGCTTTTATATAAAAAAGCGACGTTTATTGTTCAAAAGTGCACCTTCCAGTTATGCCAGATAAACACTTTCTTGTAAGACAAACGGTAAAGTGCGTGCATTTTGCTTCCACGAAGGATGTTTGTTTGGCTATATGACAGTGTAGGTTCACTTTTGAAAGATATGGACACTTTTTCGAGTTTGAATGTTTTGTGCTTTAGTTGCTTTTTTATTTCTAACGCAGCTTTAACACTATGATTAATATGGCTTCGATGTTTGCGTTGTGGCAGGTTATAGTGATTTCTCGCACTGGGGCATCATATTAGGGCATTAGTATTTAAAATGTAACATCTTAAATCACGCACTGAGAAAAGTTTCTTGAGGCGCGTCAATAACCGTTATTCGGGCTCTCAAGCTCCGCAACAACAGAGTCCTATCATTGAGGATTATAGTAATACAAATAGAATTTGCGCCGCCGGGGTCAATTCGGGCATTCATGTTTGTAACCAAGTCTAGATGCTCGATGTTCAATTAATAAATTGGGTACCACGTAAGAAAGTCTTACCGGGAAAACTGCAAGCCTGTGTCTCGGTCCAAGTATTTTAACAGTGCATGTTGTCAAAGTCTAGCAAAATCATTTCGGTGGGATCTTGGTGACCCTTTAACATTAGCGAGACATCATTAACACTTAGTGAGAAAAATATCATTAGACCTTCTACTTGGGTATTCAGATTGACTGCCATTTGAAATGCTATAAACGCGTGGCGTGGGGGGTTTATACCTAGTTGAGTACTTAATTGCCATGGGAACTCTCCTTGAGAGTTGTTTTGGTGCGAGTCTGTGGTCATCGTGAGAAATGAAATTATCTTCAAGCAGACGCCGTAAGTGATGCTGAACGTGCGTCTGTGGCCAGTGATGGACATATTGATGGCATCCAAATAGTGGATAATGCAACTTTATCCTCAGTGGGAATGTCGACACCATCACGGTGGATTGCATCAATGATGTTATCATTTCTGTTTAACGTGACTGAGTTTAGCCCCGTAAAAAAAAAAAAAAAAAAATTAAAAGTGTATACAAAAAACGAATATGAGTGACTGGGCTCGATGTTCGCAAATATGCAATGATAATTTGGATTGAGATGAGCTATGGCGAACGTTGCTGGATCTCCTGCTTTGTTACTTTGTCAGTAATATATTTTACAAGATCAGCACGGTCGCTTGTGTCCTTGATGAACATGAAGGACAGGCCAGCTAACTTATGTAATCATTAATGTAACAGGCGAGTTCAATAACTTGTCACAAGGTAGACGTTGTCCAGAATTTCTGCAATTTCCTTTCCGCGATGAGATAATGAAAAACAATTTCGACTTTGTCATTGGTGCCATATGCAGCATTGTTAGCTTAAAAAGCTTTCTTTTTATTTCCATAAATGCCTCGCAGGAAAGAAAATGAACATGAACGTCAGATTCAACTGAACCTTCCTTGTTTGGTTCCCTATCCTTGTACCAGTAATACTGATTTTTTGGCTTGCTTCGATCAAGCATCACACGCGAGTCCATGTCAAACGTGGGATCAGATGCACTTTAAATTTAGATGTTGTTTATACATTATGGTTTCGTCTAATACTTTTTTGGTAGGTTCCCATTGCCAGATATGCAATCAATCGATGAATCAGACAAACATTGCTGAGTTGCTTCATTGATTATTTTACTGACCGAAGCTAGCATTGCTGTCACTGATGGCAGTGTAATCGCCATTGCTTTAGTCTTTTGCTATCGAGTCACTAATTGTTGTAACCGATGTCCAATTGATTTAACCGCTTCCTATCCTAGATTTTTCAACTGGTCCGCAGCAAAGTTTTCAATGCTATCAACGATTGGCATTGCAACTTAATTAGCAATAGGCGCAGCGTACGAATAAAAGGCCATGGGCACCTTTGATGCATCTGAAACCAATCCTTATAGTACATCAGAATGTCCAATTCTGTAATATGCCACTAAAACGGGAATTCTCTGTCAACAACACGCACGAATAATACAGGCCTACGTATTATTACAGATCAGATCTATCAGGAATGTACAGTTGTATTGTCATGGTCTCTTCACGCGGGTCCATGATTCTCCCGTCATGATCTTCAAGGTAAAACTAAGGTTTAGCAACCGCGGATTGTTGCATGGAAGTTACAAGATCGTTGGATTAATGAATATCAGCTCTGCAGAGTCATTCGTATAGGCAAACCCAAACAATATATAGCTCATGTTGTCGTGGCTGATGCTAAAGCTGCCAACATTAGCGTCACAGTTTAGATTAACCAGTGGCATGGTAGTGAAACTGATAATGGCTCTCGCGATATTGTAGATGGTACCTTCAGGTCCTGCGCGCATATTTCGTTGATCCTCCGGAATGTTATTAACTGTTCTCAGTGATGACTGCGGGATGTCAACCACGTATGTTGGAGAGTCTATCAAGATTACAGTGTTGAGTGATGGATCATGAACATATATGCTGATTTTAGACACACACACATACCTCTGTCACCAAGGAAATCCTATGTTGGATCTCTTCGTTGATTAATTTAAAAACGTATGAGTCAGTGGGAAGAACAACATTCCACTTGATGCCACCGTTTGAGGAAAACAGAAGTGAGTTATTTGCGGGGAATCCGTGAAATTTTCGCTATCGATAATAGACCAACTGCGATAAACATGCAACGATGCTAGGACAGTATCAAGAGTGCAGCCTTGCTCCGCGGTGAGTGATGTAGAAACAGTGATATATTCGTTTCGCTGATCAGATCGTGATCATCGAAGTAACGGTTGGATTGTGTTTGCAATAACGCTCTGCATTGCAGAATTGTTTCATGTAAAACGGAACGTGCATCAGCGGGATAAATGAACCAAAATTATAAGGTTCGTAGGCCATGCATGCTGATTTACATTATAATTATAGAACTAATTTTGTATGAGCGATGGCCACACAAAAGGTTTCAGGTGGCCACAGTTGGGTTGTAGGAATGCAGTAGGACGACCCTGTACTTGAAAATTGTTCTTTGGAATATATAGTACGGCAACGGATTAGTTACTCGTTATATTTTAAGGAACGAATTATATATATATATATATATATATATATATGGTGTCGAATTCTGAATAGTATTGACCCTTAATTTGAATGCATTGAGCATTACAATTTTATCATATTTAAACAAGAAAGGTCTTTGTGAAGGGTCACTTCGACCTTCCTTCAGTGTTAAACTTGAAAGGCTAGCATCTATGACTCATTGAGATTTGACCAAGGAATTGCAACGCTGTCCTGAGAAAGCAATCATTTGAGCTTCCAACCTTACGCGCTTGATAGGAATCCATGTCAAACTCATTTTCAAAGGGAAATTTATAGACAACGTAGTTTAGAAATTATAGGCCGATGAGGATTTAAAGTGTTGGCCTTGGTTGAAACTCTTTAGTTCAAAATCCTAAAACGAATATTGCTTTTTTCGTTAAAAAGACCAGGTGGCTGTCTTGTAAGAAAATAGAACAGCATTAAAGGTACGCAATTTAATTTTTCACTTAATTTTCTATTTTTGATTTTTTGTTAATGTAAATGTGTTTGATAGGACAAGGATCTATATTATGTATCGTTTATTCGATTCATGGAAATCTGTTGATGCTAGAGTTGTTAGGCAATTTATTTCTTCAATTGTACAGTTACTAGTTCATTGATAGAATTGACGATTGCATTCTATACAATTTTTCATGTGTATGATTTCATAGGGTTATATGAAATAATTTACATTGTTAGGACGATACTAATTATTGTGAGTCAACAATAATCGCATATTTATATTTTATTTTGTAATGTTTAAATAATCTTGTAATTTAGGCATTTCTGTGAGCTAGAATTCTGTATAAATTTGCTCCATTTCCAACAATCCGCTAATTTTCTGCAAATTTTATTTGCAGCTGTATTTTGGATACCACAGTCTCCTTTTGTGAAGGCTTGGCTTTGTTTTGATGCTGTCATTGACGATGTCATTGGATAAGGATTTCATTATATGATTCAGACTAGTCATCAGTAGTAGCATTATATCTCAGTGCCCATCTTCTAGATTAGAAATGTAATGACTTGATCAGCTAAACAGTTATCACCACTGACTTAGCCAAGAAACAGTGGCCGTATTATACTGAAGTTAATATATAATATGATATAATAGTTTCATAAATAAACATTTTGTTTTTTTTTTCTTCTTTTTCCATTAATTATATGGATAACCTTACTAAGCTTTCATATTCATGTCAACATGATTTGCAATCTAGTCATGCACAATATTTTGTCTTCTTGTATGACAAAATGTAGGACAATTACATAAGAACAGGACAAATACCATTTTAGATTACTGGTCACTTCGGTTTGCAGGAACATTTGGCCAGTCCAAAAAATTAATTTAACATAAGATCAGAAAAATAGCCATGCTTTATTCCTTCAAGCACTTTTGCATCATCTTTATTCCTTCAAGCACTTTTGCATCATCCTGATATATATATATATATATATATATATATATATATATATATATATATATATATATATATATACATATTTATATCAATATAGCCAATGGTCTGCAAGCTTTCACAGCTCCAGATTCCAAGAAGTTTCAAAGGAAGAAAAAGGAATTGCAAGCTTACGCTTACAGCAAGATCTTTCACTGGGATCAATGATTTTGTGTGTGTATATAATATGTAACAAACAAAAATTCATAATATAATATTCTGGATGAATTCTAAACCAGAGAGGATATTAGTAGCACATAACCGTTCTTGCATATTCTGAAATGAAGCAATATTAGTGTTCCAACAGGACAATCAAAAAGTGTATCAATGATTCAGACTGTTCATTACAAAATGCACAAGGGCTGCACAAATTTTCATTTTGAACAATCCACTCCTTATTGAATGATTTTCAAGTGAGAACTCAGGACCTATATCATTTGCTACTCTTATAGGTAGTACATTTAACACTCTACAATCAAGATATTGGTAAGTCTGAATTAGTTCAATATTTCATTTAGTCTGGACCCCAACAATTATTTCTCTATTTCTCAGTGGACATCTTATAGAAAAGTTTCAGTACCATTCAATACAGATATTTTGATATTATAATCCATTAGAGCTTTAGCACTGGAGAGAAAGATCAAACAAAAGGCATTTATTTTTAACCCACCATCTTGACAATAATTTTGTTGGAATGTATAGCTTTACTTAATCACCTTTCTAAAGGATATTCAAAAAATATCCTGAATCAGATCCTTTATAGTGTTAGGTAATACTGTGTAGCAACAAAAGTGGAAAAATAAAGATTTTATCACTGTAACATTACCTACTAGATAAAAATTTATAAATGACCAATTTGCCAACAACTCCAAATATCCTTCTAATTTGCCTTGAAATTTTATACATGATAGTTTGTGAACTTAAATTAAGTGTAAATCAAGAACTTAAACAAGCCTTTATGATTCCATATAATACTGTTTTGGTTGATGTCCTTAATCCTTAACCACAAACTTTTTCCCAGCAAATATGTGCCTTATGTATTTTTTCAAACTTTGCTCTCAGTCTCAATCTGCCTCAGAAACCTACATCTAGATCAGTACAAAGATACCTCATCTGCATACAGAATTAATGAACATTCAGATTTATTAAAATCTCTTAAATTTATTTATGGACTATTTTTTTATGGCAGCATGTAAACAATTCATAAGCTGTAATAAATAAGAATGGTGAGATGGAGTCACCCTGTCTGAAACCCTGCACAGCGAGGGAGATTGTAAACAATGAACATGATTTAATACACAACATAATATGGCATGATACAAGGTTTTTAACTATTTAAGGATAGATTATTCGAGTCCAAAATATTTCTGCACATAATGGCCATTCTATAGAATCAAAATCTTTTTTCAAAGTTATGTGGGATAAACATTGCTGAAATATCTTCCTTTTCTATTTTTCTATCAAACTATATATAACACACTAACAATCCTAAATATATGTAATTTTTATTATAAGTAAAATAGTTTGCCTTATTATTTTAGGCAACAGATTTTAAATTCTGTTTCTAAGGCTGATGAGGCACTTTTGAGATCAACATTCAAAAGTGATATTGGTCTTCATTTCTGTTTTAAAAAAGAATTGATTTTCCTTCACTTGGAATACATGCAACAATTCCTTATTTTGTGTAGCTGAAAAACATTCATTTTCACCTGCATTAATGAGAGCTCTAACTACAAAAGGCCAAAAATCTGATAAAAATCAATTACAGAAATCTATAGTAAATCCATCTGAACCAGGTAATTTTCCATTTTCCATATCTTTCAATGCTGAGAGACAATATGGTAGCAAATGTGGACCTTCAAGTTAGTTCGCCTTCTGTATACACTGCTCCCTCGATAACTTGCGCACAATGGGTTCTTCATTTTAAAAAATATTTTCTTTAAAAAAAAACGGGATCCACGCCGGACACCGCATTATAAGCGGGTTCGCGAGTTATCAGGATGCGAGTTGTCGAGGGAGCGGTGTATTACTTAAATCTGAATCAAAGAGATTATCACCCATCCCATGATTTCTAGATGAATACAGATTTTTAAAGAAAGACATTTGCTCCCAGACTGATGCTGATGCTTTGATCAATTATACCCAATGTTAAAATGTATTTTAGGGTGAGATTATCTGCAATGCATCTTTTTCCAAGTTGCAAACAAATTTGCAGATTTTTTCATGTACTTTTCAAATAGCTTTTCTTCTCAATATAATACATTTGATACTGTTCCTTCATGAATTCCGTCTAATCTTGTGTCTAGAATAGTGATTTCACCATATTTATCATCATCTCTTATCTTTTTCTTAAGTATTTCCTCCATAATTTCCTTGAAAATTGACGTTTCTTTTAAAAGATAAATAACATATAGGTTTTTCCCAAGTATTATCATTTTAAGTTTCCCAGAATAATTTATTATCAACAGAGAAATATATGGTTTATAAAATTTCATATTCATCAAATTTATATTGATCATCTGCCTCAAGGATATAATGTTTAACCGTAATCATATATTCATGATCATTTAACAGACTGTTGTTTAATATCGAATAACACTTATGATCATCTCGGCTTTCTATTCGATCCAGCTTGGTACTTTGTTATGGAGCATGATTTTATCTACTTGGTTTTGGTGAAGGCGTCTACACACTGCAATGAATTCAACCTTTCCTGTTACTAATATTAACATTTTTTCTGGGGAATTTAGCTATCATACATTTTAGATGGTATCTTTGGATTATCTGATTGGTAGATATCTTTGATTTGATCACAATGGTTGTTAGAGGACCTTCAATTAATTCGAGGAAGAATACTGTCATACCATTAGATTAACATGTTATAAAGATGCATTCCAAGGGAAAATGGAGTAAATAATTTTCATTTTCTATGCCATATATATTCAATTTTGTTTGAATTACTTCTGTTTTGTGTGTAATATTGAGACTGAATATATCAAAAAGATATCTTTCTGGTGTTCAGGTCATTTAATTCAAGTTCCAGCCCTTTCACTTTACTTCTGATACCACATTGATTGGGTAATCATTTCTTGATTACAGGCAGTCATATGCAATAAGTTTTTCCAAGTTCAAGAAAACGGGCTATTTATTTTGCAAAGGAAAACAATTATTTTGCTACAATGGCATCAATACTGTTTGAGATTGCAAAATGGAGCTGAAACAGTCACCTTCACCTGCTGTTATCTGACCTGTACTTGGAACCCTGCCATAAATCTTTGTAAACGTCACGGAAATAGCAAACGTGACAAGTAAAAAATCTAATTTTGTATTACTGGAAGTTTGCAAAGCAATTGTGAAGTGTTTGCTATAGACAATAAATTGGTTTACATCGCAAAGAAGACCAAAAATGCAATGTTTGATTAATATTTTTCTGACACCATCAGATATGCCTTTTCATGAAGTAGTCTGCCTTTTCTTCAAACACTTTTGCTACCAATTATGTTAGCTGATGCAAATGATCCTTGCAAGCAGCTACATTTATTTTGTTCAACGATTCCACCCTGAATCTCATAACAGTAGATCATTAAATTAATTCATACATAAGTATGTTCTTGAGCCCTGTTCAAGTTTTTGTACATGAACTCCTTGCCTTTTATCCTCACTCATTTCAAACTTCTATTAAGGTTTAGACCTTTCAAATGGATAATAACTATGGCAAATTTGACTTAAGCATGAAGTTGCAGAATCACTGTACATCACCTCATGTCTGTCAAGTTACTTTTACTTACTTCTTTTCAAAAACTTCTTAATCTATTTCAACAAAATTTAGATTAGGTACTTTCCATAGAATTCATCTCCTCATCCAAATCAATGTAATTGAATATTTCCTGCCAAAGAGCTGGAGCTCTTTTCTGCATATCTTCAGAGACTGATGTCATAGAAACAGCCTGCTCAACAAGAAAGCTAGTAGGAATTCCAATCTTTTTTTCTTGTCTGCATTTGTCATCATAGTACCAGTCTGGATACCCACAGAGCAGCATCAGAACAGCATAAGCTTCACCATTATTTGGGCAGATCCAAAACCCTGGGGATCCTGATGCACCTTTGTCAAATGAGCAGTGCAGAAGAACTCGTTCTGGATCATCAATACCGACAAAACCATCCAGATTAACATGTTGAACACTCCATTTCTTGGCAGCTGTTATGTCGTGTGGTGCAAGTGCAACATAGTTGTATTTGTCTGTCCTTTTTATATCAGCTCTTGAATGACCAATTAAGTGTCCATGACTTGCATCTCTGGGCAACTTAGCAAATTTGGTCAAAGGTGGGGGGTAGATCTTGGTATCAGCTTTGAGCTTAATAACAGCTGTATCCAGATAATCACTAGCATATAATACCTCAGGTTCAAAGTGAAATGTGAGGTTCCCATCACTTGTTCGCGAATTCCTTTCATAGGAGAAATCTATAAACACATTGACCTTATTCAGCTGATGATTTGGAGAGACCTGTATCTGCTGTTGCAGTGGAACTGGGGCTGAAAAAGTATGATTACACCTGTTAGGTCAAGGCAGCAAACATTTTGGACTTCATAAAAACATTCAGGTCATCTACAGATGAATAAAAACAAGGATATCAATTGATGTTTGTTTTGTTTTAATCATGTAAACAAGGTTTTTGTGAAAGAACAGTACAAATGATGCAAAACAAAAATGTATCAACAAGGGTACTGTGAGTTGTACTACATTATACACATTATAGTCCCATGTTGGCAGTAACATGATGAAGTTGGCTCTGTATATTGTTCACTAATAGGTCTTAATGATGTTAACTTTTAGGGCAAAGCATGCAGCCCTGAACTAAATCAAGTGTGTAGAAACCATTATTTTCTTATCTGACTTTCAATGACCTTAATTTTTGGATGCCAAAATTTTTTTGTTTCTATCTCTCCCTAAGTTTTAGAGCCCCACAGTGAATGGTCCAGGAACCTGCTCTACAATAAAAGTTATTGTGCAAACTCCATTTTTCTTCGAGTCACAACTACACTGGTCTCTGCTCTTTTGACCCACAAACCATCACTTCTCTTAATTTAGGTACAAACTTGCCCCTAACCATGGTAAAGGTAAATGGTCTGGAACTAAAGTTATTATGTGAAAACTATTTCCTTTCAGTTACAGCAACCTCGACCTGTTGATGCCTGCATCAATAGGCTACATTATTACTCTGTGTGTAAGCCATCCTAACAATAGCTGAAAATGTGTTAGGAAAAAAAACATTAATGTAATGACCTGAAACTCTAATCATACCCACTGTACAAATACAAATATCACTGTCAAATTTATATTCTCTATCTTAAGTAGGTTTTGTAATACACTTTGATCTAAGCCAAAACATCGAGAAGCAATTTTGTAATACAATTTGATCTAAGCCAAAACACAGAGAAGTGATTTTGTAATACAATTTGATCTAAGCCAAAACACAGAGAAGTGATTTTGTAATACAATTTACACAAATAACAAGATAAACCAAGACGATAAAAAAATGTATAAACTTTAGGAAAGGTGAAATACTTGTTTAAATGTATATCTGCTCTTCCCCATAAAACTTTTATCAAATAATGGAGATGAGTGAATCGTTCCTACAAAATGAAGGTATAAGAAGTTATGAGGCCCTCTTTCGCAAGTTTAACCAGTGAAAAACCATTGTCCTTCCAATGCTTGACTTCTCAAAGTCTTTAAAACAGTCACTCTGCAGACTGCTGTATAGCTTGCTCGACAAATTCTTCATCACCAGCAGTTGTACTGAAGGATGGCTTTGTTATGAAGCACAGCCAGTGATGCTCCTGATATATGGGAATGACAGCTGGTACATCAATCAGGTTGTCTGCACATGACTGCCTTTTTTCATCATTCACTATGGTCAGCCATCTGACCAGATTCAACTATAAAAGGACCAAATGATAGACTGGTCCAATAGGTGACCTGTGAGATTAAAATGGCAATCAATGCTATCTCCTTAAAATAACCATCAGAGGTCATTTTTTGCAATATTGTAAAAGCAAGGATCCTTACACAGTCACCCATACCTGGAGACTGAGTTAACATTTGACCGGTCCCAGAGAACCCTGAATATATAAACAAGATTACTGTCAAACTGAAGGCCTATCTTCCTCCATAAACCCCTTGACCTAAGGCATACTGCTACCAAGGATGAGTTTTAGATCTATAATGTGTGCAAGATGACTGCCATTTTTGTTTGTTCTTCAATTCCAAAATATATATATATATATATATATATATATATATATATATATATATATATATATATATATATATATATATATATTACTGGGCTGATAATGTCGTAACTTCACTTTTTCATGTCATGCTGCAGGCTTGACTCTGAAAGACTTTCTTCTATATGATAAACTTAATTCACTTGCATAGACTTTACAAAATGCATAATATGATCCAACTCATAACTTTAAGAATATGGAAAACATAAAGGAATACTCTTCCATATAAAGCTAATTGTAACTCAACATATTTTATTCTCATTCAAATATGTTTCATAGGCCACCATTTTTCCACAAGATTGCACTACAGAGAAAAGTCAAGCCTGTAGGCCAATCTGTGATACTTACAATGTAACAAATGTCATAGAGAACCCTATATGTTATATTAACGACTGCCCACCTGCCATGATAAATATCTTTGGTTATAGTCTAAATTTTGAATAATCAAATGATAGCCTTAACATAATACAGAAATATAATCTTTCAAACTGACATGAGAAAAGTACTCAGAAATTCAAATGAGAAAAAATACCATGACAATGTTTATAAAATAACTTTACAAGCCATTGACACATTTAATATTTATTATAAATATTTTCCATATGAAAAGCTACAATTGGATGTCATTGATAAGCAAGCTACGAGAAAGCAAGTAATGTTCTCAAAAAAGTTCCACCTCCACACATAGAAAGTGAAGTTCAAAAGGCCATACAAATACAAATGTCTGGTAAATATGAAATATACACAAATAAAACAAACACTCAAAGAAACTTAAAATAGCGACATTTTGATACCAAACTCAGAAGATAATCTATTATATTTTAATTCTTTGGAAGGAGTAGTGGTGGTGGTAAATCTAAGGACCTTTGCCATACCATTAAACACTTTGTATCAACTAAAAGTTCTTTGATCTTGAAAGATGAGACTAGGATTAAGTACCCAGTAAATCTAGTGCATTTTTCTTTTATGAAGCATTAACATTTTAAGTATATGGAAAATGATTTTCTTGTCTGTGCTGTAAGACAAACAGGGCAATAAATCTAACAAGAATTACTGGAGTGTAGAAATAACCAACCTTCAAATCAACTTGCCCAACTCCAGAGACAAGCTCAAATTTGGTTTGGGCAAGCTCAAATTTCCAAGTAACTTGCCCAAGGGGAATTTTAAAAAAAAATTAAGTTTGTGTTCGACTGTTCCATTATTAATTGAAGCTAGTTTAGACAAACAAGGAATAAATATTGCTATTCTAACTTTATCAGCATCATTTCAATCATAATACCTGTATGTATATAGGGGATTAGCCATTGTTCAGGTCCCTAAACTAACCTTGGGCACTTTGATATCTGTATAAAGGTTGTTTTTATGCATGTTGCTGACTTTAGGCGAATAAGGTTTAACTGTTAATAATATGACTTGTGAGACTTCATTAAAAGGTGTGTTTGGAAATAAAAGGTACTCATCAATAATGATAACCACGAGGATTCAATTCAAAGCATGACCACTGAAACAATAATGTCACACTCACACACGGTGTTCATGGTATGTTGTTTATGTGGTAATTAGTAGGAGACCAGTAAGTAAATACTTCTTGATAAACAATTAAATGGATAAAAAAATATGTGTTCTCAATCTCAAAAGTTGGCTCGTCAAATATTTTCATGCATACCATTTCAATGTGACTAGATGATAAAATTAAGGCATATGGAGGTTTATATTGGAAGTTACAAATATACACCAGACAGAATGGACAGTGCTTTTCCTTGATCCTATAATATGAAGTTAAATAGTGCTAAATATCACCCATATATTGGCATGCATATTCAGTATTATGAGTAGTATACATGTACACTTACTTTAGTTTGTATAGTCTGTCACGTTTGCCTGCCCGCGATTACGTAAGTAGGGAACAAAGGAATGGGTTAGCGCCATGAGTATGTCGACCCTGCACTGTCATGGCGATTCGCGTTTGTACAAGAGCCGCTCTGTTAGGTGTCAAAACTAACATGTAGATGTTAGAAGCTTTGTGCTCGTATAAAGGACCCTCGATGCTGTTGTAAATCTCCCCGCTTTAACAGATGGCCTGAGGCTCGTCTGTTAATCTGAACCGACTGGGGTAGAATTGATATCCAATCGGAACTGAGGAAGGGTGGGGCCATCAATTCAAACCAGAATTTAACAGTCATTTGGGCTGGGAACGAATTAGTCATTGTGAAGCATCGTGCTGACAAGTTGTAGCAATAACTCCAGGAGCCAATCGTGATTTGGCGGGAAAACCCTTGGTACATTCAAGGACAGAAAGCTTCGTAAAGGTCAGTGAGTTATTTGCTTGACTGTTGCAGAATGTTACGGCATTGTAATTGTAATTATGTGCAGTATGTATATTTACTTACTAGAATCATTAGTACGTAGAATTACCTTTGTATTGTTTAATTTACATGCGTACTTGAGAAATGAGCTATGATTATGTAGATTGCTCGCTCATCAGAATTAATATTGTAATTCGCTATTTAGTTACTTCGTGGTAAACTAGTGTATTTATTTATGTGATATTCTAGATTTTGCAATTGTTGAATTAAATTGTAACTTTGGAAATGGTTGCAGTGTGTAAATTTAAATAATATGGATATTTGAATATTTGTGTACACTTGTGGGAGTTGTAATGTACAGAAATGCATCTGATTGTGGTGATATTGTTGAGAATAATGAGATTAAGAATATATATATATATATTGATGTGACGCAATTTAGTGATTTCTTTGTAATAAGTAGGATAACGCTCTTAATGCAACGTTGTTTCTATAAGAACGTGTGGATTTTTCGATGTGCATGAATGCGTGACCAAAGATGTAGATAACCATGATCTGATGACTGATTGATTGTTGATGTAGTGTGAGGCGAGATGGCTAACACAAAATGCTAACGTCCTTGTGTTTTTCGTAGGAAGCTTTTGGGGATAGAACTACCAGGTAGTCAAGTCCCGAGTCTCAGAGAGACAGGACAGAACAAGGCAGTAGGCCGAGAACAAGCCTAGTTGCTCGAGGAAGAGAGAGAGAGAAGGAGGAGGAGAAAGGAGACAAAAGGGGAAGAGCATAGGAAGAATCGGAATACGGAGAACACCGGAAGGAGGAAAGGAATTGGCAGAGTAAACACAGATGAGTAGAAACCAAGTAAAGGGGAAAGCCATCTCACACTATAATCACGTGATGAAATAGGTTGTCACATGGTCGAGAGGAAGAAGATTGGTTGAGAAATTAATATCGTTTAATTTGTATTAAATTGTTATTTTTTGAATTTCACCTTGGTGTTCTTAATAATTTAATTGTCGGTATTGCTGACTGGGGGCTCGGAGCTTTACCTCTCTCTATCACTAATTTCACTTCCTACAAAACAAGTCAGGGTGGGAATTCCACAGTAATTCAAATATATATTGGGAGCATCCCACCCCAATGCATAACAGTGGGTCACATAGAACTTCACATAGTCTAATCCCATAAATTGGCATGCATATTCAGTATTATGAGTAGTATACAAGTACACTTACTTTAGTTTGTATAGTCTAATTCCATCTATTTGACAAACTCGGATTCACTAAAGTCATCGGAGAAACAAACTGAACCGAAGGACAGTTACTTGTTTGAAGCTTCTGCATGCTTTCATAGTACTTGTAATGGTTTAATTAGGTGAAAGCTACCTTTGCATTGGGTGCATGGGTCAAATAGTTATTATTATAATCTTGAGGAATACCAATGCAAATCACCTGACAGCATACTGAACCAGGGATATTTAAACTTAAAAGAATGAATATATTATACATACATACATACATACATACATACATACACACACACAAATACACACATACACACATATATTTATACAATCTCACAAAGATCCAGTGCATTTGGAATGACCGAATTTTATTTGCTATATAATTTGCAACCTTTATATCATAATTGTTATAAGCTAAAATGAATACAAATTTCATAGGTGTTCCCTCAAGTATTGTCTTGCAAAACGCCTTCATTTACCTGCAAGTACTTAAAGACACTCACCTCCCATAAGAATCTGATCAACAACATGTTTTGCTGTCATAATGTAACTAGGTCCAACACGGAATCCTGTGCCACATGTACTGTGAGATCTGATAATGCCAACAGATTTTGCCCGTTTAACAAGCTCTTTATGAACAAACACTGCCTCAGTCTGATCAATGTCAGCTTTCATATCCCCTGCATGTCCAGGCAGTTTCTGAAGTGGCAAAAATGGCATATCGTGGACTTTATCCTTGGAAGCCAAATTGATTTCATCCTGTACCTCAATTGTATTGTTCTTTGTTGTTTGTGTATAAGATAACGATGCTGAAACAAAAAAATTGTGTTTAGATGTATGGTTTATATAACTGCTATATTAATGTCTATGTCCCCAAATTAAGCAATTCATTTCCTATCAATACAGGACATGAGATATAAGGCCCAATTAAACCTTGTTACCAGTTCTCCTAGTTAAAGACCAGATGTGCTTATGTGATGAACTGCATCTATTCCAGCATCTATTCATGAAACATGGAACACAATTCAACCTGACATGTGGATGGTTCTAAATGCAGCTGGTGCCTTTGTAACAGCCACTATGTCCATCACAGTGACAGAGTTGAAAATCTTGTTGCTACTCCTCCTTAACATACATATATATATACATACATACATACATCGATCCATCAATCCATACATATATACATATGTACATACATACATACATACATCCATGCATGCATGCATACATACATACATGTATGCATACGTACGTACGTACATACATACATACATACGTATATACATACATGCATACGTATATACATACATACATATATGGTCTCATTGATATGGCATTACCACTAATATACTTATTATGATACATAGTTTATTGTGTATTAACAGATAATAGCAATTTCTTTTCCAGCTTAGGCCACACACATTGTGGCCTTTTTGAAAATCTTGTTAATGACATTTCTCATGAATGGACAGTCATTTTGTTATGGGTTTTCAGTAAGAGACCCTATGGACAGTCATTTTGTTATGGGTTTTCAGTAAGAGACCCTATCACCATTTGTTTAGCATACATTAGCAATTATAATGTTACTGGTTAGAAATGTCATGAAACTTGGCACACAGTTTTATCTCCAAGTCTAGTTGATCGCTGCTAAAAATGGTGCCCATGAGACATAAAATATTGTTGCTACTTTTACCATCTTGAAATTGTGTGTCAAACATTAGAATACATGCAAAACATATGACACATGAATGACACAACACCAACCTATCTCCAAACATTAAAAACAAAAACCAGGGAGGATGTATTTACTTACTAAAATTCATGAAGGAACCAATTATTCCTGAAACTGCAATGATCCCACTGATAAAATGTCTGAATTCATTGATTTTCTCCTTTGGCCTTTTGAGAATAAATTGTGTTCATACATGATTCAACTGACTACCTTAACAAAACACAGAACACCAACCACTCCTCATTATAATGGATGTCTATTACGTATACACCAGCATCCCACATGAGAAAGTCAGGAATGAAGCATGGGATGGTCAACCTGACCCTTGCCCTCCATTAGGCTATTTGGTAAAGTTTTTAAACATGTTTTCAAGCTTATTTAACAGCAAACACTTCCTACAAATTAATGAAACCAACTTTTAGTGAAATATATTTATTTGATAATACTTACCCAATCATAATACCTTAAGAAAACTACTACTACCTCACAAATCCAGCTCTCCCAGGCTAAAACAATTTAGCTAAAAAGCTAAATTGTATTTGCCCACCTAGGCAGCAGTTAGAGTTATTACCCTCTGAGACAAGGACTGTAGCAAATCTTATGATATCTCCAGTTACTACTGAAGTGGAAGGCACGCTCTCTATATTGAAATAAACAGGAGAAGGCTGAGAGGGAGTAATGTATTAAGATTGGTTAAGTATTATCAAAGAAACACTTTACTAGAAAAAACTGGTTTCTTCTTCAAATATCTCAACCTAACATAATACCTTAGGGAACAGGTAAGAGGTGGAGGAAGATCTTATTACCCCATAGATAGAGACGGTCCATCTCCAGTTCTCTAAGGTATGTGAAACAATTGTCCCTACCACAAATTCAGCAGAAGCCATGAAGCTACATCTTTATGAGTCTGTTGAATGAACAGTAACCTTTTGCACCACAGATAAAGGTTCCTCCAGACTGAATTGAGCCCTTTAGGATGAAAGATCTCTGATAAAAACTTGATAAGAATCCTCAAGTCTCCATCCTGGGATACTAACAGCGAAGAGACAAACAGATAAGTCTTTTGTTTGTCTGATATCCTCACTTCTATGATAACATTGTGTGCCAGGAATCATAGAATAATAGGTTTAATTGTGATTGGTGTCGTTTCTGGTCAAAGGGCCTTTGGAAGTTTGGTATCGAGGTAGAAAGTGCCCTTGTGTGCTCCACTGAGAATATATTCTATTGCCTATTAAGGTAGATGGCCATCCCACTTAAGAGATTCTCCACCACTTGTTGTGACAACTGTTAGTTTTGAGTTTTCAAGAGTGTATTTTAAAAAGATTGAGACATCCAGGTTCAGTAACTCTGGATTGGGATTAAACACCTGCCATCATGGTTGCTCAATGCAGGTGAGGGAATAGCTTGATACCTGGCAATTCTGTTGCAAGACTGATGAGGTTGGTCCGAAATTTCCATTTGAGTGAAGTAATCTGAATGAGGAGATGCTACAATTTTTTGCTTCATGTATCACCTTCAGAACCTGAGAAATCTAAAGATTCTGAAACAGCACTGACTATCCAAGCCTTCTGGATCTAGGGCTGGAGAGAAATGTTGGGCTTTTGGCATTCCACTTTGCCGCCAAATAGGCCCATCAAAGATAGAAATGTTGGGCTTTTGGCATTCCACTTTGCCGCCAAATAGGCCCATCAAAGATCAATCCCACTGAGCATATATTGTGTGAAAACGGAGGGATGAAGAGACTGTACTGTTTGTATTAGTTCATTCTTGTGGTACATTGAGTTCCCAAATACATTAGAATATATCTAATTTATACATATATTCTTTGTTGAGGACATCACTTTAAAAAATATCAAAGAAGAATAAAAAGGTATAGGGATCTGGTTTTGCTTGTCTGTTTGAGGTAAGTCAAACCAATGAAGTTGTTGGACAGAATAACTCCATTCACAGGTAGGTTCTCCAGCCACCAACAAAAAACTTCCAAAATGGTTTTCATCTCAGGAATGGTGTAATGTAAATAATGATCCTGAGAGGGTCCATACTCTTATGGCAATCCAAAATGGTAGGAGATTTGCTTTCCCAGTCAACTGTGTCCATATCCAAACTGATTGCGATTCCTGGAGGAATTACTTTACGAGGCATCCCCAACACGAGTCCTGAGTGGTTTCACTTCCTTCGAGATGCAGCGTCATATTGTGCTGACTGGGAAAGTTGGTTCAATGATCACAGATTTCTCCTCCATTTAGACTATAGAATCACTCTGATGGGAGCTCAAAAATGTAAACTACGGCTAAGATGACTGCTGCTGCTTTGAGCAAACCACACAGAAGGAATTCTCAAACAGATGGATTGCTCCAAGTATACAAGGAATCTATCATTGGATAAACTCAATTCTCGCTCCTGGGGAAACATATTTGTTTTACTTGAATACGGATTTCAGACCTTATTGACCGAAACCTTGAAAAGGTATGAGGACAAAGATGTCCTTTTTGATAAGGAGATTGAGAATGAGAATGTGGGTAACATGTGAAATCTTGCTCGAAAATATAACTAGCCTATTGTTCTTTATTGACAAAGGCACATCTACACCTCTAGTCTCATACAGGAAACGTACACAATGGTAATTGATGGACAGACTAATGGACCAAAGAATAATGTACAAATATTGAAATGAGCAATTAAGGCTTGGATTTGGATTTTTTAAACATAGCCTTAAGAATTTTTCAGTCATATTGCTACAGTGTCTGCAGTGTGGCAGTTTATAGCTATATCTAGCACTGGGATATCATGCCGCTTACATGTAGCATGATGTCCCACCCAGGCACATTATCCTGACACCAGGCTGACCAGTCTTAACAATAACCTCTTAATACTTAGCTACAAGCGAGTTAATTGTAAGCAACATTTTAAAATAATGCATCAGCAAGGGTTTGAGCCCATGACCTCCCGTATATGAAGCAGATGCTCTTAACTACTTAGATCACTGGAGTCATATGAACAATTTAGAAAGCAAAAAGCAGAGCTGTATCACTAGCATATATATACCAAGTTTCGCAGAGATAAACTGAGGTATGCTCTGGAAATAAAAGTATGAATGATGGACAACTGATGAAAAGAAAAATGGATGAAAAATGTTGTATCCAAAAAACTGTGGAATGCCTGAAAAGGCACATCTAGTCTACTTGTCTAATAGATGTACCAAATTTCAAAGAGATATCTTAAACAGTTTTTGCACCAGAAAAGAGAGTGTAGACAATGAATGGATTGACTGAAAAACTAAAGGATCAAACATCAGAAGTACTGAAACAAGCAAAAAAACAAAAAAAAGGCAATGTATAAAAATAATCCACAGTAAACTTATGTTGCAAAAACCAATGTTAGAAGGTAGGACAATCAGGGTGCAACTCCTCTAAAGTATGACCCAGAAATCTGAAAAACATTCAAGGTCTCTTTAACATAAAGTGATTATAGTTCTATACTATGAGGACTCCAATGTCTTAGACAATTCGGGCCATAATGGCAAATAAGTGATTTACTATCATGATCAAATGATAAAACTTCATGAAATTTATTCATTATTTCAGTCTCTGTTACTACTAAGCCACATAAATCGAAGATGTGGCTTATATAGTATGCTTTAATAAAATGGGTTTGGTTATTTCTGATTATGTTCCCATAAATTCATTCATGCTGGACCTCTATGCATCACTAGTCAACTCAGAAGACCAATTAGAAGTAGAAATGACACACCATGGAACTGTCTATCCACCATCTCCTTGATCTCAGAAAGCTCCTTCTCTCTTTCTGCGCCACACACACTCTGCAAATAAAAGATGGGTTTAAAAACACCAAGTAAACAAGAGGCCTAAGTGGTCCTGATATTATTTAATGACTTTCATGGCTAATAACAGCTGACAATAACACTTGGCTGGTTTATGTAGTACTGCAAGAACTCAGCCTTTGTGAACTATATAGTATTGCAAGAACTCAGCCTTTGTGAACTATACACCAAGCTTTATATAATGTTGGTTTACCTACCATAGTTATTCTAATAGGGGTGTAGGTGTCAACGGGCACCAGGGTAATCAGGTACCCGCCCTTTTATAATTACCCGGGTAATAAAATTAGCTACAGGGTATCTATTCAGTTCATGTGAAAACAAACAACAAAAAAATGTTTCCAAGTTCAGCTCAAAGATTATATCTGAAGATGTCAGGAGCGAGCAAGACACAGAATAACAAGTACAGTTCAAGGCTAGTGTCATGTGACACTGATTCACCGTAGACCTCTGTCTACTGATCATATATTTTCAATGTGTGCAACCATTTGGCTATGTACATCAGAGTTTCCTTATTTTATATTTATAGTAACTTTAAAATGACATGTTTCTAAGAAAACAGATGGGTTTCTTGAATTTGAAACAATGTGTCACAGATTCATTATAGTTTGATACACACTTAAGTAGCAGTCTGTATTGAATAAAACATGGCACCAAAAATTAAGTGAATCAGGCTTTATCAATGTGACTTGCGGATGTTATATGACCAAAAGTTGTTAGAGGAGAGGGATTTTGTTAACACATTAACCCCTGGAGGTTTTTGTCATTTTCGCCTGAAATTCGAGTAGGACACACATTCTGAAAGCTATTTCTAAATGCATCTGAAAACACCCAATCCCAGGTGATCTTTTAATAATGTACTGCCTAGTTGTGTTAGAAACATCATTTTTCATTGGCTATTTGGCTCACGCATGAGCAGAAGGGTAAAAGTTGGAGTTCTTTTTTTTTCTTCCTTTTTTTTTGCTAAACGGACCCATTATTTTTGTATCGAGACCACTCTCTATTCCAAATGACAATCTTATCCTATTTTTTTGCAAAGGTTCATCTGTCTATTTGTGGTTCATACCAGTCTGTCTTAGATCTGAGACCAAAAAGTCTAAAATATGGACACAACATCGGATTCTGATCATGGACCAATTCCAAGAGATTTCCAAGGATACTGACCCAAAAGAAAAAGGGTCAGGTGAGAAAGCATGTTGTATAATGAACTGTCTTAACTTCATAATGTGTGTGTGTGATTTGGATTTTTAACATAGCTTTAACAATTTTTCAGTCAGATCGCTATGATGTCTGCAGTGTGACAGTTTATAGTGATGTCTAGTACTGGGGCATCATGCCGCAGACATGTAGCATGATGTCCCACCAGTCACATTATCCTGAGACCAGGCCGACCAGTACTAACACTAACCTCTTAATACTGAGCGCCAAGCGAGGCAGCTGTTAGTACCATTTTTTATAAATCTTTGATATGACTCGGCCAGGGATCGAACCCATGACCTCCCGTATCCAAGGCGGACGCTCTAACCACTAAGCCACTGGAGTGGTAGCTTCATATCTAACTTGTCCACCATCAAAATTGTACAGACATGTGTCAAATAAATTATCTATAAAATGCCAAAATCAAACACTGGGAATATTGTTAAGCCATAAAAACTCAGATACATTCGTTTGACTGAAATCCCTAAACAGTTACTAACCTCATCTGATAAGATGTATATTGCAATAGGTGTGGAATGACCACATGGCATCATTCTATAAACCATATAATGCAACTTTTAATCAACCCAGGTACAAGGAAACAACATGTATAAGGCCTCTGCCTCAACCATGTTTGGGAATAGACCATTCAAGTTCATGCAAAAGAGGGATACCCAGCATCGAGTGTAATCATTTTAAACAGGAATCAAGATTATATAGTGAAATAATCCCTGCACAAATACAAATATATGCTGAAAGCTGATTCTGTACTAATGAAGAGCAAAAACAGAAAGTAATTAGCTTTGTTATAGAGCACTCCTCAACTCCTGCATAAAAGTTCATTTCAAAAGACAATGCACTGTGATGATACAGTTAAACCTGTCTTGACAGATCACTGCTATGAGACCACCTGTCTTGAAAGACTAGGTTCTCCATGTACAGATTTAATGATTATATAGTGCTATGACCTGTTATGAGAGACCACCTGTCATGAGACAATTATGTTGTGGCAGAAGGGGTGGTCTTTGAATCAAGAAAGGGTTCCACTGTATTGGTGTTAAGAAAATGAAAACAACCATGTCAGATTTTAAGCATGCTGGGTAATGACCTTAGAACTTGAATAGAAGACCAAACCTGGAAGAAATGATAGCAAATACGGTTTATACTAGTTTTTGGAAAATATAGTCAAAAAAGCATGATCTGATATGAAATTATAGTGTTTAACCTGAAACTGCTCTTACCACAAAGAGAAAGGTTCATCATAACTGTTACTATAGATTCATAATTTGGGAGACCACAATTTATAGCTAATGAACAATTGTCAAATCTTGCATACTGACTGACCAATGAGGTAAAGTTATTCATTGCCAAGTTGAAAGCACTAGTGGATCAGACAGTTACATGCAAAAGTGTGCGATTCTTTTCGCAATTTAACAGCAATTGAGTCTTCATGCTTTCAACTTTTCCATACCAAAAACATTAAAAATGTTTGAAATCTCTCTTAACTAGGTGCTACAAGAACATCACTAATTTGACTTATTCGAATCTTTCCATAAAGGTTACAATTTTAACACAGATGAGGTCTAGATCACCGACACTGCACTGTACACACCAAAAATATAATTCTTCCATAAATGAATTTCTTGTTATAAATGTTTCACTTGTGCATCTCATGCATTGGGAAAGCAAAACAATCTATTATCTTTCTCATAAATTTCTGCGACGGCTCTGGTGGCCTAGTGGTTAAAGCATCCACATTGTATGCAGGTCACGGTTTCAAACCCTGGCCGAGTGATACCAAAGACTTATAAAAATGATACTAACAACTGCCCCACTAGGTGCTCAGCATTAAGAGGTTAGTGTTAGGACTGGTTGGCCTGGTGTCAGGATAACATGACTGGGTCAGAAATCATGCTATATGTCTGCAGCATGATGCCCCAGTGCTAGACATCACTATAAACTCCCATACTACAGACATCGTAGTGATTATGACTGAAAAATTGTTAAAGCTATGTTAAAATTAAAAAAACACAAACACACAAATTTTTGTTGTGTATTCCATCTCCTAAATGTCACAACAGACAAGCACAAATGTTATACAAAGATGTAGTCCTACAATCATGTAAGACATTTGTCTTTATAGTTTTATACTGTATGATAAGGGTGAAACGATACACCTGTGCTGCGAATAGAAAAGATTCATGATGTACAGCCTACAATATGATACAGTGTCAAATGATGGCTTTTCCATCTTCAGAGTGTGTGCATGCCTAGCAAGGTAGCTGTTAGTACCATTTTTATAAGTCTTTGGTAGGACTCGACCATGATTCAAACCAGCGACCTCCCACATCCGAGACAGATGCTCTAACCATTAGGCCACCGAAATGGCTCCATCTTTAGGTCAGTAGAAGGTGGTGCGTGTTGACATACTGACTGCATTTTCAGTACATAGACTACAGACAGACACATGCTTAGCATTTATTTATACACCATTCTCATCAATGACAAGATAACAAGATTACTTTCAAACTGAATACAATCTGTCAGTGAGTTGTATTCAACGTTTTTGGCAATTAAGGCAGGCTCCATTTGATCAGATGCAGGATGTTTTGTACTGCAAGAATGCTTTAAAAACTTTTTATTACCATTTTCAGGTGTTACTTAAACTTGGAGGACATTACAATGTTATCTTAAAAACAAAGAAATAATGGAGTCTCCTCATGCAAAGAAAGCTGGCTCATCTAGAACAAGTCTGGGCAGGGGAGTGGAGATGAATACCAACAAAATTTATCACAATGTACTTCCTGCAGATGCAAAAAGACAATGCCACATCTACATGTATTTATTTTTGTTAGTGAAGAAAGAAAAATACTGACAACCGAACTCACATTCTATCATAAAAGAATAAAAATGTATGCAAGGTAACAAAGTTGAGCAGTCTGAAATCTACCCCATCGCCAATTCTGTGCTAATTTTAATTATCCTGTCTGCATGTCAAGTCACTGATCAAATGTCTCTGCATAAAAGAGCAATTACAAATTTGCTCCCAATGTACAATTATTGCAGAGATGCTGCCAGGATTTTGTCTAATTGGGCAGCTACCCCCTTGTCACTAAAATAAATGGGGAGTAGGAAAAAAGGAGGGGGAGAACAGACACACTTCAACATTCACCCAAGACTTCAATATCTATCCTCTTTCTTCCTGTTCCACTCTGTTAAAGTTCTATTAAAATCAATATCTGTAAAGATGCCACCTCTAGTTGTATAAGTATTATGTTCTTCCTGAACATACTCTGTTAGGGCCCCAAGTGTCCAAGTGGTCTAAAGTGCTCACTGTTCCGGATCACTGCTATCTCACCTCTCTGCATGGGTTTGAGTCTCAGGCTCGGCTAATGTGGGTATGTGAGAAAGCCTGCAAGTAGCTTCTCATGGGGCAGTGCTTCTTCCCGGGGTTGTCCAGGGTTCATCCTCCAGTTATACTGGCTGCGATGTGTAGCCTATTATGTGCTGAAAAATGGCATTAAACTCTACAACAACAACAACATACTCTGTTCCTTATCTATCTATGAAATCAATATTGTTCTGTTCTTCTGTCTGAAGAGGGCACATACAGTACATAGCTAGCTTAGTCGGCTTGAATAAGTTGGGAAACTGTTCTTTATGATTACTATGTACAATTTTCCACAGCTCACATGTATTATTTTTTGGATACTTCTACTCCAAAATAAGAGTTTTCTCTAATATAAGCCCCACCAAAGTTTCACTTTCATGAATCACTGACTACTACAACAGATTTGTTATCTGTCTGATTATGCTTTATAAGGGTTTAAAGTCCATTGGTGCCACAGTCTGCTTGTTCAGACTGAGGTATTTTGATCAAGTAAAATTTAATATATTCTTAATTTTTGGTTTCATTCTTATTTATTTAGATTATCCTGATAGGGATATATAGTTTTCCAGCATTTTATCCCACAGGGCTCAATTGTTTGCGAAAAGAAATGAAAACTGCAGTCTACTTTTGGATTGTCTGTATTTTAAGGCTTAATATTCTACCTTTTCTACATTTAATTTCGAAATACAACTGATGGTGGAATTGACTGGAACGCCGCCTATGTACATTAGACTTTCGAGCAGAAAATCACTCAGTGGTATCTCCATTAACACTTTCACAACTCCAATAATCTATTTCAAAACTTATTATATTAAATTATAGTCACTGTTACTATCATCAGCCAGCATTTGCAGAATGAAATTGTTATCTCAAGATAAACAATGGTGGAAACCCAGATTTTAAAAACACATCTGTAAAAATGCCTTGATACAAGGTTCAAACTGAACCATATTGCTTGTTCCAGGGCCCCATGTGCCAATCATATTTAGCTGAACAATTGTTTATGTCAAGTGTAACGCATTAGTGTTGTAGCTTTCAAACCCAACCAAAGTAAATCGGATGCAAAATGAAATAGAAATTTTGCATAAAATTGGTTATTATTCAAATAATCAAGCACTTCATTACACATGTGGAACACATTTTGAATGTATCCTTTTTGCTGAACATGCTGTTGGGATAAGATAATTAGCAATGAATGGGGGGGGTGCAGATTACAAATGTCACTTTGTGTTCATTTGTTTAAGTCAAGGGATTGTTTTCAATAGTCTTTGTTGTTTTTATTAACAAAAATGAGTGCCAACTGTGCCTGCAGCAATTGTCTCTGATGTATTCCCAATTTAAAGGAAAAAAAGGCAAATGACCAATAATTATTCATGACTAATAAAGATTTAAAAAAGTTGCATATGGCAAATAATGTATGTATCAATTCTCAACCTCTTGTGTCAATATCTGTGTCAGTAAAGCAAAAGCATCGATGCAAGGATGTATCAATAAATTGTTTTACCCTTACTGAAGGACTACAGTACAGATCATGTGTATTTTCGGAACCCCATGCATGACGGTGGGGGGTGGAAAGAGAGATGATTAAGAAAGAAAAAAACTCAGCCATTGCACCACGCGTCCAGACGGAGTTGCCACAGTAGCTGGTGGAGAATTGCTCAGCACACCATGCTTTTTCACAGATTTGTCAAGGATGACAACTGTGGAGTGGACATGTTCTCTATCAAACGTGACTCAGGCATGCTCTTCAGAGGTTCATGGAGAGTATAAAGATAATGTAATAGTTATAATGCCAAATCACATGTTAGATCATATTGACAGTCACAATGCCTTGAAAACTGAACTATTACTGCTGAATATTTTTCATTTAGGAAAGGCTGCTCAATGTCATTTTCAATAACTTGACGTTTTTACTGTATTCTATGAATTTAAATCTGAACAAACTTGCACACTGACTTGACAAGACCTTGCTGAGCTTCTTTTAACAGTGTAAATTTACCCTACTGTTTAAACATAAGTTATCCTTAGAGGTACGGACAATTAAATTCCAGATGACTGTTGATCGCATCTAAGTGTAAAGTCAGTGTTATCTATTTTGTTGTTTGTGTTTTTAAACAAAAGCTACTGTTATCTGGATTTTACTTTGGAGGATAACTTTTCATTAAAAAAAAACGGTATGACAAATTTATTATGTTTAAGAGAAGCTCAACAAGGGCTTTATGTCATCAAGTAAGTGCACATTTCTTTTTCTTCTCAGATTTGTTTGAATAATCTAAAAGCCTTATCCTAATGCAAAAAATGTCAATCGACATTTTCTCAATGTACTGAATATACAAGACTGGAAATTAATTTTTCTGTCCATATATATGATCAAAATAAAGATCAATGATTCCTGAAATGGAATCTTATTGTAAATCGTTATGACATCTCAGCCTTTCCATGGGTGGTCTTCATTCATGTTGGCTGTTCAAATATCAATTAGTTATTAGTAGTCCAGCCCCTCGAAGGTAGAGATGCCACTGGAATGCCAGCTGAGGCACAATGGTGATTTGTAGGTATTTCTTGCTGTCATGGAGAGAAAATGGAGGGGATTAATTGCCCCACTACGATGTGTGGGATTCCAAAAATACATGTGAGTTTTACTGTTTGTGGATATGGAGCTCCATCCTTTCAAACCACTTCGATTAAAATTTTTGTTCAACCATTTGATTAGATCATCATCTGAAAATGTTTACTAAATGTGGCACAAAAGAGCCCATATTCTTCAGCACTGCCTAACAAATACTCAAAGTTCAATCAATTGCATGCCTGATATTTGAACTCTGTGTTGTATTTATCAGTTTATCAATCCCACTGTCACTTACATTTTGCTGAAATCCTAATTGCCTCTCATTATCGGACTTGATCTGTTCATCCAAACGTGAATCATCAGTGTACTCTGAGAATCTGTCAATGTTTTCTAAAGAATCTTCATCTGGATCATCTATTTCATCAGTACACCGTAGACTATTTTCGATTTCATCGAGAGCCTGGCACAGAAGTTCATCTTCGCTATCAGTGCCCCACATGTTGTAACAATTGACAACACTCAAACAAGTATCATCTAAGTTTCTCACTCAATGGCTTAAATATCTCTGCATCATTTTCATCATGTGACAAAAACACCCACAGATGCTCTAACCACTAGGCCAATGGAGCGGTTCCCTTGCCCGTCTCTTGCTAAATAAAGAAATTCAAACACATATCATATAGACAGTTGTAGATTAATTTCTGGAATTCAGCTTTCCAGCATTGTAATATAACCATTCCCATCTAGAATTATTTGAGACAGTTGAATACATTCCTTCCTCCCTACACATACAGGGAATCAATTCAGTATTGTATACATTAATATTTTATCTTGTCTTACTTATATTATCTACCAATGATTGACTATCTGCTCTTAATTGGCACCAAACTAATCAAAAATAGTGACATATCTCTGTCAAACAATAAAACTGATCCTGTACAAAATGTTACCAAGCTCACTAGGTAAACAAATGTGTACTCCAGTAACAATATTCTATTCAAATATTTGCAAAAAAGTATTTTCATTTAAATGTTTGCTTCTTCGCTTCAGCTTTAGGAAATATATGCCAATTTCAGCCAAAACCCTTAAACTGTTGATGATGCTGATTCTGACAACCAAAACTGCTGCTGGCATTGGAAATGTGACCAATATGGCTTGCTTCCAATTACAAAGATGTGTGGAATAAAAGAGCTTATTATATATGTATGTATGTATGTATGTATATATATATATATATATATATATATATATATATATATATATATATATATATATACACACACACACACACTGTATATAATGCCTCAAGATATTTTATATTTTCAAACAATATAATGGATATTATTTGGGGCAGGGGTATAAAAAAAACAGCAAGATTTTTGGGTGGGTTGGAGGTTGAAATTTGTTCAAATAAATTCCCGCAGCCCAACCCTCCTTGAAAATTGAATGATATATCACTAATGCCAAATGATAAACTCATGAGCCATGTTAACTTTCTGGCAATGATCAGAGCATTACAAAACCACAATCACCCAATGAACAGACACCAAATGCAAATAATATTATTAGCATGGAATTGGGGGCCTGCAGATTATGAACCATGTCACTTTTGCGTTAATTTGTAGAAGTCAAGGGATTGTTCTCAATAGTCTGTCATTTTTACTAACAATGATGAATGCCAACTGTGCATGCAACAACTGTCTCTGATGTATTTTCAATTTAAAGAGTAAAAGGCAAATTACCAATAATTATTCATGACTGCTGAAAATTAAAATAATCTGCATATGGTAAGTAATGTTTGTATAGATTCTCTACCTCCAGTATCGATATTCTCTACCTCCAGTATCGATATTCTCTACCTCTTGTATGGATATTCTCTACCTCTTGTTAGGATATTATCTACCTCTTGTATGGATATTCTCTACCTCTTGCACGGATATTCTTGACCTCTTGTATCGATATCTGTATCAGTACAGCAAAAGCTATGATGCATTGATATACAGATGTAATGCCAAATCACATTTTTGATAATATAAATATAGTCACAATGCCTCAAAACCTGAACTAATACTACTGAATAGTTTTTATTTAGGAAAGGCTGCTCAACATCATTTTCATTTACTTGATGCTTTTACTTTATTCTATGAAATCTGAACAAACTGAGCAAATATTTTTTCAAAATAATCATGCTTTATTTAGGCACCATTCATTAGATGAAACTATTGCATTGTCTACCTTTTCAAGAATACAAAGCCACAACTACTAGCTATAAAATTAAAACATCCAATTTGCATGGAATGTTCTAAACTTCTAGTACAAAAGGAATACTGTCCCAATCTGCCTTTTACATTACAGACCCATATGAAAGCCTCTTCCTCTTTGACTTGGCCCAGAGTATTATAGTCAGGCCAGGGCAAGTCTTTATACCACTGGCAATTATTACAAAAATAAAATCAGTCTACCCCCAAACTAAACCATAAAAAATTAATACATATTAGTAAGAGTAGTAATATACTGTCAGACATTGCTGCATAGCTGAATTTACCAGTTCAGCGGGAAGTTCATGAAAAATGGAATATAAAGTGTTTTCACCCTTACTGTATGCATAGCTGCCAACCTTCCAGGCTCACAATTAGTGAAAATAGGGATAAAAAGTCGTGAATTTGGACACAAATTCGTGAAAAAATACCATGACAATAACTCCATCCACTCTGACTACTCCGACCATCAATACTACGCTATATCAAGTTCGCAAAATAAAAATAAAACACTACATATATGCAGAAATATTTATTTATTAAGACATGATACTGTGGCAGACTTGAACTTCCTCAACTGCTTGATCGTAAATTTGTTTTCTAAACAGTTCCGACTTCTTGCCTGCTGGTAGATCTTGGGGACTAAAATTGTTGACAAATTTTCTGCTGCTAAGGAGGTCCTAAAGTCTGTCTTGTTTTTTTCCTCACTAAAGAAAATAATCTTTCGCTATCACTGTTGCTGTGAGGAATGCACAGGAGCTGCAGCATTTTTGGTTCTTCCACAGGAAAATTTGGAAGCGATTTTCGAGTCCGGGAACATATGTCAGAACAAATGTTTAGCATGGTCTCCAGCTGATAAAGGTAGATTGTGTTCGACACAAGAAAACTCACAAATAATGCTTAAGCGTTGGTAGCCTGCGGGTCTTCCGCCAATGGTTTAAAATATTCCAGAGCTGAAATCTGCGAATTCTTAATTTCCCCCAACTTCTACGTGTTTTTTGCAACCGACATTCTTCCTCACATCGTCTCTGCGATGGCACACTGAGTGCAAAAAGCATGAATGAATATCAATGTTTAATGGCAGAATGCACGGCCAATTTTTGATATATTCCAAATTAAACTTCACTTTTTGAGTAATACATTTCTTTTTCCATGGTGGTGAAGACATTTTCAAAATCTTACATGCGATGCTGAACGGTAACTCGAATCAGTGTTTTGACGCATGCGCGGAGCAAATTTCCGGTTAGGCCCTAGTTTCTCTCAAAAGCACTTGTAAAACTACTCTTATACATACAGATTAAAATAGGCTAAAATGCTTGCGACCGGGCCAACTGTACTAATCGGCTGTAGATCTACTAATATCGTGACCAGTGGTACCGGACCGTTTCGGCAACTGCGAATATCACGACTAGCGCTTAACGGAAAATCGGTTATTTTATTAAAGATTTAAAATAATTGAGGATCGGAAAATTCGTGAATTTTTGTCTTACGGCGTGAATCCGTGAATCGCTAAAAAAGTCGTGAAATTCACACCAAATTCGTGAGGGTTGGCAGCTATGCTGTACGAGTGTTCATTACTGTAAGCACACGGTTGGACCACATTTTGTACTGATACTACTGGACCCAACAAAACAAAATGTTTTCACTCTGGTGCAGCACCAAAAACCAATGGTAAAAGTAGAAGGTAGCGCGAGACCAGTAAATGATAGCTCTCATGACATCCACCAGTGACGAGTGATTTAGATAGGCCCAAGAAGTAGCGATAGCCCACACTTTATGGGATTTAATTCTCATGATCGAACAGTCTCTCTTGGTGAGGGACTGATAAGCCCTCGTGAGAGTGAGAAAAATCCACCCAAGAATGGTGGATGCCAAATTATATGCAAAGCCCTGGTTAGCTAACAAGACGTCACACCAACCCTTTAACACCAACCCTTTTTTAGCCCTTTTCGTGGCAGCCAAATAGAACCATAAAGTCTCATCTAGGTGGTCCTCAGCCAAAACACAGGTGACAAAGAGGAGAAAACAAGTCACAATTACCATCAAACCTTAAACTAACCCTTTTCCACAGGCATGTCAGGAAATTCACTCCTTCTCACAGATGTAAACAAGAGTAAGAAAAGTCTTAAGTGTCAGGGTCTTGAAGGACGATCACTTAGTAGTTCATAAAGTGGTTCTGACAATGCCCACAAAGTGCATGATAGATTGCATCTAGCACTAGTGAGCAAGATATTGGCCTGTTAAGCTCAAGATGACTAACAAGATCTGAAAGATGAGGATCTGACCCAACTGAAGGACCCTACAGAACTGGAGTGTGTTTGATATGGCTGCCATATTACCATTAATGGCGGAACTAAAACTTTTCTCCCTTCAACAAGGAAGTGAAGAAAATCTGGCACTGCCCTCAGGGATGACAGCTGCTGTTGTTGGCTTGACTTTGCTTGCAAAGATTTAGGAAGGGGGATGTCCTTGTCTATTGCATGCACACTGTTAGCTGATGAGCCCAATACGGGACAGGCACATTCGTCTAGAGAGGCTGCAGGGGAATGTCTAGTAAAATGTATTAAATGCCTTACAAGTTGACACAAAGGAAATAAGATGGGATATAATGCAGGTGCAGCAGACAAAATAGTATGGTACCTAAATACATGTATCTTGAGACTGCAGAACTGAACTGTTGTCAAGAATTCACACACATACACTCTAGATCCTCATACTCAAATATTGCCAATCAAATGAAGCTTTCAGTTTGTTATATTTGTTGTCTTATTTTGCTGATACAAAGCTCAGGTCTACATGAGACCTCAGATGGTCATATTTGTCCCTGCAAATCAGGGACTGCAAGCATCAAAATCGACCTACAAGAAAATACCCAAATGTCAGACCAAACTCAAAGTTCACATCTCAACAACCATTAAAATATTTATGTGAATGTAGATGACTGCTGATTATTTGATCTATTGCTGTATATTTTATTTTAATTTTGCATCTTGAAAAAAATGTGACTCTGTAATACCGTGACCCAGAGTGTGAAAACTGCCAAAATATCCTGCATGCCCACTGGACCAGTGACCTGAAAATATTAATGGTTCTGTCCATAACCTGCTGGTCCAAAATTTCACAGTACAAGACAAAATGGAGTCAATGTCTTAATGGTAAACTCAGGTAGACATGAATATCAGCCTTTGGTAAGGTCATTTATATAATGAAATTTGGAACATAAAGAGAAGTACAAAATGAAATATTTTGAGCATGTGTCAAATTTATTACATTTTATTACATTCAGCATAATATGGCCACTATTTACTGAACAGGACGATCACGCTTATTGTCCAGCTGATCTGGTTCCGTACATAACTTCTGTTCAGTCTGGACCCATAATCTAACCAATGATGACTAGTCTGACTAAAGTTTGAATATGAATTGGGATTCTCATCTATTACATTGTCATCAATGGCAGTGTCAGAACTAGTAGCAACCTGAGCCAAAGATGAGAATGTAGTATCCAGCTCATGAAATTAGGCCTGCGGAAAGGTGAGTTCCAGCAGTGGACTGCTATAACTGGAACTGAATCAAATGCAAAATGCAGCTAACAGTTATAGTTCATTCAACTCAGTTCATGAATGATACCCATGTCTGTAGCTCAGTGAATATTCACAAAGCATCATTAAAAGGAGATAGATTTACCTAATTCAAACAGCATCTAATTAACTTTTCTTCTTCACACGTTTGTGATATAATTTGTCTAATTAGTAGACCACGTGGTATGTGATGGCTCCAACAGCTGTTTAGTCAGGTATAATAAATGAGCTCTCATGGGCCAATATGGTTGATTACAAAGACCATTCTTTTTCAGGATATATTTAATGTTGCTCTGTATGTTGATACAAAAACATTTTTGAAATATTCATGCAATTAATTTTGTAACTCTGGTTACATTATGAGTGGCTCACATGAAAATTCACAGTTACAGTCTCAGATATCATTCATGACACTGAGGTGAACAAATTACAACAGCATTGTGGTCTTAGCATGCATCTTGTTTCCATATTCCAAGCAAATTCTGAAACCCAACTATCATTTTCATTTGATAGCAGTGAGTTCTTTTTGAATAGTTAATTTTTTTATTTCTGTGTTTGGTCTTTTATCTCCCCCCTGACATCCAGGCCTCCAAATACCTCCACATGTTAATGTTGGGAATCGGAGGTTAGCATGTGTTATCAGACCACATAGAATCAATAGAGTCTTTATTTCAATTATCTAGAGAACGCATATTACACACAATTTATGTATATTCTCACATCACCCAGATTCACAAGAAATCAGAAACAATTCACAATTACATATATGTCACCTAAATTTTACTATTTCTTTTAATAAAGATAACACTGTACATTAAACTGCTCAATATGCATAAAAATCTAACTGGCCAAATGGACTGGCTGCTCATTTTTTGCCCCAGTCTGCCATGAAACTGGCTGGCATCAGACTGGCGGAAATTTTGCACCTTGCTGTGATCCAGTTCATTGCATAAGGTGTCTTTAACAAGTAAAGTGGCAGTGGTGTCAGGGGTTGTTGAATTAGAAGGTACCAAATATATAGACAACGTCATGGTCAAAACCGCTGCATCTTTTATGGTGTCGGAAGAGGGATCCAGCTTTAGTGTTCTCAGGCAATTACTGAGGTCACAACTCAGATCCAGTGATTGAACTTACATCTGCTCTTTTCTGAAGAGTTTGCAAAGCTTAAAAGAGAAATAGGGAGTTACAAATTACTGAAAACCATGGGAAAGAAAAGGAACAATAAATCTAGACTTGCAAATATTGACATATTTGATGAAGAGAGCCCATTGTTTTCAGGGAATGCTAGTGATAATTTTACAGGCAGATACATGTAGGTCACATTCAAATGGTAGTACATTAATTAGAAAACAAGTATCAAGTAAACTTGGTGCAGAGGAACAAATATCTGATTTTATTCCTGACAGAGAAGAAATGTCATGTGAACAAGAAGGGTGTTACAACATGTAACAAACTTGCACACAGACTGCAAGAGTCCAAATTCTAAGGATAGAGTTCAAGAAAAAGCAGAGGGTCCAACTGGAGATTGGGGCAACTAACAGGAAACAGGAAGTCAGTTTAATACTGCTCTGCTTGAGGCTGTAACTGTTGCTTCAATTCAACAGTCAAACAGATCTATCAATGAGAGTATTAGAGAATTAGCGCATGCTGTTGTAAACAGAAATGCAAGGAAATGTACAACTTAGCCATAGCTGAGCAATTTGGGATGTGGGAAGACAAGAGTAAAGGACTTAACAGTACAGATCCTCAAATGACTATGTCCAGTTTCGAGTCAGGCAGCAATGAAAATTTGCAACATATTTCAGAGTAATAATTCAACTATTAGAAGCTGTAGACATACATATATCAAACATGAAAGTGCAATGTTACCTTCTTTTAATGGTACAAAGCAGTGGAAAGAGTGGTTTAATGGGTTCAATGAGGGTGCAGATTGCAAGGGATAGGCAAATGAAGTTCGACTAGATGAAATGCTGCCACGGTTAGTAGTTCATGCTTTTGTAGCAGGTCTGTTGCCTTGGCTGGCACAGTCAGATTATGCAACACTTATCTCAGAAAGTAAGAAGGTTTAGAATTATGGAGATGAGGAAAATATATGGGACGCAATTCAGTCAGATAAATCAGTAAGCAAATTAGACATTAGAAGAATATGAGGCCTAGTTAAAACATGTATGTGACAAAGCTTATGCAAATCATGTTGAAAAAAGACAAGACCTTTTGTGCTGATTTTTGGATGGTCTCCATGATGGAGCAAGATTTCATGCTGAGTTTGTGAAAGAACCAAAAGAACATACATAAGGCTATATTTCAGGTAGTCCTGGCCAAGACGGGCATAAGGATCATAAACCATGGAGACCAACCAGATTTGTTAACTGTAAAGAGTTCTGAGACAGCAGCAAGAAGTCAAACAAATCAGACTGTTATGACCTTATGGTCTTGACTCTAACAACTATTAGAGCTGCAATAGTGGCTTACTGTTCTGCCTAGCTACTACAGCTAATACTGCCAACTATACCACTGTTAAAATTTATTTTTAGCATTATACGAAATGCCTTGTCTTTTAAATAAGTGATTTTGTCACATAATTCATTAAGCATAATCTGATATTCTACTGAATTTACATTTCCTTTTACTAAGTGGGAGAAGACAAAAAGGTCATCAAACCATATTTTACGACATGCAGATTAGTTTTGAGCAATAGCTCATCATGGCCACAAAAACTGACCGCACTATAAGCAAGGGCGCGAGTTACTGAGGGATCTCCAAAAATTGAAAAAATCTGCTTAAACATCGAGAAAACCACAAAGAAGGGGGTAGGGGACGGGGCTGTTTAATGACTGAATCCTAGTTTTACAATCACATCTATAATAAGCGTTAATAATGCGCTTTTTCTAATGAAGTTGTTCGTTATTCTGCATAAATAACATTTATTTTCAGAAGGTCCAACATGTGAAAGATCGTTCCAGCTGGTTTCAACAACCATCATGTGTATGCGAAATCGTGTATTACTTCACTACTTTTTGTTTTGTTGATTAGACTGGTTCCCAGAGTGGTATTTAATAGTATACTGCCAAATCGGGGGTCTAGTAGCAGGGAACTAGACTAACTGTTGATACACCACCAAACAAGATTCATTTTTTTAAAAAATAAGCGACATTTATTTCGTGAGACAATCGTCTCCGTCAAAACTCAAGTTATGATTTGTTCAGTTAGTACGCTATTGATGTTGTGATTTCATTGGAAGTAATAGTGAAACTTCTAATCACTCTTGAGGATATGTCTTAGTACCAGTTCAGGAATTCTCTAAAACTTGCTTGCCCACAATGGTCTGTATCTGTGAAACCAAACTCTTTAGTTTACGAAGTATTCTTTTAGCTTGGTTGCCTTGCTATCTTTGATCACGGTTATTAATTAGTCAGTTAATTTAAGGTAGTTTATGCTACATACACTGTACCAATAATATTTTTAACGGTGTTCAATTGATCCATGAAGTGAGTTCACCTGACATATGAATGGGGACGCTAGATATTAAGTTTGTAGGATTTGCATGCCTTTTAACTTTTCTTTTAATCCACCTCCTTTATTTGATTCAAAAGACATAATTAATGTGATAATACAAAGGAGACCAGCTTTTAATTCAGTGCAATACTACAACAAATATTTCTGCAAGTCAGTTATTAAAACACTGTCGGCACTTAATTAGGTTCTCAGACATAGCTGTTACGGTAGATTGACACATTTTACATTTAAATACACATTGCATTTATGATGACTGCACTTATGAGGAACTAAAAGATAGAATTAAAACACAAATTTCACTTTAAAAAAATTATTTAATTGGTATTTATTAATAAGTATTAATGTACTGCCTACACTAGGTGTAAGTGACATTTTCATTGAACGAAATTTCCTTGAATATCTTTAATTGCAGTGTGCTAAGAATGTCGTTTGGAAAGAAAATGTAACCACTTATATGATTTCTTATTAAAAGTTGATAATTTCAAAATGTTGATTAAAATACTGAGGTCCTATCTGCCGTTTTCAACTATAAAACAAGCGATATATCAAAGTTTCAGTTACCAATTTTGATTGCAATTTTCTTCAAGTTTTAAGAACTAGGGATAATTTTTTGTATTTTCTGGTTTTAAAAAATGGGATCCATGCCTGACCCCGCATTATAAGCAGGTTCACGAGTTATCAGGGTGCGAATTATCGAGGGGTGGTGTATGTGATACCAAAAAGGGTATCATACTTTTGGACTAGCTTGTGTACATCAATACTGCATTTCTCAGGTCTTGCTATTGCAATCTTGACCATTATCACAAGAAATTATCAGAGTGTCAAAACCTGACTATGTGGATCACATGGTAGTAAGGCTAGGATTACTCCATGTATTACAAATTTGGTTCTTTATTGGCATTTTGAAAACAATGTGCCTGATCTTGCGGGATAAATCTGTCAATTTTGCAATAATATGCTGGCCACTGGTCACATTAGAGGGTTGGCCATTCTCAAGAGGTATTTTTTAACACAAACTCGTCAGTGCAATTCTGGCTGTAATAAGCATTTGGACGTTGGTCGGGGGGGATGGACATTCAAAAGAAGGACCACTGAATATTTTAGGATTTATAGGGGGGTAAGAAACATGTATGTGTAATAATGAGACACCTGGTAAATTCAATGAAGTTAATACTGCTCTTTAAAAACACACATTTCAAAAAACCTTGAGCATAGCTAGACTAACTACAAATTACCCTAGATAGGACCACAGGAGCTCATATCGTTGCTTACAATTTAACTCCTTTCTCGCACTTTAAATTCCAGCAACTCAATATGCAAGTCAAATCCTGTTGAATGGAACTGTCCTCTCATTGGTTAAAAGAAAATGATACCCTCAGTTTATTTATAACTTATTTTCAGTTGGCCAATGAGAAGGCAGTATTCCATTCAGTATTATTTTATCCTATATGTATGACTAATAGTTAATTTGTAAGCAACGATACAAGCCCCTGTGGATAGGACAAACATGGGGATGCATTTAGTTTAAGGTACTATAAAAAATGTTTAGAATTCTGACATACTTACACAGTTCTACAAAAAGTGTTTCAAATTTTACCTGTTTGCGCGTTCCACTTTGTTGACAAGAAAACTGCTATCTCCAAACATTGTAATTTTTTACATGCTATTTTTAGATTTCCACTTTTTATCAGCTCATAACATCTTAGGGTTTATGGGGGAAACATCATAAATATGTAATGAATTGATGAGACCCCAGTAAATCCACCAACGTTAATATTACTCCTTAAAATACATATTTCAAAATACCTTCAGCATTGCTACTCTTAATATCTTCTTGTTGTCCAAAGACTTATAAAAATAGTACCAACATCTGCATAGCAAGGTACTCAGCATTAAAAAGTTCGTGTTATGACTGGTCAGCCTGCTGCCAGTATATGACTGGGTGGAACATCATGCTACATCATGTCGGCAAGATAAAGATATCCCACAGCTAGACATCACTATAAACTGCCACACTGCAGGCATAATAGCGATATGACTGAAAAAACTGTGAAAGCAACCTTAAATATACAAGACACACACACACATACACATTCTTGTAATGTAACGAACCACCCACCCCCACCCCCGCCCCTAGTCCTAAGAGGGTCGAGGGCTTACATTGTAGGTCTACCCCGCCCGGTGAATGCACAGGTGCTCGATGCTAGCTTGATGTTAAGAAAAAAAAAACAATCATCTAAAGGAAAAAAAATCATACAGAGTGACAAAAATTCCTTTGATTACCCCAATGACCCGTTCTGACATAGGACCCTATCATAATATATATTATATAAGTATATATTAAGATAGAGAGGGTCCTATGTCAGAACGGGTCATCGGGGTAATCTAAGGTATTTTTGTCACTCTGTATGATTTTTTTTTTTTTCCTTTCGATTGTTTTTTTTTTCTTAACATCAAGCTCGCGTCGAGCACCTGTGGGTGAATGTACCAGTGACCTGACAATTTCTGGACGCATTTGCAAATTTAACATCATAAAACTAAGTTTTATAGATTGGAGGCGATTGCAGTGATAATGTTTGGTTACCAGAGATGATATTTAATTGCTGTCATCGCTTCTTAGATAAAATATTGGGCTTCAGTTTGATCTATGACTGCATTTAGAACTTGTAATTCGCAAACCATTGCTGTTTATATCTCACTGAGCATGCGCAGGTGAAGCCGCTTCAAGTCTGGTTTCCTGCTTCTCATGCTCCATGCTTTGCGCTCCAATATTTAAATGAGGGCGCTCACCAGTTATTACGTACTTTTGAGAGAGTGACGTATGTAAGCATATGAAACGTGCACAGTGGTGTGAATGTTGTCATACCTCTATGCTACTTTGATGTGATGTGGCTGACATTTCTTTGGACATTGTACTTGTGGAAATTGTTCATGATCTAAGTACAAAGCTAACTAAAATTACTGCTCCCTTGTGCTAAAAAAACAAACAAACAAAAAAAACAAAAAAACAATCAGCCTGATTTAGTCTAAAGTACACTATCTTTGGCAGTTATTAAAATAGGGAAAATGAATTTTGCAAAACTAGACAGTACCAGCTCCTGAAAGAGCAATGAATGAATTAACACATATATAAAATGTAAAAAGAAAAAGTTATCGGCTCTTTTTCAACAATTTACCTCCGAAGTCCAGGAAGTGAAAATGACCAAGTGGAGCTAGTCGTTTCTGAAAGATTCACATCTGGAGTAAGGCCAAGCTGTATACTCTACAAACCATATTACACCCATCAATCGTACACCAAAATAAAGGGAATTAAAGGTTCTTTGAAAAATACCTAAGATCTACAAGGCATTTTCAAAAAGTTTGTATAACCAGTGAGGAAACCCGGAGAAATTCTTTTTCTTAAATTCTAACCCTTATGCAAAATACGAAACTATAGAGCGCCACTTATACGAAGCATGGAACCAGATTAAGCCGCTTTGGGAAGCGATATCATGACGTAATAGCGATACATCCTGTGTCAGTACCAAATAGCATACATGTATTGCTGTTGCATAAAACACCAAACCATACCTTGATCTATGGGCACACCAACATCGCAAACCTGGGTTTACTGTAAAATCTAGAAAATAAGCATATATTGCAAATAGATGCATATTGAGCCCTTGGAACTGTTGTAGCAACAATTGCCGTGCTCTCATAATTTTCTTTAGCATTAATTCCCTTTCTTGTAGCTTAATGCACTCTGAAATAGTCTCGCGAGTACAAGCTGCCCCACAATTAACAATGCATTGCCATGAAAGTTGGAAAATTTTATGGTCATCAACTGAAGATGCACAACTAGATGAACCTCTTTGCCACAGCAATTGGGTTATTGCTCTTGCAGTTTAATGTAATGGATTACCCTAAAACTTAGTATATATTATATTTTGGATCAGAAGACATGCATGTTGAACAATCCTTTACTCGCAATAGTTTCACAAGATCCTTTCTGCACTATACAATTATCCTCATCATGGGCTAATGGAGAGATGTGGTATAGACGTTGATATATTTATGTGAGAAAATTGCTCTCCTATCTTTCAGTGTTTCTGTGGTGTATTACCAATCCTTATTGTTAACTGTGACTGTCAAAGCTTTAATTAAGTTACTATAACATGAGACAGTCCTATATCGATAAGCATACATCAGTAAAGAGTGACTATTATGTCCATATAAAAAATAACAACATAAATTTGTTATTTAGATTTTACAGAATGCCGTTTTTTTCTTCTGTTTGATGAGGTTACACTTGGTTAAATACGGTAATACCCTTATATTCAACATTGGTTGATATAATTTTCCCAACAAGAGCCATGCTTATAAATGAGGTGATCTTGCATCTGATTGGCTGAGCTTGTTATCACACTGAAGTCTATAGTTCTGATCAAATTTCGAGCAAACTTCTAAAGTATGCTTCACATTAAGACTGTGGCATGACGGGTTATTATGCCGCCACTGTGGTAGGTGTATTATGTTTGGGATGGGGTGCTCCCATTATTTTATTTAGATTATTACAGAAGTCCCACCCATGCTCGATTTTGGTAGGAAGTTAAATTAGTGAAGATAGATGTAAAGCTCCGAGCCCCCAGTCAGCAATGCCGACGGTTAAATGATTGAATATACAAAACAGTGAATTCAACGAATAACAATTTAATAACGATTCAATAGTCAAGTGCTTCAAATTTCTCAAGTACCCTCCTTCCGCTCGACCCTGTGATAGCCTATTGCTTCATTTGATTAGTAATGCGAGATAGATTTCCACCTGTCCTTGTATTCTACTCATCTGTGTATTCTTCTCTCCTATTTCTCCAATTCCTTCTCCTCTTCCTCCCGACTTTCTCCGAATTCCTTTTCCTCCTCGACTTCTCTATACTCCTCCTCCTTCTCCACTTTCTCCTCATCGACTCCTTTCCTCCTCCTCCTCGACTCTCTCCACCGACTAGACTTTGTCGACTCCGACTGCTCTGCTAGTCTCACTTCCGTCTCCCCTCTTAGAGACTCGGGACTTAACTGAACCGGAAGTTCTATCCCCCAAAAAGCTGGCTGTGAAAACACAAGAACGGTACAATATTTTCCTTTGCCCTCCCACCTCCCACCACACCCAGCCTATCATCAGATAACGGCTATTAAATTTCTTCGGTCACGCATTCATTCACATCGAAATACTCATAGGTTCTTGTATGGTAAAACAACGTCGTAACAAAAGCACGGTACAAATTACTTCTCATACATACATCAATAAATTGCGTCCCATAAGTACATATTCCTAACCCCATTATACTAAACAATATCACAGCAATCAGACGCATTTCTTTACATTACAACTCATACAAAGTATACAAATATTCAAATATCCGTGCTCTGATCTATCAATATATCCATATTAACTAATCTTACACACTTCAGCCATTTTCCAAATTCACAATTCAAGCATGTGCAAATTCTAACATATCACAAGAATAAATGCACTAGTTTACTACGAAAAAACCTAATAGCGAATTACAAAATTAATTCTGACCACAAGCTAACAATCTACATAATTCTCTACATAATACTCAAGCTCTCAAATGCGCATGTAAATTAAACACTACAAAGGTAATTCTACTTACAAAACGATCCTAGTAATTAAGTATACATACTACACATAATTACAATCACAATGCCGTAATATTCTGCAAAAATCGAGCAAATAACTTAATGACCTTTACGAAGCTTTTTCTTTCCTTAGAATCTCATCTCTAAGTTTTACCGCCAAATTACGAGTAGCTTCCTCGGAGTAACCCTATATTGCTCAGCAATCTTCCTAGGCGAGACTAAATTTTCGCTTGCTAGTTAGAAGTTATAATTCGGATCGCAATTGTTATCACAATTCCAATTGGGTGTCGCTGACCCGATCCAATCAAACTTAGCGGACAATGTCCTTCTCGCTGTCTGTCCACATGGGGACGGATTTAGAACATGCCCCGTTTCCCTCGCGGGTTCCTCTGATCTTAGGACTAAGCTGTAACACATAGGTGGGAAGTGGCTCTATCTATCGCCTGTGCCGATCCAAGATGCTGGGTCTTCTCTCTTGTCACGGTAATCTTGCGTAAGAGATTAACTCTAGCCTGCGGCAATGTTCAGACATCAAACCATGGCTTGTAATAATACCTTTGTTTATACACGATTTACGAACTGGGGCTGAGCAAACGTGACAAAAACCTTAGTCAAATGCATTAGTCGGTGGCATGCACGCATATTAATGAGGCGATCCTCATCTAATTGTCTTAGTTACCACTCTGAAAGCCATATTTCTGATCTAATTGTGTTCAAAATTGAAATGTTAGCATATATCATTACGAACCTAAATTGATTTGCTAATGAGCTGGATCCAAGCATTTTAAAGAGGTAATCTCAAATCGTATTGGCCGAGTTTATACCAATCTGGAAGCCACATTGTACATCTATTTTGATCAGTCTTTGAATATAGGCTTATAGGATCATAATTTTGCATGAGTTCGATAATGAAGGGATCCAATCATAATAATGAGGTGATTTTACATGTGACTATCCGGGCTTGTTTCCACTCTATAACATGTATTAAAGAAATGCATTTGATTACATTCTGTCTACAGCCAAGATCCTATTGGATGAGTGTTGGATGATTATAATGATTTTAAATCTATTTACTTTAGTAATTCTGTTTCTCCTTCGAATACGTTCCTTGATCACATTAATTACATATGGGGATATTAGCTTGCCACCCCTTTCCCTATCCATATCAATAGACAAGGGGCAATAGCTCTTGCCCACTGCCTCCGCAAGACACCACCAGGTGTCGCTAGTTTGTAGCTTCGTACAATTTATCCTCCGACAGTCCAGCCCTTTTTGTGTTCCTATGGGCCCAACCAACTTTCATTTTGGATTTATTGTACGGATTTATCGATCCTCTACAGGTTTTATGCTTTATTTTACAATTTCTGTCAATTTTTGAGCAATGTGTCACTTCGTAATTCGTCTTGTATGACCATCGTCCCACCACGATATCGTTGACCTTATACAAGGTCAATATGAGTTAGCATACCTTTGGCTGTGTTCGCTTACTCCGTCCGTTACGGAGATCTTATTAGCGGAATTCTGAAATGCTGCTTGATAATTTCGCTTAGTTTATTCATATTTCGGGCAGTTTTGATAGAATTATGGTTTAATTATTAACTTAGCTTGTGCATAAGTTTGTAACAGGGCCATAGGTTTCCGATACGACACTTTCGTTGATTTGTTAGTTACGACAGTGTTTTAGCGACCAAGTAATTTCAACACATTACTAGTTTCTGCTTAAGTTTGTGTTTTTGTGTGTGTCTTTCAGCAGAATGTCAGTCTAAATGACCTATATACAACTTAAGAGCGTGGAAGTCTACCACGACTCCTGTTTTGTTTTTACTATGTATACACTGTTTCTGATTTGCAGGGTCTCTTAATACGTAGTCAGTGGAAATCTGGGCATACCTTTTAGGTAATCAGTCATATACAGATTGGCAATTTACGCTATTAGCTAGTTAGTTACATACTATTTGTCTAATCTATGATTTGTTTTCTCTTCTTGTGTTGTTTGAGGAGGAATATGTATTGTACGTATGACATGCACGTTCACAGCGATCGTCCTTTCTGCATTGAACGGAAGGAAAGACGGAATAAATCAAGGAAGACAACATACGGTTCGTTGTTGGTGATACCGACCAATTAGGGAGTATTCACCAATTTTAGGCAGCCCACTAGGCATCGGTCCCTCTGCATGTCCGAGCATGGCCTTAGGGCCTGTAACTCCGGACGGATGGGGTTGATGCCGGTGTAGTGTTAAATTTTGACTCTCGTTGAATTCTGACCCGTCGGGTCATTTGTCCTGATTCCTATTTATGTTGTTTATTATTATGATGTTTTTATTTTTAGGTATTAATATGTGTTTTCCCTATTTGTGGTTAATTGGTCAGATTACTTTTAGTCCCAGATAGTTATCCTTGTCGATTACTCGAACCTTCTAAGATGGATCAAGGACATCTGATCTGTTGGTCCCTATTGCTTTTTCTTTATTTTATTTTGTATTGTTATGTCAATGGATATGAATAGTTATTAATTTTTTATATAGTATTTTTATAGTATTTTTGTATGATAAAATTGTTTTTTTTTATTTAAAAAAAAAAGGTTTTGATATATAGTTTAATTGTGCCCTATGGGAAGTTAACTGATCAGAATTATTTTAGTCCCAGATAGATATCCTTGTCGATTAATCGAACCTTCTAAGAGGGTTCAAGGACATCTAATCTGGTTGGTCCCTATTGAGTTTTCCTTATTTTACTGATATTGATATATCGATGATTGGCTATTATATTTTATTTATCTAAACCTGTTTTACGTAAGTAGGCTATTATATTTGCATAGGTACTATTCAGGTTAGGGTTGGATTTGTTTAGGATTTCTGGGAAGGTAACTGGGGATCCTATTTTATTTTGATCTGTTTTGCATATCTCCTTTTTTTTTAAATTTAAGGCATACATTGAATATGTGCGGTAGGTCCTCAGGCACCCGGCAATAATAGCAATTAGGATTGTGTGGGAATGGTCCTATGTGCTTGTCATAACTGGTAGCCAGTTTGGTTTGACCTGTATCTATTCTGTTAGCTATCTTTTGATCTTTACTTTGGAGTACGGGTGGTTTACTGTTTCTTTTGACTTCATTAATGATGTTGTAAAGTTTCCTACCTTGGGTACTGTCATTCCATTTTTTTGCTGATATTTTTTTTTTGTCATTAATGATGTTGTTAGGCTGTATATTTCGCTAACACTGTAGTCTAATTGGACGTGGCTAGGTTCGTTAAGTTTTTGTTTAGCTATTGAATCTGCTAGGTCATTGCCTGGTATATTTATATGGACTGGAATCCATAGGAATTCTATGTGCTGTTTATTGTTGTTTAAGCTTTTTAGCGTTAAGTTGGTTTGTTTCAGAACATTTTCTCCGTATCTGGTATTGTTGTTAAGTATTGAGGAGATGACGCTAAGTGAGTCGCTTATAATTACTGTCATCGGAGTGTTGTTAGTCTCGACCCATTTAAGTGCTTCTTTTATGGCCCAGAATTCTGCCGTATATATTGAGCAGTGGTCGGGTAGTCTATGTCCTACTTTGATGTTTAATTCAGGGATGACAAATGCGGCTGCCGTTTTGTCTGGTCCTTTAGGTTTTGATCCATCAGTGTATATCTTAAGGAAATTTGCGTAGGTGGTGTTAATTTCTTCTGTTGCCATGGTGTGTAATTGATGTTCTTGATCCTTTTTATTGTCATATTTGGTGAGGGAGATATTGATTTTTGGCTCTTTGTTGGTCCAAGGTTCGGTTCCGAAGTGCTTGTTTGTTTTATGTTTGAGGTTTCCAATGTAGAGTTGTTCTATAAGTTCGTTCACTAATTTCCCTGTAGGGGTTAGGTGTTGCATTTTATTGAAAAATGGTTTGTCACATTGTTCTGTCGCTATTCTAGTGGGGTGGGAATTTGGGTGGGATGTTAATCTGGCTGCGTATCTTAGAATCAGTTCTTGTCGTCGGAGACAGAGCGGGAGTTCTCCGGTTAGTACTAGGAGTTCTGCTAGAGATGTTGATGGTAGCGCGCCAGTGATTGTAATGAGGGCTTTTCTTTGTATATTGTCTAGTTTTTTAAGATGCTGTTTAGGTGCTGAGTTGTATATTTGGCATCCGTAGTCTAGTTTGGATCTAATCAGTGCCCTGTATAGGGTTAGCAGTGTTTCTTGATTGGATCCCCTTTCGGTCCCTTTAAGGTTTTTGAGGAGGTTGAGGTCCCTATTACATCTTTTAATTAATTCTTTGATGTGGTGTCCCCAGCTTAAGTGCTCATCGTAATACATTCCCAGGAATCGTGCAAATTTTTCGTACTTAATTTCATGATTTTGTATTGTCAGTGTAGGGAGATGTTTGTTTATTTTACGTTTTAGGGTAAATATTACGGCTATAGTTTTTCGTGTACTAGTTTGAAACACCGTTTGTCAGCCCACTTTCCTATGTTGTTTAAGCTATCTTGTAAGTCTTTAATTATATTGTGGTTGGAGAGGTTTCCCGCTCTCCATATTCCACTATCGTCCGCAAATTGCGATATTTCAGTTAGGTCAGATGCCAAGTTCTTATCTAGGTCATTGATCATGAGGTTGAACAGAGTGGAATTGAGTACACTCCCTTGTGGAGTTCCGTTTTCTAAGGGTTATAAATCAGAGTGAGTGTCACCGACTCTGGTTATTATCTTGCGGTTCGTTAGGAAGTATTCGATGAAGTTGTACATTCGTCCTGTTATGGCGTGGTGATTTAATTTCGCTAATAAGCATTTAGTCCACACTAGGTCGAATGCCTTTTCAATATCTATGAATACCGCTATGAGGTTCCTGTCTGATTTCCTTTTGGAATGTTGAATAAGTAATTATTAGTAGAAAAAAACTGAGTGTTTCTTTTAGGTCCGAGCGTTTTTTTTTTTTTTTTTTTTTTTTTTTTTTTTTTTTTTTTTTGTAATCATATAGGTAATGTAAGATTTGGGTCTTAGGGTATGTTTTCCTTCACGTCCGTGCTTCAAGTATATACGGAAACACTCGTCAGTCTGGCTACCCATTGTCGACGAGACATCAGTGGAGAATGAGTAGCAGAATAAGCAAACTGTTGGAACTCCAGATGCACCTGTAATATGCCAGGCGCCTCCTGAATGAGCTGGCAGCGGAGGCCATTGTAGAACAAGGAAGAATGAAAGAGGATGAGGAGCAGAGAAGAAAGAAAGAAGAGGAGGAAAAGAAGAGAGGGATCAGGTCTCACCTTATGATGAGACCTAAGTGTGAGGTGAAACCTGAGGCGAGGACGCCTCCACAAACAACAGTAACAGTACCACAACGTCAACCACAGCCACAGACTCTTCCACCAGTAGTACAATTACCTGTGGTTCGTTCATCTGAAAGCTTGGAAGAAGAAATAAGGAGGCCACAACATCCTAGACTGCGACATAGAAGAAGAGAGAGGGAAGTTTATATTATCCCAGAGACAGAAGATTATGATGCTGAGGCTAATCATCAAGCCTCTGCACTCCCATCTACTACAGTCAACTTGGATAATTACTGGAGCAGAAGATGTGTTTGTGGAGCAGGACCTGGAAAGTACCATTACTAACAGGTGTTTGTGGAGTTCCAAAAGACAGCCCTTTTCAGGGCTAACCAAAAACTCTAGAAAAAAAAAACATTATTCAATTTGCCAATGTGAGAATGTGGAGTAGTGTTTATATAAGCACTCCCTCCTTTCCTGGTGTAATTGTGTGTGTGTGTGTGTGTGTTTGTAAGCGCTCACGTACGTTTGTGTGGATGATATATTATTGGGTCTTGTAAGCGCTGAAGTACGTTTGTGTAGATAGTAGAGAGTATGGTTTTTTAAACCTTCACGTGTATGGATAGTATGTTAAGGTTATGTTTTTAGCTTCTCCCGTGTGTGGATGGTAGATTTTGGGGTTTGATTTGGCATCTCTGCGTGGTAGTAAATGGTGGGTTTGTTTCTGCTTCTTGACGTGTGTGAATGGTAAATTTTGGGTCTGATTTGGCTTCTTCTCGTGTGTGGATAGTATATTGTGATTATGTTTTGGCTTCTCAGCATGTGTGGATAGTATATTATGGTTATGTTTCTGCTTCTCCGTGTGTGGATAGTAGATAGTGGTTATGTTTTTAGCTTCTCCCGTGTGTGGATGGTATATTTTGGGGTTTGATTTGGCATCTCTGCGTGTGTGGATAGTAAATGGTGGGTTTGTTTCTGCTTCTTGGCGTGTGTGGATGGTAGATATTGGGGTTTGATTTGGCATCTCTACGTGTGTGGATAGTATATAATGTGGTTAGGTTTTGTCTTATTACCTTTGAGTGAATAGTAGATAATATGAGAAGACAAAAGTAGGGAATGTTTTCCTTCACCGTCGTGCTTTAGATATAAATGTAAAAAAAGGCTCGTCATTCGCGCCATTCTACGGAATAAGCGAAAAGAAGATGGTAGCAGTATCTGACTTGTTTAACCAGTTGAAGGAGAGTTGGTATTGGATGATAGATCCAGAGTATATAGTGGAAAGACCTGAAAGAGAATGGAAGTTCCCAGGCAGCTTGGACTTTGCAAACAATCTGAAAATAGCCAGGGAGAACATGGAAGGGATGATAGAAGAAGAGGTAAAGAAGATGAGAGGTTTCATCTCGCCTGAATGTGTAAGAGTCGGAACATTGAAGCAGTCTCTTGAAATTGTTATCAAAGTCAGGTGTTTTTTGGTTGATATCTTCAATTTGACAGAGTGGGCTTTTGTCAAAAGGGGACGGGACCAAGTCCATAAAGCAGAAGAAATGATGAAAAGGGTCTTGGAAGAAGAAGTCAAGAACGTTAAAGACACATGGACAAAAGATAGGAAAGAACAAGAGAACAGAAAGAAGAAAGAAGCATTTGAGAGAATGAACAAAAACTGGATGAATGTCCAGGAGAAATGTAGAGCGATAAGTCATCCAGACTGGATTCCTGTGTCGGAACAGAAAAAGAAAGGAATACTGGGAAAATTTAGGAGATGGGTAAAGAAATGGAGAAAGTAGAAGAAGAAAAAGCAGAAGAACCAAATGACTTTCATGCCTAACCCTCCCAAAAAATTATTTTTTAAATGTGGTATCAGTGTTTATAATCCACGATATATTCCCATGTTTATTTCCCCTTGACGCTAGGCAGGCCCATGATATATTCCTATGTTAATTTTCCCTTGACGCTATACAGGCCCAGGCTGTACTTCAAAGTACTTGTCGCAATATCGTCTCACGGGACCTTGTAATGGTAATTCCCATTGTCGCTATAACTCTTGTCGCCATATCGTCCCAGGGTGGTTTGTAATGCTAATTCCCATTATCGCCATATCGTCCCACTATACTACTCTGATGTCTTTCTTTAAATGTTGGTCTACATCTGAAAGTGTTCTACAGGCGTAGGCAATAATCATTCCATTATTAGTTAATAATGTGCCTAGACCGACAGGAATTGCATGTACAAGTAATTGCGTTTCCTTATTAGGATCGAATTACGCTATTATTGCGTTATTTTATTAAATTCTGTTTGAGATTTTCAAACGCTTTATCGTTTTTCACTCCATTCTCATGGTTGATTTTGTTTTGTTAAGGCTCGAAGAGGGTCATTGATTGTTTGATGGAACGCAGCAGGCGAAGTACAAACAAAATTAAATTATATCCATTTCAAATATGGAAGATAACTATATTCATAATTTCATTGCTACATGTACTGCATTACATTGCCTTTGTTGATTTTATACATACTAAGCATTTCCTTATTGACGATTCATAAACCCATGTATGAAATAACTTAAAACAATATCCGTTAAAAAATGACCCGGAAATCTGATCAAAATTCAACGCTGCGATCAGTTTTCAACGACTGTGAAAATCAAAATTCAACGTTAAGAACTGACCCTGGGTCAACTTTCAACGTTAAAAGCAGACCCGGAGGGTCAGAATTCAACGAGGGTCAAAATTTAACACTACACCGGATCCAACTCTTAATACTGCGGTACCATTACCAGCCAGCAGTTACTGGCCATTCCGACATCGCCAACCGTTCAGCCGATACCACCAGTCCAGCAAAACTGGCAATCTAGCCGCTCCGGTGGCCTAGTGGTTAAAGCGTCCGCCTCGGATGCGGCAGGTCGTGGGTTAGATCCCCGGCTGAGTCATACCAAAGATTTACAAAAATGGTACTAACAGCTACCTCGCTTGGCGCTCAGCATTAAGAGGTTAGTGTTAGGACTGGTCGGCCTCGTGTCAGGATAATGTGACGGGGTGGGACATCATGCTACATGCATGCGGCGTGATGCCCCAGTCCTAGACATCACTGTAAACTGCCACACTGCAGACATCGTAGCGATATGACTGAAAAATTGTTAAAGCTACGTTAAAAATCCAAGTCACACACACACACACACACACACACCGTCCCAGCATTGGAAATGTTTCGTTGAAATGGTTCCAGCCAAATAGTTCGTACGGGGATCTTAGTGATAGATCCGTCCGTCTACCCAGCCCCGTTGACATCTTATCATTCCTTTATCTTATCATTCCTTTACCGGAAGATTTCAATGAGAAATCTGTCCGTTCAACTAGGCCTTTGGTGCGGCCAGTACTGGTGATTACCAGACCGTTTGTATACAGCCAAAATACGGGCCTACAGCACCGTTCACATCCCATGTATATTAAAACCACACAGTCGCCAACCGTCCATCCATTCCTACATGGGGTCCACCCAACTATGATTTAAGGGGATCTTAGTGACAGATTCGTCCGTCCAACGTACTGTCGGCGACATGCCATTTTTTATGACGGAGATTTCAGTGAGAAATCTGTCTGCCCAGCCAGGCCGTTGGAGCGGCCGGTACCAGTGATAGCCCGACAGCCATCTATACCGCCAGCTTCCAGGCCAATCATTCGCCGGGCAAATCAGCTGAAATTGTCGGACTTCCGTATGTTCACTGCTTGTCCACAAGAGAGAGCTAGTGAAGTTTTACTGAGGATATAATTGAGTCTTCATACCACCTGGTATGTCTTCTCTAAAGCTGCAAGTAGACCCAGTTAGGCCTCGACGAACAATTGTCAGGAATGTAGTAGCGGTTCATACGTACGCTCGAAGCGTGACTGTCGCAACGCTCGAATTGCGTCAATAAGTTGTCTATGATTTCGTCCTTGTCGTTGAACATGGACATGGTGATCTGTATTGATCGTCTGTTTTCAGATCGCCTACTTGTGGGTCCTGAACGTACATTTCAGCTCTTCACCCCTTCTGGACTCTGCTTCAATCCTCAGCCTCTCCATGGCTAACATATGTTCAGGTTCTCTAGATTTTTCTTCGGCCTGCAATCTGGCTAGTATGAGCTCTCGTTCGCGCTCAGCTACCTGTCTGTCTCTGTCTTTCTCTCGATCCACTACCTCTCCGTCTTTCTCTCGTTCCGCTACCTGTCTGTCTTTCTCTCGTTCCGCTGTCTGTCTTTCTATCGTTGCGTGGATAGTTGCTCTTTATGTTCTCTAACACTGCGCTCAACAAATTGAGCTAACTAGGCCCCTTCATAATTTAATTCGTCCTTACCAATCGACTTAAATTCTCTAACTTATTGTCTGTCCTTTGCCATCCTGGTCTAATTGTACGGTGACAGACGAATTAAGTTCTTTATCTACACTCAAGTTTTACTGCCCTATCCGAAAATGGCCCCACACGTATTTATCCTACTTCTGGCATGGCCCTACTCAATTAAACCAGACTATTTCTTGTACCAACAATAAATAAACGGGTAGTACACAGCTGCAATGTCTCCCAGAATTCAGCATAACACTTACAAAGTAAACAAGGCTATATTACTACTGAGGAGTTGGCCTAAATATCTATTCTCCCAAAAGAATACAAATTTAATTCTTCACTTTCACTTCACAAATTTAGAATACGACACGAACAGCAAGGAATGTGCCTCAGTCTCTTCCAGTATTTCATATGACAATATGAGTAGAAATGGCAAGAAAATTCCATGCACAGAATATTAAAAAAAATAAGCAGACAATGATTCGATTCACACTGATCGCTATTTCTTGACAAGTACTATTGGAAATTATCAATGTTTAGATACTTATTCTATTCTATATTTGCTCAGACTCTTTACTCGAATAAAATGTTCTGATCCATTAGCTGCTAGTGGGGTTGATTGGCGGATTGTACCTTCTTACAAGGTGTCTGCTTTATTTGGTTATCGTTATCTAGAGGGTGATCGCCCTCGGTGTTGTTGCCCGGATCGAGTCAATATTAATATAAAGTGTGAAACTTATAGATGGAATAAAGAGCGATAAGAGCAGATATATAGAACAGAATAACACGAGCCCCCGTACACGAAATACAGTTTAATCAATTACACAAACAACTGTGATAATACGTTACATTAGGAAGATATACTTCTCTTTTGAAATAAATCATTCACCGAATTTCAAACACAAATGTACCTATATAAATAGCCGGTCTGTTTAAAAGATTGAATTAGTTCATCATAAAATCAATTGAATAAATCGAAGTCATTGCCTTGTACAACTTCATAATCTGCTCATTCCCGGTTCACTCCAACTTCACTGTGGCTGTTCTTCTTGGTCCTTTCGCCTTTTTTTTATTCTCCACGCTCTCTATTGTCTCGCCTCTTTCTGCCTTCAAACTGCGAATAGATCATTACTCCCCTCTCGTTATGTCAGATATCTGGTCAAGCCAAAAATGGCAGACCATAAACAAACCTATTTTCTTAAGATTAATGTACTTCCTAACGGCTATTTCATCACTGACTCGCATTAAATCGCACGAGACGTAACAGTTCCGTTCTCGTCTCAAATACACAAATAAATGAATGAAATTCATTAAATGATTTAGCTACGTTATTTTCAGCGAATACACACATTCAAGTCCTTAGCATAAACGAAATCTCACTTCATGGCTTAACAACGTTAATTTCAGTCAATACGCACTCAAGTCTTTTTCATATGTGAAATCATCGAAGATTGGAGAATTCACATGGATTCTTGTAACTCATATAAACTAAAGTAATGCATGAAATTCTTCCTATAACAATCAAGACGACAAATTCAAACAATTTGTCAAACTTATGTAAAGAAGATTATTGTACGAATTCAGATAGATGAATTCAAACACAGTTAAACTCATATCAAGATAATTGATCTACGTATTTAAACAAATTCATTCAAATATAAGCAAATAAATTCAAGCAAATCAGTATATTGATATCAACGAATTATATGATATTGACGCAAATACCTTGTGCTTTCAAGGTTTGCTCGCTTCTACCACCAGAAGTGTGTCCGTCGACTTTCCAGATATACGGTCCCTCGGATAAATGTTTTACGAGAGAATTTCTTCTAAATTCAATCTCGGAGTCTGCTATATTTTTTTCCTCTTGCAGGAAAACATACACTGACAAAATTTTTGCGATGGGGCATATAAAACCCAAGTAACTTCGTGTGGAAACATGCCCCTTATTTAGCGTAACCAATCAAGATTAAATATATCTACCTCCTTTTATAACTAGGTGCCAAAACTGTAGTCAGCCTGACTTGTAGATTTCCAAATAAATGAGTCTGGACAATTTCAACTCTGACATGTTCGATACAAAGATTGAAGTTAACCTTTTCCTTCCAGTCTGTCTGATGGTTAAATAAATGAAGGCTTAATTAAGAATCACTTCCTCTCACGACACATTCATTAAACATCATTGTAGTATAGCGATTTAACATGCACCTGTCCCCATAAATCGAATTAGTTGTTCTCTTGCCCAGATTAATATGCTCTTTATAGATCAACATAAATCTTCACCCTTACATACTTGGTCTTCTGAATTTACATTAGAACAAACCTTATGAAGCTTCACAAAGTATCTCCAGGAGAAATAAATCGAAACGTATGAATTTATCTAAATTTGGTTGAAATCATTATGACTGTATTTTTATGATTATTATGTACAAGAACGTTTCTTTCTAGAGATAAAACCTAAGGCATGTGTGTTATTTGTATTTATATTTGTTTCTTCTATGTATATTTCTTATAATATATTTGGAATCAATGCATATTTACCCTGAAATCTAGTATGATTGTACCATATTTCGAACTTTTATTAATAACTAAAGTGAATTTTTAGTAACAACGTCAAGCTTCTCTGACGTTGTTTCACATACTAGTTGTGCAGTTTCAAACTGTTTATTTAGGTATTGAATTTCTGTGCCCATGAGTGTCTAGTTTACTTCTCATCTGCAGGAATTATGCACACACCTAAAATACAAAAATGTACTCTCTCTCTCTCTCTCACTCATGGAATAATTGATCCTCACACAAAGTAACCTCAACTATCATACAATGGTCATGCTACATGACGTTCTTCATATGCCACCTATGAGCGACGTGATAAATATTGCAGGAATAAAACTGTTCTGTCCTGTTTGCGTCATATTGTTCTAAACATTTTGTGCCGGATTCCATATTATGACCACGGTACTACAAAGACCATACAAACACTTATGTTTCGAATTTATATGGAAAAATCTGGTTTTCTTTTGTGCAGGTACATTTTCTTCTAGAATATTTGCAAAATACATATTGCAGGAAACGTGTGTTCTGTTCTCTTCACTTCATTTTATATGTTCTGAACATTCTGAATTTTAAAATATTTGCCACAAAACAAAATTAGTATAGCTATTTGGAGGCATATGTACATAATAATGATCATTAACAATAATCGATACATGCTTTTGTTATCACGTTTTTGGGGTTGTGTGAAAAGATCAAATTAATACCTTATACAAGTAAACAATTAAGAGTGATGTACTGTTAAAGTATATTACCTCACAGATGTTGTTGAAAATGTCCCGTTCCCCCGTAGAAAAAGGTAATTTGCTACATTATGCCCAAACCACTCTATATGTTTGGAACATGTCTTATAAGTGCATAACACATAGTATGAACTGAATAACGAAGACTTTCTGAAAGTATCATCTATAATCAAGTTTCTTTTGGATCTGAATGCCACAATATATATATATATATATATATATATATATATATATATATATATATACACACACACACACACACACACACATTGTATTTTGTGAACTAAGATTGAATGTAGTTCAAGAACTGAGGAAAAAAGTTTGTGTCATTCCAAATAATACTCTTTGGTAGAGATGAGTACTTCGAAACATTTTGTACCGTGGTATTTCTGAACATTCCACTTTACGTACCACAGTATACCACAATTACATCTAGGACCGACAGTTTAATGGTCTGGGGCAGGGACATGCCACCTTTATTCTTTTTAATTTCTTGTCTATAGATGGAGAAGATTCTTGGCCTAGACTACAGCAGCATAACACCACATTATATCAGTTATTTTATTTGAAAAAGATAATTATACTGAAATAAAATAAAAATATCTTAAGATAAAGTTGCAGACCCCAACTGGCCGAAAATCAAATGGTCAGCACCTTATTGTAGATAAATTAGATATGTGTGTGTAAATTGCTGTATAAATTGTAGTCTAAATTCTTTACCTAAAGTGGCATGATTAAGCATTCTCTATAGTTGAAACCATGAATAATATATTATGCTGATATCTGAGAGCTTGTTAATAAAAACAATTAGTGTTCAAACTGAAGCCTAAATGGCAGTGAAATTTTGCAAACACTCGGACAATATAACTAACAGAGTAACATAAGCCATACCTACTTAACAAAACAAGAAAATATTTCTTCGACTTGACAAATTACACAAAATTCATCATCAATACATACTCTAGAAACTGACTAAAAATGATAGGTCCTCGTGGCTTTGTTTCTTTTAATATAAATGTTTTGAAAAGTTGGATTTGGCATCAAAATCTTTCCCAACATCCTATTTTAGCCATTATGCCAACATCCATGACATGTGTCAAACTAATGATCATAACTATAATTATATTTGTAATATTCAAAATCAGTTTGTGATGAATACAATTCTTTGTGAAAAAGAAGAAAAAAAAACTGAATTATTTTGCCATCAAAATGAGAAGATGCTACTAACATAATTTAATTCATGACCAGATTACTAGAAGGAAATTATCAAGTAATGGTACAGTGAAAATGGACTACTGTACGTACCATAGGAGAAAATACAGTGGTAAAATGGTATTCTGGTAATACTGTAAACCTCTTCTCTTCAGAGTCCTTAACCCGTAACAAAAATATCTTCTCAAACAAATTCATAACTCTTGTGTATGTTCTTAGTACCCCAAAAGCATCAGAAACTAAATCAACATAGAAACTTCCTACATTTAAATCAATATAGAAACTTCCAACATCTAAATCAATATAGAGATGTGTCATCATTATGTATATGATAAGGTAGAATCATCTGCATACTGACTAATTAGTTATTTTTTAAAATGATTAAAATATAAGTCTAAAACATCGCTGTACTTAAAGACCATTCTAAAGAATGAAAATCTGTTTCAAAGTGAAGAACTAACATTGCTCAGATATTTTCCTCTTCTGATTTAAAATCAAATCGTAAATGACACAATCTCAGATATATCTAGCATTAATTAAACCTGATTCAGTTTCTCAAATTATCTTTCGTAATAGTTTTTAATTGTATTTTATAAGCCTAAAGTTGCAACATTGAGATCAACATTCAAAAGACATGCCAGTTTCCATTTTTTCAATAGAATTTTGATCTTTTCTGTAATAGGGCATGAATAATTTTCATATGCATCATTCACAGCTCTTTTGATAAAAGCACTTCATCTGACCAAGCGAATTATATAATTCTATAGTAAAAGTATCTGAGAAAAATGATTTTCCATTTTTCATATTTTTTAATGCAGAAAGAAAATGTGGTAGTAAGAATGGACCATCCGGAATGGCCCAGGTGTCTTCTGAACATGACGTATGTATGACTGGATTAGAGAAGACAAAGAGCATACTTCTGACAGTATCATCTATCACTGACAATAATTTCTAGATGAATGCAGAGTTTTACAGAAAGACCTTTGTCTTTGAAGAGGAATACTCAAATCCGTTCTTTCCAATCCACTGTCAAGAATTGTTTTAGATTAGTTTATTTGTAAAGTGTATTTTGCCAAGTTGCAGAAAACATGCTGCTTTTCCTTGTCTACTCCCATGGTACTTTTTGCCCACAGTATAGTACTGTTATTTTAATTTTCTTCACAAGTATCATTTAATCTTACTTCTGAAGAAATGGTGATTAGATGATATCATCCAATTCATCTTAAGTTTTTTGCTTCCATTGCTGATCTCTTTTTCATTATGAACAATAAATAAGATATTGTTTTTCAACAAATCATTATTTTAAGATCTTCCTAGAATAACTGATTATCAAAAGAGAAAATGAAAGGTGTCTAAATGTTTTATTTTTATAAAGTTTATATTCATCAATTTTTACCAAGATATAGCGTTTAGCTGTATTTACATATTCAGGATCAATTGCTGGTTCTTGAATTTCAAAGGATCTTTTAACGAACCATGGTTTTATCTCCCTAATTATTTTTGAAAGCATCCATGGACTGATTCAAATTAGCAATGAAATCAGCCTTTTCAGTGAGTTCTTGTGACATTGTTCTAAGGTATTTAGCTCACTCAGACAAGTTAGCTTGCATTTTTGGACGATCACAATCATATATATATATATATTTATCTTGTATTTCCTCACACAGATCGTTAAAGAAGCTTCATTAAATTTGAAGGACAATGCTGAAGTACCATTAGGTAAGCAAGAAATAAAGATGGTTTTAATTGCAAAGTGGAGAATCAAAGTAGCAGGTGTTCCATTTCATTTTCTATGCCATAAGCAATCAATTTCATTTCAAGCTATTATATTCCTTTTTAATTAATTTGTGGGAATTGTCTTTCATCAAATATTCCCAAGAATTAGGCATGTCTTAAAAACACACCATTGTGCCACAAATTCTGTATCAGTTACACTTTTATATGTGACAAGTTTCTCAAAATGCAAAGTATTTGTAACAACTTTTACAACCATTTAGGTGTAACCTTTCCCAATAACACCATCTGAAAAATTTGACAAACTTATAGATCCATTGATGATGCAAAATGAGAAAAGAAACTAAGTGTATATATCACTGAATATTATTTGTTAAAATCATCTAAACAAGACTTATTTCATAGCATGGTATTTTAATCTAGGAAAACGATGTATATCTATGAAACAAAGGTTTGTAAGTCAAGAGGCATCTTTCTGTCAACACTTACAAACAGAAAAAGATTCCAAATATTGATCCAAACTGAAAAACAAGACATCTGCATGTCAACATATATCGTTCTGTAAATGTTTACAAGCAGAAAAACCTCATATCAAACTATTTGTTATTTATTTTCAAAAGCATTTGTTAAAAAAGAAAAGTAATGTGATTAGCAACAAATATGTGAAACAAATTTTTTATTTAGGGAAATATCACATGAAATAGGCTTTTATACATGTGGACAACATAATGTAAAAAAAAGTGTTACTTGGACCACTAGGAGCAAATGAACCACCGATGCACTAACATTCACAAATACAGTTACGTAAAAATCACATATATGGCACTTAAAATTCATTTAAACTGTGTACAATGTATTATAGAAAAATGTAAAATGCTTAAAAAAATTAATGAACATCGTGATGTGGATGATATCACTTTTGTTGGCATTGCAAAAGAGATGTTTATGCTGGTACTCGATATAAATAAATAATTTGATCAATCTAGGTTGGGGTACATGTCCAGTGGTTCCACAAATGGATTGTGGCAGCGGTCCATTATGGTTCCACAAATGGATTGTAGCAGCAGTCTGTTATGGTTTTCATAGATGGAATGGGGCAGGGGTCCTATGGTACCCACGGATGGTCTGAGGCAGGGGTCTTTTAATTTCCTTAAAGAGATTGTTGCTCATTGCATTTTTAAATTCCAAGTTTCTAGTAACTACTACGTTACGGAAATTATATACTGCACAAAATATATTTTCAACCATAATTCATAATTTAGAACATATTTATAATATTATCAACTTTATTTTACTGAGTGGTAGTTATTTAAATGTTAAGCTTAAAAAACCCCTGAAAATGTATCATTCACTACATTTAGCATCGATACAGTTTTGGAGCAAAATAACCATTGAACTTTAGCTTCTGGCATCAAACAAGTACCACGTGTGATATCAAGATCAATTAGGGTGAAAAAAACACTCTAAGGAAAAAGATCTGACATGCAATCACCAATATTGATAAAGACACTTTACTGGAATCAAACGTTCTGTATTATGCACAAGAATTCCACTGAGAAAAAAAAACACACAACCAAAACTTAGCTGGGTGACTATTTTACATTTGTCTTCAAAGTAATACAGTCAATAAACAAATACATTCTATGATGTTGAAAAAAAAGTGTTAACATACTCGTGTAAGAAAAATAATTCACTGTCTTGTAATGATAGTACTATGACCATCCAAAAGTATTGCAATAAAAATATCTTTGGTAAATTTTATTTAACCAACGAGACAGAACACTCAAAATATAATTCGGTAAATCAAATGCAATTATACATGGTACGTATAAATGTGACAAAGTATAGAAGTGGTATGAATCTGAAGAAGTATGTTTTAAACTTGTAGAAGTCTAACAAAATGATCGAGGCATTTGAATCTGTGTCTGATCCAACAATATTTTCTATGAAACCATCAAGTTCCCTTTATCATTATATTTCCTCTTCATTCAATTAATAAAAAATGTAAAATATTGCCCACTGATAATATATGTTCCTTCATCTGAGCACATCAAATGATGTATGAAATACAGCTCAACTTTCTACAGTTTACTACTTTGTTTTTAACACGAAAATAATCAGTGCAAAAGTCAATTATATGGACTCAAACTATGGCTTTTTTCTGTAGAAGTTTGATTATGTACAAATTATTGTTTTTATCAATCATCAACTCTGCATCTCATCTATCACCACAATGATGTGGCCAGAAAATGGACGGGATGAACTTATACATGTTATTCAAATCTAAAATTTATCTCAATCATTAGTGTTCAGTTTCTGCAAAATATTTTACATAGAAATATTTCTTGTACATCGGTCTAAAAAGGCCAGAAGAACTTGATGTCGTACTCTACAATCATTGTATCACATGTCTATCAAGTTCCCTCCATTATACTTTTGTTTCTGACTTCTTTTCAGAAACTGCACATATTATTTAACAAACTTTGGTTTTAGGAATGTTGTAAATATTTCATCTCTTCATCCACATCATTGTCCAAATATTTCCTTGCAAAGAGTTGGGGCTTTTGTCTTCATATCTTCATATATTGATGCCATAGACACACCCTGCTCTATAAGACATTTGGATGGTATTCCAATCTTTGTTTCTTGTTTGTATTTTTCATCATAGTACCAATCTGGATACCCACGCAACAGCATCAGCACAACATATGCTTCTCCATCGTACAGGTTGATGCAAAATCCTGGAGCTCCCGATGCTCCTTTTTCAAATGAGCAGTGTAGAAGAACTCTTTGTGGATCATCAATACCAACAAAGCCATCTACATTAACATGTCTGACGCTCCATTCCTTGGCAGCTGTTATCTCGTCTGGTGCAAACTTAACGCATTGGTACTTATCTGTCTTTTTAATATCAGCTTTTGAATGACCAATGAAGTAGCCAAAACATTCATCATTACACAAGTTAGCAAATTTAGTCAAGGCTGGTGGGTACACCTTTTCAGTATTTGGTTTGAGCTTCAGAATTACAGTATCCAGATAGTCATTGGCATATAGTATTACAGGTTCAAAGTGAAACCTGAGATTGTTGTCACTTGGTAGATGACTCCTTTCATAGGAGAAATCTATAAACACACTAATATTACTGAGCTGATGATATGGAGATATCTGTGCCTGCTGTTGTAGTGGAACTGGAGCTGAAAAAAAAAAGTGATCACACATATTACATCAAAATATCAAACATTACTAATTTTATTCCAATTAAAATATTTATTTCCAATCATAATCTAAGTTTGTGCAGCCAGATTCTTGAAGAAAATAGGTCACATAAATATAAAACCTCTATTTAAAAATAAGTTGTGTTTCCTAAATTGTGCGAACAAGGTTTCCATAAAAGATATTAAAGTATAAAAGAAGTTTAAAAATGTGTAAATGCTATTCAATTATACACCTACCCCATATTTAACAGTCTTTTATGTTGGCACTAAGTGGTTTATAGGTGACTCTAGAAATTATTGACCAATAGATCTTGTTGATTTCTTTGATAAATGTTAATTCTGATAGTGACATGCTGTGATATATAAACTATTGAATGAAAATTTATTGTACCATGAATGATATTGATTGTAAAATTACTAACTGCCAGGAGGCAATCGAGTTACTGAATAACGATGATTTTACATAAAAGTAATTTTTATGATTCACTATGTGGCACAAGTACATGTATGTTGAAACTTTAATCAGGTGGTAAAATATGCAGAGGAAACATACTGCCATGCATGACAAAATAATTTTTTTTTAAGACCAGTGAATTTTCAAAATTAAAAAAAAAACAAATGAGACTTCAATTACTGTACTCAGTTAGACTAGATACAGGAATAGAATGATACCTATAGGACCTTCCAAACAATATTTATATAACAAAATTTAAAACTGAAACATTTTTTCATGCTTAAATGACATTTAATCTACAAACCATGATTCTAAGGAACCAATTTTGAATGAATGAAGTGTTATTATGAAGTCTTTGTTACCAGGCAAATCTGTAAGGCCATTATTAATTTTTTGTTATTTGTAATTGTTATTTGTTCGTGTTATGTGCATTTTAGAAGGGACATGATGATCATGAAAGCACTTGAGCAGTTTTCTCAGAGTATGTGTGTGTGTATATATGTATATATATATATATATATATATATATATATATATATATATATATTGTGGGTCCAGTAAAATCCTTAGTGTGTACAGGTTGTTCCTCAACAGAAAGGAAAACAACCTATATGCTATTAAAAGCGTGTAATACATTTGAAAGTTTCATTTACCTGCAAATACTTCAAGATACTCACCTCCTGTAAGAATATGATCAATGACATGTTTTGCTGTCATGATATAACCAGGCCCAACATGAAATCCTGTTCCACATGCACTGGGAGATCTGATTAAGCCAACAGACTCGGCTCTCTGTACAAGCAGCTTATGGACAAAGACTGCCTCAGTCTGATCAATGTCAGCTTTCATATCACCTGCATGTCCAGGCAGTTTCAGAAGAGACAAGTGTGGTGTGTCATGGACTTTATCCTTTGGAGACAATTGGGTTTCTTGCTGTACTCCAACGTTATTGTTCTTCATTGCTTGTAAATAAGATAATGATGCTAACGTAAAAACGAATTGTGTTTAAATGTAAAGTATATATTATTTCATGGTAAATATATTGATCTTTAGGTATCAATAAATAAGTAATTAATTTATTATTTGTGCAGGATATAGGATATGAGGCCCAAATATATTTGGCTTTCAGCTCTACTGGCTGAAGAACTGAAACGATCATGCAAGGACCCTGCGACTGGTTCAGCAGCTGTTTGTTGCTGCTACTAAAACATAACCACTTGGAGGAAATTCATGAAACATGGAACATAATTTCAACCAGAGGTCTTGTTGGTCTTTAATGAAAATGGTTAGACTCCAATGGCCAATATGAGCAAAATAGAAGCAAAATCTTGTTTCCACTCCTCCTGACTGAGATGTTTATATAAACATGGTGTTTTTACTACAACACTTTTCATGATAACCCCTAGTTTATCCTAGATATTGTAAGTCTAATGTTTAAAAGTAACAGAATCAATCGGAAACAAAGAGGTTTTTCATAAAATTCAACAAAATAATTTATTTCCTTAAAATACAAAGTAAAAATATAAATAAATAACTTCTGGCATTGTGAATTAGATCCCAAACAATCATATAATTTATAAGACAAGTCCTAAATATTAAAGTTCTGAATAATTGTTAGTGATATTCCAAAATAAATCCAACGCTGGAAGTGTTGATGTGCCTGTAATGGCCTGAATAGTAATGATGTGCCAAGAGTCTTTTGTTCAATCATAATAATACAGATATATCCTTATTTGAATTTCACATTATTTCCAAGTCTCTATTTCCAAGAATATTATTTTAGATGAGCACTTTTTATTTCCAGTGAGTAAATAATCTGAATAAATAAATTCCAGTCCAAATGAAATACTGGACAAATAATAAAACTAATTTCTGCTTCCAATTTTGCTGCAGGAACAAAATGTTTCCAGGCAACAAGATTTTATACTCCTCTATATGACCTAAGTCACAAATAGCATTTTCCAAAAATTAAAACAATTACCTAATGGAAAATTTCATTCGACAAGGTTACAAATGTTTACATGATAAAATCATAGTTATACTGTAATTAGAAGGGCTGTTACTACAATTATAATAAAGAAAATGGTAAACACAATGTCCTTTACGCAGTTTATGATAATAATCCTAACATGTATCCTTCAGTCAGAAAAAGTAAACTGTTGTTTGAAAAAACTTGCTGATGATGGACAATGTCAGCTACACATATAATGAATAAAAAAACATAACAATGCAAATTAAAAATACATAACAATATGAAGACTTCTAGCATCACAATCATTGTAGTCTCCTTGGAAATCTTATTGCCACTTCTCTTGAATGGATGGTCATATCAATATGGATTTTCAGTAAATAATCCTTATCACCATTTGTCCAGTATGCCTGCATTCAACTTCTATTAAGTTTTCCCTAATATAAAATTTCTTCGATAAATCTTTATTTTGTGTTGATTTACCCAGCTACTTCAATGCCAGTTGAAATGGGGCTCGCTATTTCTTCTTTTTACTCTGTCTACAGTCCAAATACATATGTACATTGAGACTTTGCTGAATATTCCATAAAATAGTCAAGTTTTATTTGCTAGGAGGGAGGGAGCTTGCAATTGCTTAATTAATACTTTAATTGTTATGCCTCTCCATCCCACTGAAATATACAGTATTTGAAAATATTTTTCCAAATAAGAAATAGCATGTAAGAAGAATTCACTGTGACCTAGATGACCAATCTACTACTGCACCAAACAGAACCATTTAGAAGTAAATGAACAATAAAAGGTATGATATCCCTGGAACATTTTGATGATTACCAATAATGTTCCACATTTTCAGTTCTGACCAATTCTCCATATTAAATTACCGGTATGTAAATAAAAGAATTCAGTTTTTACTGTTTTACATCCATTTATCAACAACATTCTCCCATTATATTCTTTATAGCACTGACTCCTTAAGAGACTGTTGCTTAATGAAACCATGTGATTCATCAGTTTTGTAGATACAGGGTGGAGATAAAAAAATCGTGTAATTAATCTGTTTTGTGATAGACAAGTCATACAGTGATGTTTCCTGCCTATTTTAACAACTTAGGTAAGTAAAGTACATAAAAAAGAACATTCTTATCTTAATTTACGTTTCTGAAGGTGATGAACAATGTTAGCAAAATGCATGTACTATGATCAAAAAAACAAATCATCTTAGAAATTTTTTTCCTAAATTAGATATTTTTACTCATTTATATTTTATGTTTATGAAAAATTTCATGCAAATTGTACTTTTTGGAAAATAAACAATGAAACATCCTGGATTTTCCATTTCCAAAAAAAGACTGAAATGCAGATTTAAGTTACACACTAGTACCCATCCTGGCACCTACCAGGTCAACAATGCATTCTTTGACAACCTGGGTCCGATTAAATATGGCTACTGTGTTTTAACAACAACTGATTCCAATAGTTGCTATGCTTATGTTCAACTGCTACAAAGCAAAAGCGACATCATGCTGGCAATGGATTTGTTTCCAATGCAAAGAACCACAGCCATACTCAAGCATTAATGGTAAGTGGCATAAACAACTGGGCAGGTGCTTTTTGAAGGTGTTCTACAACCGTGAACAATGGAGGATTGGACAGTCGCATTTCCTAAAATCAAGACTTTTAACACTAGGCTTTGCCATATGACCAGGCACATGATATGTGTTGCTTTTCATATTAAAATAAGCCTCCTAGCCGGCAGGTCGATTGTGCGCAATATTTAAACCTGATGGGATTTAAAAGGGTGAGAAGCCCCGTTTTCAAGTGAAGGTTTTTAGCTGCCATTCCTAGGATAACAAAGACAACCTTACCATCTTTTGGTTTTTAACAGGAACATGAAAATACGATATGGTATGCTAATGTTCTAGATTAGTAACACTGACCAAGTACTACCCCCACATTGTTTAGTCAATGTCCTGGAACATGTGTCTGTTTTGGTCTTGGTTCTAGAGTTCATCAATGACCCAGCCCAGATGATTTGTTCTTTTGCGTGACCTATCATTCTTGGTTCATTGCGCATGCCCATCTCTTTTTAGCATGGAAAATAGGCAGGTTCATCAGAGAAGTTTAGTGCAGTAATTACTGCGCTGCCTACCATGATAGCCACAGCACCATTTGCACTGTTAATCAGCAGATCCTTCAAGGTAATGGCTACGTCTGTGCCAAGAGAGAGAAACATAGTGAAATCAAGTTTTAGGCGTGCCCTACTGAATACCATCTTGGTCTCCAGGGACAAGAGTAGCAAACACGGCACTGTGATAGGTCTAGCTGACAATATGTTTGCCATCTGGCATGGTCAACATCTGGCATGGTCATTGTTAAAACGTGTTAATACTGCATAATAAATGGGTCTGATCTATGAATTAAATTAATATCCTGACCACGGCAGTCCACCTGACTGAATCAAGCACCACTTTAGTCTTTTTGGCAATAATACATATTTTCTTCCAGGCTGTTCTGCATTATGTGTGTCGTTGGACATTTCTGCACTACGTAGGATAATTGCATGGACTTGTTCAGTTACCCTCTCTTTCAGTCTTACTCGACATGACCTTTTGGCTTGCCATTATCCTTCATATGCATCATGGTGGTTAATGTTTCATGAGCACGGCTAGAACTCGTGCAACTGCATATGTAATATCCTGTAAGGATATGTGATAAGTATTGTTAAAAACAGCTGCCAGCCTCTATCCAACTTAGGCATGCTCTGTACCCTCGTTTTTGTTGTTTCATCAGTTGTCATGCTCATCACTGTAACTGATACAATCAAGAATGTTTATGCCTCTGCAGGTATGGAATCAAGTGTCTCACTGCAGTCCACTGCCATAAAACAATAGAAGTCATATACCTGAAACAGTGCCTGGGTGTAATAAACTCGCATAATAAAAAACCACAATTGCCAAAATGATGGTAAGTAGGATAATTCCCACAAACTCTAGCAAGCATAATGGTTTTGTTGTCAAGCATAATATAAAGCTAGTTGGCTAATCAATTTTGAGCAAAGCATAGTGTGGTAAGACTTAGTAGCACATCCATTTGGCATGTGTTGGGATAACATAATTTTCCTACAGACAGTTTTGAAAGTTGACATGCGCATGCACCTTGTAAAAAAAATCATCTGATCTGACCAACTCTCAGAGATTCTTGAGTACCAACTTATATGTTTGGTGGGGGGGGGCCACGAAGAATCTTTCTTCTCTATAATGTCTGTCAAAGGTGAGATTCAGGAACATGACTTTCTTTTTCGTCAGAGATTTATAGAGCTATCATGAAATATATTCACAGAGAAAATGTTGTAGAAAACCACAGCCAGTCATACAAAAGTTAGATAGGATCAATGAGGTACAAGAATTTTTTCTAATACATCTCCTTCCATTGAATGGTTCAACATAGACACACATGGAAATTATTTAGTATAGTGCAGCAATGATGAGCTTTGTATTCATGATGATGCGGATGTTTATATACAATAGGCCCACTGCCTCTGCCTTTCTTTGTAATTTGGATGGTTACAACCTAGCTGGCGTTTTCAATTTTTATTCTGCTGCAGTGAAGGGAGTCATTGATTTTAGAGTGCATTTACAGCCACAGGGTGTACTTGTCTATGAAGTCATTTCTGACTGTAACCTCAGTCCGATACAGAACTTGTGAAACCATGGAAACCTTGAAGTTGTGAAGCATGCAACTGGTGCGTTTCTTGACCTCATCACACTTTTGGGGTCTGACACTTTGACAGTACACCGGGTTAAGTATACCCATGATAATAATTTTGATTTTCTGTATCTTCAGGTTGTGAATTTTTCAGTATCCTGAACAAATAAGACAGCTAGTTGGCAAAATAGCACCAGGATTCCTGCCATTCTTTTCGAAAAGTTAGTGAGATTTATGTTCCACAAGGCTTAAAGTTTTTCAAGTATGATCTGTCAGAGGCGGGGTATAAGGTCATACATGATGGATAGTTAACCCTGGTATTAATGAATGCATGCAAGCTCAGAATGCTTCACCAGTGAAACCAACATTCTGGTCTCCTGTATCTTTGATTATACAGGAGCAGTCATTGAAGGCAAGCTCATACTCCAGCCTGTTCCCCAACCCTGATTCATATGGCATTTGACATTCAGGGAGTCAGAATTAAAAAGCACAAAAATACATTGTCATAGTCATCAGTGATGGTATTATCCTTCGACAGGTTTTCATCCCTGTTTTCGGTGCCTACCCTCAGTGCCAGCATTCTCCATGTAACATACTTGTCTTTACCTTGGCAATGCCATACTCATCTACATAAATGTTCCAAAAATGCCCTATTCCTTTTCCTGCATGTATAATTTATTTCAATAAAAAAAAAAACTGAACATGAAACCAACAGAGACTTATGGAACTGATTCAGATAACTTGTCATTTACTAAGACATTCTATTTTCTCTCTGTAAAAACATTAATGAACCAAGCATGTCAAGTTTCCTCTAATATCCAAAGCTAACAGCTTATGAATGAGACCTTTTTGCCAAACTCGATTGAAAGCTTCCGAGAATGCAAAATGATACACATCATATGACAACTACAAAACTATGCATCAGAACACAGGACCACTCTTGAAGCTTACTTAGCCATACAGCCTGGTGTGATAGTAAAACAAGAAGCCCAATTAGGGCTAATACTGTTTAAAGGCTTACAAGACAGCTGGTCATTTCACTAAACAGGCACTTATAGCATTGTAAGGACACAACTCTATGTAAACTATCCTCAAAACGTTATCAACTATTTCCAAAGAGTAAGGCATAATTGGATACAAGGTCTCTTGTTCATTGTCAAGGTCATCCTAAAGCATAACATTACCCTGTTTACTAAGTTTTATTGAAATAAATTAAGAAATAAAGTCTCCAGATAGGTAATAAACTGTATCAATTAGATTTAAGATCACTTGATTAATATGCGCAGGTCTGACTTATTATATAGGAATTATGTGGACAACAGAATTGGATCCATATATTCAGTCAACCTCTTTGTGATTAAATTCTGTGTATTGGAAAAAAAAAACTTATGACAATACATGCAACTTTCATCCTAAGCAAATGTCATCCTATGACTTCTAGCAAGCATGTTTTCTCATTTAGTTGACAGTTAAGGTCAAATTTCAACAAATTACTAATGTTTAAAGTTAACATAAAGTCAATCATTCTTGGTGACTGCACACAGTTGTTCTTTGGATGGTCAGGCCAGAGATCAAAATAACAGTACAAAAAAAGAAATGAAGGTGCTATGAATGCATGGAACTTCTCAATAGGATATTCATGAAGTGGGTTAGAAATCGAAACAAATAATAGAGAACAGCAGTAATTTTTATATTTATTTAAAATGTTCATACCTAATATGTCAGGAATCTCCTTTTTGGATTCCATTGTGAATTGAGAGTCTGTTGTGAAATGAGGTGACTGTGGAGTCTGATTATGATTCAGTGCAATGCAAGTTTGTTTGTTGGGTGTGGATAGCGGTTTGTCCTTCATCTTGCCCTGAAACAGAAAGTGGAGAGCGTAAATACCAGGACCATGAAGAAATGGTTCCAGGATTGCTAAAATACTAAGTACAAGTTTGCGTGTTCATAAGGTAAGTGCAGTACACAAATTGCTGTCAAATGCTATGATGCATACAGTCATTAACCCGTCAAATGTAAGATGAAGATGTACACCCATGCTTTGCCTGGTCCAATCGATACCTTATATGAATAAAAATTAGACTTTTGAGATGGTCACCATTTGCAAGATTGGGATTATTTACATATTTGACCATTTAATTGTGATAAGAAATGTATAATTTTTAGGTCTACATTCTGAGTTTATATGACCATTGAGAGATAAGAAAATTGTCAACATGACAATCATGATGGATGTTAAATTGTCAACATGACAGTCATGATGGCCATGATGGATGTTAAATTGTCAACATGACAGTCATGATGGCAATGATGGATGTTAAATTGGCAATATGACAGTCATGATGGCAATGATGGATGTTAAATTGGCAACATGACAGTCATGATGGCCATGATGGATGTTAAATTGGCAACATGACAGTCATGATGGCCATGATGGATGTTAAATTGGCAACATGACAGTCATGATGGCCATGATGGATGTTAAATTGGCAACATTTGCTTTTAGAACTATCTACTTGTCATAAGAGGTATATTAGTAAAAATCATGCATCAATATGACTATCTGTTTATCTGTTCAGGAAGAGTAGCGATAACAATAATTTCAAGATGATTCATGCAAGTCATTATAGAGTTAAATTAGCAACAATTCAATTTAAGACCATTGACATTCATAAGACATCTGTTATTGAAAACTCTGTTTTGAAAGGATGCTCACAGTGCAATATTGGATGTTTTTATTGGCTGTCTAATGTGTGCTATTTTTATTCTTGAATGGTATGTTCTCTTATTTTATAAGAGTTAAGCAATTATGGCTTTAAAATTATATGTTAGAAAAAGAGGTTTCAAATAAAGTCTCCACAACTGTACCTCAGAACAATCTCATTCCCAACAGCAATCTTCTTTGCTGATCTCTTTTAATTTTTCAAGCACTTTATTGGAGTTTTCATCAATTACAATCTCATCTGCTGTTTAGTTGGCTCTTTGCACTCAAATCTACTTTTTTGCATGTCTATTATATTTGAGTACTTCTGTCTTCTGAAATCTTTAAAAAAAAAACATGCCAAGCACAATGGCCATCTCATCCCCAAGGATGTGTAGCTTCAGGGCATTCATTTGATCTGATCCCCAAGGACGTGTAGCTTCAGGGCATTCATTTGATCTGATCCCCAAGGATATGTAGCTTTGGGGCATTCATTTGATCTGATCCCCAAGGATGTGTAGCTTCAGGGCATTCATTTGATCTGATCCCCAAGGATGTGTAGCTTTGGAGCATTCATTTGATCTGATCCCCAAGGATGTGTAGCTTTGGGGCATTCATTTGATCTGATCCCCAAGGATGTGTAGCTTTGGGGCATTCATTTGATCTGATCCCCAAGGATGTGTAGCTTTGGGGCATTCATTTGATCTGATCCCCAAGGATGTGTAACTTTGGGGCATTTATTTGATCTGATCCCCAAGGATGTGTAGTTTTGGGGCATTTATTTGATCTGATCCCCAAGGACGTGTAGCCAAGTAACTTCATAGTCATGGGGAAGAGCCTTCCAGTCTAGTCTCTGACCTTCACAGTCAAGTAATTCCATAGTCATGGGGAAAAGCTTTCAAGTCTTGTCTCTGGTCTTCGCAGTCATGTAACTTCATAGTCATGGGGAAGAGCCTTCTAGTCTTGTCTCTGATCTTCACAGTCAAGTAACTTCATAGTCATGGGGAAGAGCCTTCCAGTCTTGTCTCTGACTTTCACAGTCAAGTAACTTCATAGTCATGGGGAAGAGCCTTCCAGTCTTGTCTCTGATTACAGTCTTATGAGCATAAGAGACTTTCTGATTACCAAATGATTCTGAGCTATAAGAACAGGCTATGTCATAAGTGCGTCTGACTTCCACTGATCATGGTTTGTACCGAAAGAGTGTGCATCTTGCTAAACCTACAGACTCAAGTGAAAGTAAAAGGAGATGAGTCATATAGGGGAAGAGTTTCAACAATTCACAAGACAACGGCTCAAAATGAATTCCATCCGGGCAATCCTGCGCTAATTGCAATTCTCCTTTTACAAATAGGGTCCAAGACCTAGATATGCATCTTAAAGTTGGTGAACAAATCAGAATAATCTTTATTTTGACCAACATTCTTCTGTGTAAAGAATGGATTAAACTACCAAATTCAATCCAGTATGAACAATAAGTCAATATGGCTGACATTGAGTTGGGATGAGCAATGTTCACATTCCAATTTCCATGACTGTAGGTGATATATTATCCCAGATCTGAAAGATGCAAGAGATAGCTGAAATTGCACAAGTCAGTTATGCCTGAAAATTAAGTCACAATGACCTATTCTTGATTTGTCTGAATAAGCCTTTCCTGAGATGCATCAACATACAAATTTGCATGAGTGAAAGTGAAGTTGAGCCATACAAAGACCACAACTAAACAAACAAAACCACAAACATACAAACTAATGGGCAAAACAAAGGATAACAAAAACAATGCCTACTAATATAACTTATTAAAGGCAAGCAACCATATATCAGTTATTACTTGTATAAATAGTTGGACATGTTTAATACAAAGCCTCAACTCCATTAAGTTTCCCAAGAGGAAAGGAAGTTGCAGTGGTCAAGGTTTGATGTATGACAAAAGTACATCACAAAATGACTGTGAGTGGCAAATTTTGGTGGCACCAAGTGAAACACTACGTGCATCAGAGCATGGGAACAATTTTTGATCAAAGTTTCATCACAGCATGGTGACTGGCTTCTGAATTTCATTAAACACATATCCTAAGAAATTTATTAAAATCTGTAAGTACATTGAAATTTAGTTCCAACAATTTAGTTCAAAGCAGCAACTGATTTTAAAAAAGTTGTGACCTTCAAGAATTCAACATGAAAAATCCAAATATTGTTGGTAACACACATGGTGTTTCTGTCAACACCAGAAAAGCCATACCTATGTCTTGTCATTCACAGACATGACAACAAATACTATGTAATAACTGGAAAGAACATGATCATTTCCACACAGTTGCACACCAAATTGGTTAAGAGTAACGTATTCATCCCAAACTGTACCATAAGTACAAATATATCAATGGATTTGTGGGCATACAAATAAAGTGAATCCTTTTTTATGCTTGCCTCTGGAAAGATTTGATGGCAGAGTTATAAATTTAAAAAAAAAACGCATGGCTAATGAAGGTCATACGTTGCTTTTGATAGACATTTAAATATAAATACCAACCTCTACTTTATCACATGTAAACTTTTTATCCTCATCCTCCTGTGAGTGTTGGCTGATGTGAACACTGGGAACATTGACAATCACTTTATGCAGTTCATTACCGGTATTTGTCTTGCCATTAAAGAACCTGAATGATGATAATAAAATAAACAGTCAAGAGAAACATATAGTGGTTTATTTTCCTGCATGGGAGAAGCATTTATGCTATAAATATGATCAGCACATCTTCCAAATAAACATAAAATCTATAAAAATTTCTTGAAAAGTTATAGAATAGACATAAAAAATACTATCTGGCAGAAAACAGCACAAAATTAAACCCTGCTGAAAGAGAGCAACTGTGATATTTTGGCACCAAATCATGACCTACTACAAAATATGTCATAATTTAACTTCACTGGGATTTTACTAAGAGATAATTTTCATAGATTTTGTAACTGATATACAGCCTTAATTTAAATAAAACAAACACAACAATAATTTTAGGATACCCACCACAGAGATTATACTGCATAATAGATCGGCATTATTTTCATTTAGGACCAATCAGACATCACAAGAAACCTTTTGGTGAAAATATATTGTAGATTTGGCTATGCATTTAGAATTAGTAGTGATAACAAGATTTGGTTGTTTTGTTGGCATTCAAATCAATGCTATTTTAATTTAGTACTTAAGACATACCAAGCTTTTGGTTGTTATGTTGGCATACCATGCTTTTGGTTGTTATGTTGGCGTTCAAATCAATGCTATTTTAATTTAGTACTTAAGACATACCATGTTTTGGGTTGTTATGTTGGCATTCAAATCAATGCTATTTTAATTTAGTACTTAAGACATACCATGTTTTTGGTTGTTATGTTGGCATTCAAATCAATGCTATTTTAATTTAGTACTTAAGACATACCATGTTTTTGGTTGTTTTGTTGGCATTCAAATCAATGCTATTTTAATTTAGTACTTAAGACATACCATGCTTTTGGTTGTTTTGTTGGCATTCAAATCGATGCTATTTTAATTTAGTACTTAAGACATACCATGTTTTTGGTTGTTTTGTTGGCATTCAAATCAATGCTATTTTAATTTAGTACTTTAGACATACCATGTTTTTGGTTGTTTTGTTGGCATTCAAATCAATGCTATTTTAATTTAGTACTTAAGACATACCATGTTTTTGGTTGTTTTGTTGGCATTCAAATCAATGCTATTTTAATTTAGTACTTAAGACATACCATGTTTTTGGTTGTTTTGTTGGCATTCAAATCAATGCTATTTTAATTTAGTACTTAAGACATACCATGTTTTTGGTTGTTTTGTTGGCATTCAAATCAGTGCTATTTTAATTTAGTACTTAAGACATACCATGTTTTCGGTTGTTATGTTGGCATTCAAATCAATGCTATTTTAATTTAGTACTTAAGACATACCATGTTTCTTTGGGTGAAAAACCAGTGTAGATACAACCATTCATTCAGGAGGAGTAATGATAACAAGATTTTCAAGAGGGTTAGCACAGTGACCATATTGGGTGTGATATTGGTACATTTTCATTCATGACAAACTAGGCTTCACATGTACATGAGTACAAGATGGCCGCTATTGCTTAACCGGCTTGAAGCAGCTGTTCTGTTTTTTTGCGCCGTTTTTCATGATATATGTGCTTCTTGCCTGTCTTCGTCTACATTATTGTCTTCATTATGCACTGGCTGTTCAGTTCGTATGTGTTTTTCCATCTCCTTGTTTTGGAAACGAGAACAATTTGACTTTTTCTCATCTGTCTTGCTCCACTGCTACAACTTCCTTTGTTGTTGAACAAACTGCCATCATGTGACACTTGCCAGTCGACCCGTTTATGCATTGATGGACCCTCATTAATTGCTTTAGATGACCAGTCCTTGGCTCTCCACACTACATTGTGCTCTTGACTAAACAAACTGGGACTACATTCATCATTACTTAAAAAGAAACGTTTGTTTCAAAGCTGGCCAGGGTAGAACAGGACAAAGAATTCCAGTTATCACCCTTATGCCCTTTCCAGTTCAACAATTAAAAAATTTGACCATTAATTTAGATAACCTAATTCAAATCCCTATTAAATAGTCAACCGTTGGGTCAAACATCTAAGAGATACCTCTGCGTATTGCATTATTCAATGCCCCATCCGTAGGACCACCGGAAAAGCGCACAGAGATAGTTAATTTTATCAACAAGCAGATTATTGACGTCTTTTCCTGAATGAAGCATGGATAAGAACATCAAGCGATGAGCCCAAGTGCACGGATCTAACACCTACTGGTTACTCCATCAAGTCATTCCCCGCCACTCTCGCAGAGGTGGAATTACTGTCATCACAAAGAACTCCATGATCAAATGTCTTAACCACACCACAACTTTCAATTTCTACCAAACATCATTTGAACTAGTCAAAGCCACACTTACACTGTCACAAAGGTCAGTCCATTTTTTTCTGCCTATACCACCCTCCTCCTAGTAGAAAAAACAAGCTGACTGAATCCCTCATTTTGGAGCAGTTTCCAAATCTCCTGGAGTATGGAAATTCGATAGGACTGGCAGCCTGATTATTCTGGGAGATTTCAACTTTCACTTTAACTGTCCTGGAAACCCAAACACATGAAAACTCCTGGATTCCATTAATGTTTTCAACCTCAAACAGTCAGATAACCAACCCACCCATAAACATGGTCACATTTTAGACTGGATTCTTTACAGACCTGATGATAATATTCCACATTCCTCCCTGGTATCCCATGAACTTGCATCAGATCACCTCTGCATTATATGCCATCTGGACGTATCAGTCATTAACCCTCCACCTTTATTTGCTACTAAGAGAAACCTCTGTATGATAAATAGAACCAAACTAATGCAAGACATCCAAGCTAACTTAACAGCTTGCTTACCTCCTACCGAAGAACAACTCAATAACTGCCTGCGTTCATTGCTTCACAAACATGCACCTAGCTACAGCTACCAAGTGCAGAGTATCAATTCAAAAGTGTTCTCCATGGTATAGCAGTGTTAGGGACCAGCTTCGCGCTGCTGAAAGAGACCGCCATAAAGCTGAGAGGCTTTGGCTTTCCACCAGACTGTCTATTCATAAGCAAATCTATGAAGCCTCTAAGAAGAATATCACAAATATAGTCCATGCAGCGAAATCAGCCCACTACACTACTAAGATCATGGAAAGTTCCAGCTGCAAAGAGCTCTTCGAGATTACTAACAAGCTAATGTCAAGGAACAAATCTACACCACTACCAACTACCTTCTCTCCAGTCGACCTTCCTGACATCTTTGCAAATTTCTTCCATGACAAAGTACTTACCATTAGACAAAAGCTTGACACCACAATTTCAATTGACTTGTCATCACCATACAGTTGGGATACAGAATTTCAGTGGCAACCATTAGCAGCATTTGAACCTGTCTCTATGGATTTAGTATGTACAATCGTGATGAAGAGTGCACCAAAGTCATGTGAACTTGATTCAATTCCAACATCACTGCTGCTTGAGTGCTTAGATCCAGTATTGCCTTCAATAACTGATGTTATTAATACCTCTCTCTCGTCCGAGGAATTCCCATCATTTTTCAAAACTGCCATCGTAAAGCCTCTGTTGAAGAAACCAACACTCAACCATAACGATTTAAAGAACTATTGCCCAGTTTCTAATCTCCCATTCATATAAAAAATCTTAGAAAAGGTTGTTCGACCTCAGCTTGTATCTCATCTAAATTCAAATAGTCTTTTTAGCCATGTACAATCTGCATATTGCCCATGCCACAATACTGAAACTACTCTTCTAAAAGTAGTTAATGACCTTCTCTCTGCTTTTGATAGCGGAAAGATTAGCCCTCACCCTCCTTGATTTGTCTGCGGCATTTGACACAACAGACCATGATATATTACTTCACTGTCTCCAGCATGTATTTGGCATTCATGATACAGCCTTACTGTGGTTCAAGTCCTACTTAGTCAACAGGACAAAAATTGTGTCTGCAAAAGGAATACACTCCAGCCCAGTTACTCTACGTTGTGGTGTTCCACAGGGGTCTGTTCTTGGACCTGTTCTCTTCATTATATGCACTCAGCCACTATCAAGTGTCATAGATCATCGTCCAGTGTCTCACCAATTGTACGGTGATGACACCCAAATATACAAATCCAGCCATCCAACTTAAGTTGAAGCTACCATCCAAGGTGTAGAGAGGTGCATTTCTGATGTGAAATCATGGATGACATTGTAACAAGCAGCAGATGAATGATGATAAAACTGAGGCCATTCTGATCACAACACAAACTTTCTTGGTCACTTCCTTTACCTCAATTAATAATTATCAACAACACCAACATGTAATTCACACAGTCAGTAAGAAACCTAGGTGTCACTCTGGACAGTACTCTCATGTTGCACCAACATGTCATGAACATATGCAAGGCTGCATATCTTGAGCTGAGGCGCATCAGCTCCATTCGCAAATATCTTTCAGTTGATGATACTAAAACACTTGTGTGTTCATTAGTTTTTTCAAGACTGGACTATTGTAACTCAATTCTGTCTGGTTCATCTCAATATCTACTTCACAAACTTCAAAAAGCTCAAAAACTCAGTTGCTCGGATCATATTTAGAGTACGACAAACAGACCACACCTCTCCACTGCTCTGTACCCTATAATGGCTATCCATTCAATCCAGAATCAGACACAAAATTTGTTATCTGTGCTATGTTTCACTGTCGGACTCTAGTCCAACATACCTATCCGACCTCACCGATGTGTACACACCAGCAAGATACATACGCTCCTCTTCTAACAATCATATACTCATTATTCCCACTACAAAAATGAAGTCATATGGACAACGTTCTTTTGCATACCAGGGCCCAGCAACGTGGAATGAATTACCCACTGAACTTTAAGACACAAAGACACAGTGACCCCATTCAAGAGTGCTCTTAAAACTCACTTATTATGACTGTAAGAACAAACTTAAAGACCTAATAATGTTCCCTGCCTTAAACATTTTCAGCACGGTTTTTATGTCTTTTAATTTCATGTTTTTTGTTGTTTGTAATAATGTCATTATATCTGGGTTTTTTTTATGTTATAGGTGTTTTCTAATGTTGTAAAGTGCTTAGAGCTTCTAAAGATCAAGCGCTATACAAAGTCCTCATTATTATCATTATTATTATTATTATTATCATTATTATGAGGAGATTAGGTGAAATGCCCATGAAAATACGACCATTCAGGAGGAGTAGTAGAAACCCATTTCAATGAAACTATCTGTTTGTGAGAAGAAACAATATAGTTTTCAAGTTCTTCAATATGACAGCCATATCAAATGACAGATCAGCATTATTTTCAATAACAAACAAGTGGACATCATACTATATATTTTACTGAAAACTTAATGTCAATATGACTACTTAAAATGAGGAGTATTGATAAAAACATAGACAATGCCATCTTTATTGTGTTTATGATTCTAGGTCTTAAAATATGTAACAGAAAGAACACAAAACCAACTGTTAAGTAAAATCAGCAAGCAATTCATTTCTCTGCAATACAACATGAAAATTCAAGAGATAATTCCAGTACTATGAATCAAATCCCAGATAATCCGACATGTCCAATCACGAATCCAAAAATACAGAAATTTCCAAATGAATTCCATTTCTTGAGTGTCCTCATATAACACGATACAATCCAGAATGTCTTTAAATAACAATTCATTATAGTGTCTCTTAATCTAAAAGTGTATGAGCACTTTAATAATTCCAAGGAATATTTTAAATAAATAAGTCCTCTTAAATTATAACTGAACACAACTGTAAACTCTGATCAAAATGACTTGAAACAGGAAAGAATTACTTGCTTATCAAACCCCTTTTTATACACATTTTGACTTGATGTAGATGTGAATCATTCCAATGGAAACTTCTAGTATAATTGTAAACAAGACTAAGCCTAGAATGTTCTGAATATAGATGCTCTGTAAACAATGTTTACAACTTGCAATCATTGACCAAAGGTATACAATATAAATTAATTATACATTGCAACTGGATATCTCATAAAACCAACAAGACCTGCAATTAATAATTTTTGCAAGTTTCATTGCAAGACTTGCTGAAGGTTACAAAATGCAACAATAACAAACTTGATCTAATGGGCACTTTACGGCAGACAGAAAGACCATTACATAAGTTCTATCAACCTATCACCTGTTGATCAAATGGGCACTTGACAGCAGACAAAAAGGCTATTACCCAAGTTCTATTGATCTATCACCTGTTAATCTAATGGGCACTTGATAGCAGACAGAAAGGCCATTACGTAAGTTCTATTGATCTATCAACTGTATATCCAACCAATGTGTTCCTATAGAAATGTATGTCATAATATTAATACATGTGAAAAGCCATTTTCAATCAAAATTTGTTACTCACCTTAAGGAAATATGTTGTCTGAATATCTCCAGCTTCTTTACAGTTTCCACTTGATTAGGCAAGCGAGATATCAGCTGTTTCAGGGCAATGAATATGAAGGACACAACCTCACTCGTCTTGTCTGTTTTTGATTCTTGCTTCAATTCCTCAACAGCAACACCATCCAAAAACTTCAGGACAACATCCTGGACATTTATAACATATAATTTGAAATGTACAACTCAACAGTGGGACTGTCAGAATTAATGGAAATATGAAATGTACAACCCAACAGTGGGACTATCAGAATTAAAGGAAATATGAAATGTACAACTCGACAGTGGGACTATCAGAATTAAAGGAAACATGAAATGTACAACTCAGTGGGAATATCAGAACTAAAGGAAACATGAAATGTACAACTCAGTGGGACTATCAGAATTAAAGGAAACATGAAATGTACAACTCAGTGGGACTCTCAGAATTAAAGGAAATATGAAATGTACAACTCGACAGTGGGACTATCAGAATTAAAGGAAATATGAAATGTACAACTCAGTGGGTCTATCAGAATTAAAGGAAATATGTATTCTGCTCTGAGTCAAAGTGAAATTTAAAGCACACAGCAAACTGTAGGTTACATTGATGGTATTCAAAGGTAGGGGCTTCATGTCAGAGAGATTAAGTAATTCTGAGATACATTCCTCCCACCTAAAACCAAATGAACAGTAAATGTTTCCTCAACACACTGCCATAGCCTAGGGAATACATTAATAGTCCCATCTGCAAGGCAAAATGTCCAAACTCACACACTTATGTCCCAAATTGAAATCTCTTTTGATGAAGTATAATCCCATCTCTTCCCGAGTTACTACATATTGATGAGGACATGTTCCATAATCATCTATGCACTCCCCCACACATCATGGTGTATTTTCCCATGCTAAATGGAACGGTCTGACATTTAGAATGTTTAACCCTGCATTCTCTCACCTATCACACACATATCATTCATCATAACAAGTGAATGACATATTTTGTTTCCAGTGAAATGCTTTACTCCATTATATTGAATATTTTTCAAATTCTGTAAGGCAACTGCACATACATCTATGGTGAATTCACTAGTGTATAAATGTGTCAACTTACCTTAACTGGCATAAAGTATGTCTGCACTGTATGTGGAGTGAGAACATCTGTGCACTGTCCAAATGGTCTGGAAAATAAACCAATTACAATTTTTATAGTAAGTTTTAGTAGATGCAAAAAAAAAACTTTTACTCACACCCCAATGGTCTAGTAATGAGGCAGCATGGACTAGTGGTTGAAATCATGGACTTGAGGATAGGGAAAGACTTAAAATGGACTGATACCCTATCAACAGAAAGTCAGAGTCATTTATTTCTTGTACCCTGACACTTTGGATATTCAAGGATAATCTCAGACTTTAGGAACTACGTGACTGTACTGACTTTGGACGACACTAACAGAGGTATATTTGGTTTCTGAACTGTGTCAATATATAAGTTAGTACTAATGACAGTTGCAATATACCCCTTAAATCTAAAATCTAAAATAAGAAAAGGTGAACATGAGTAGAAACAATATTTATTCTCGACACCACATCATCAACATCTACTCCAGCTTAGGTTGATCTTATGATGGGTAAGAGAAACAATACCTAGGTTAGTACTAACAACAAGGATCAAAATATACAGTAGCAAAGATCAAAATACACAGTAGCAAAGATCAAATTACACAGTAGCAAAGATCAAAATACACAGTAGCAAAGATAAACATACACAATAGCAAAGATCAAAATACACAATAGCGAAGATAATAATAAGTAGTAGCAAAGATAAACATATGCAATAGCAAAGATCAAAATACACAGCAAAGGTCAAATTACACAGTAGCAAAGGTCAAAATACACAGTAGCAAAGATCAAAATACACAGTAGCAAAGATAATAATTAGTAGCGAAGATCAAAATACACAGTAGCAAAGATAAACATATGCAATAGCAAAGATCAAAATACACAGTAGCAAAGGTCAAAATACACAGTAGCAAAGGTCAAAATACACAGTAGCAAAGATAATAATTAGTAGCAAAGATCAAAATACACAGTAGCAAAGATAAAAATAAGTAGTGGCAAAGATAAAAATACACGGTAGCAAAGATAAACATACACAATAGCAAAGATCAAAATACACTGTAGCAAAGATAAAAATAAGTAGTGGCAAAGATAAAAATACACAGTAGCAAAGATAAACATACACAATAGCAAAGATCAAAATACACAATAGCGAAGATAATAATAAGTAGTAGCAAAGATAAACATATGCAATAGCAAAGATCAAAATACACAGTAGCAAAGATCAAATTACACAGCAGCAAAGATCAAAATACACAGTAGCAAAGATAAACATACACAATAGCAAAGATCAAAATACACAATAGCGAAGATAATAATAAGTAGTAGCAAAGATAAACATATGCAATAGCAAAGATCAAAATACACAGTAGCAAAGATCAAATTACACAGTAGCAAAGATCAAAATACACAGTAGCAAAGATAAACATACACAATAGCAAAGATCAAAATACACAATAGCGAAGATAATAATAAGTAGTAGCAAAGATAAACATATGCAATAGCAAAGATCAAAATACACAGTAGCAAAGGTCAAATTACACAGTAGCAAAGGTCAAAATACACAGTAGCAAAGATCAAAATACACAGTAGCAAAGATAATAATTAGTAGCAAAGATCAAAATACACAGTAGCAAAGATAAACATATGCAATAGCAAAGATCAAAATACACAGTAGCAAAGGTCAAAATACACAGTAGCAAAGGTCAAAATACACAGTAGCAAAGATAATAATTAGTAGCAAAGATCAAAATACACAGTAGCAAAGATAAAAATAAGTAGTGGCAAAGATAAAAATACACAGTAGCAAAGATAAACATACACAGTAGCAAAGATCAAAATACACTGTAGGAAAGATCAAAATACACAATAGCAAACAGCAGATTGGCCACATATTATGTGATTTGCTTCTTAGCAAAGTATCTGGTAGCACTCTATTACTACTAAACATATAAATGGGAGAATCACAGGCCCATTATTTGTCTGATTGTCAAACTTGTTCCCATCACTTTCTATGACCGATTCGCAAAAGCCTATATTGTTATTAAAATTTATAGTAGTCTGCTGATCTTATTAGGAGATGCCAAGAAACAAATGTAAATCATCCTTGTGAAGACATTCTGCAATCAAATTTTCACAAAGTAGAAAAACGTTACCTGCTACTGCTTTTTTAATTCTAATTTAGTGCAAATACACTGAGAATAAATACATGGATGTTTCAATCCAACATCTTTCTCAACAACATATAACATGACACAGGTATGGCAAACAGACTGAGTGCTTCAGATGCCATAAATATGGACACAAACAAAGACTTTGTCCATCAATGTATTATACATATTCGGAAGCAAGGCCACGAGTGGCCGAGTGGTCTAAAGCGCTCTCCGTTACGGATCACTGCCATCTCACCTGTCTACGTGGTTTTGAGTCTAGGATACGGCCAATGTGGGTAAGTGAGAAAGCTTGCCAGCAGCTTCTCGTGGGTTGGTGGTTCTTCCAGGGTTCTTCATCCACCATTAATACTGGCCGCCATGCATAGCCTATCGTGTGCTGAAAAATGGTGTTAAACCCCATAACAACAACAACAGTATTAGGAAGCTGGCAAAGAGGAGAATGCCAATGCTTCATTTACAACAAATCTAAATGTACCTTAAGTGAGACTCTTGACTCTAACTATTCAATGGATACAGCTACTGTAAATGCAAAAGTTAATGGATTTTCAGGATCTGTATGTGACTTTGAAGACGCTAATATATATGAACATTTAAATATAGAAATAGAATGTAAGAATGATAAAAGTAGTATGGAGACAATCTCAGTGAGTACCTCATTGCATGATGACATACATATAATTGATATGAAACTAAATACAAAAGGTTTTAACATAGGTCACTTAAATGTACAAGGTATAATGGCAAAAAATAGACCAGATTAAGTTAATGTTGTCTTCCAAGGAAAATAATATGCATGTTTTAGGACTCACTGAAACCAAATTAAATGCTAACCACAATGATGATCTATTTCACTGTCAAGGCTACAATAAACCATTATGCAGGGACAGAGAGACAGCAGGGGGAGGTCTTGTTCTATACATTAGGGTAGATGTAAATGCAGAAAGGCGACTTGATCTGGAGTCAGAAGAAATTGAGAGTATCTGGGTGGAAATTTTTCAAAATAATGCAAAATCATTCCTAGTTCGTTTCATTTATAGGCCACCTTCCTCCAAAGCAATTTGGAATGATAACTTTTTGAAACAAATGGAAAATGTTCAAGCACAGGAGAAAGAAACATATATACTCAGAGATATAAATAAGGACCTTCTCAATACTCAAATAAGGAACAACTGGATGGAATTTATTGAGTCATTAGGCCTAGTCCAGCTGGTAAATAAGCCTACAAGGGTAACAGAAAAATCGAGCACTCTTATTGATCACATTTATACCAACCTACCAGACAATGTGGCTTGTGTTAATGTACTGAATGATGGACTTAGTGACCACTGTCCTACTTTTTTGACAAGAAAGATTAAAATGCAAGAAAAATAAGAAAATACATACAAAACGATCACTTACAGATCGTTCAAAATTTTTAATGAAGAACAATTTCTCAATGACCTTTATAAAGTTCCATGGAATATTATCCAAAATTTGGATGACAGAGAAGAAACTCTGAGGGTGTGGACTGACTTATTCATGGATGTAGTCTCTAAGCATGCACCACTTAAAGTACATCGAGTAAAGACTGAAATTCAACCTAATTGGCTTTAATTACTACTGAAATCCTAGATGCTATGAAAACACAAGACCAATTCAAGGCTATGGGAAACCATGCACAATATAAAGTATAGAGAAGAAAAAAAAAACAAGTATGATTAAAAAAGCTAAAAAAAATTATCCATCATTGCTTGAAAACAAAAGAAGCAACATAAACTCCATTTGGAAAGTCTTCAATGAACTCACTGGAGGAACACACAAAGATCAGACAAATAAAATTCACTTTCTTCTGGTAAATGACACCAAAGTCACTGATGACACTCAGACATTGCAAATGTTTTCAATGATTTTTTTCACCAACATTACCACAAAATTAAAAGAACCAGTGATAGAAAACAACTTTAATGAACTGAAAAAGTTCTGTAGCAGCAAAATGTCTAAGGAGGTATATTTCTCTATCCCACCAGAATCAAATAACTTTGTTAAAAAATGTCTCAGTTAACTTGATACCAAGAAAGCTACAGGACTTGATCAGATTGGTCCATGACTCATTAAATCTTCTGCCTCTGCTATTGTAGATAGCATAACATTCATAATCAATTTAAGTATTGCATTACCTCATCTGTCCCCAAAATATGGAAAACTGCAAAAGTAACTCCTATTCACAAATCTGGTTCTAAGGATACGCTGTTAACTACTGACCAATTTCAATACTACCAAACTTGTCAAAATTGATTGAAAAACATGTCCATGACTCATTCATGTCATATTTAACCATACACTTGATGTTACACCTAATCAATCAGGCTTTAGACAGAAACATTCCGGTGAGACTGCCTTGATCTCCCTAACTGATAAATGGCTTCAAGCTCTTGACTAAGGCAGAATAATAAGATCTGTATTTGTAGATTTCAGGAAAGCTTTTGACATGGTGGATCATGAAATCCTTTTGAAGAAACTGAAAATCTACCAATGTGATGAAAGAACAATTAGATGGTTTACTTCTTACTTAAGTGAGAGAACACAACATGTTTACATAAATACTGTTCTGTCTGAACCTGGAACAATTTGATATGGAGTACCACAAGGTTCAATTCTAGGTCCATTACTATTTATTTTATTTATTAATGACCTACCACTTTTACTAAGAGACTCAATATCATCTACAGATCTCTATGCAGATGACACAACATTGTCAGACACCCAAAACACAAAGCATGAACTTGAAATTTCTTTACAGAATGCCCTAAACAAACTGGAAAACTGGTGCACATGCAATGGCATGCTGGTAAATACTGGTAAAACTAAAATATTATTTATCTCAACATGGCAAAAAAGGACAAATCTTGATAGTGATGAACTATGTCTGACAAGGAAGGATAAAAATTTGCGAATGGTCTGTCATGATAGACTACTTGGTGTTCTGGTAGATAATAACCTATCATGGACTGAACATATCAAACATATCAGTGAAAAAGTCAATTCAAGTGTATGGCTTCTCAGTAGGATTATAGACATTTTCTCCCTGAAAGGCACAGAAAACTATTTTATAACAGTTACATACAACTCTATTTAAACTACTATAATACAGTATGGGGTAATTCAAATGATAAAAACGTAGCAAAGCTGGCACATCTTCAAAAAAGAGCATTAGGGCTAATATCAATCCAGAAAGAAAGCAAGGAAAACTTTGCTGGTAAGTTAAAAATATTACCTACTAAAGACCGAATCTTTTTGAGAAAAGCCAAATTAATGTACAGGATATCCCATAATAGTGCTCCTAAATATTTACAATCACTATTCCAGTATAGGCTACATAATAATACTCACCACCTGCGATCCATGTCTACCAAACAGTATAAATTTCCCAAACTAAATAAGGAGTTATTTAAAAAAAGCTTCCAATACTCTGGAACTCTGCTCTGGAATAGTATTCCAGTTGAGATTAGAAATGCCCACTCAATTTCCTTCTTCCAAACCCAATATATCCAGTGGCTTCAGAGATTCAGCTAAAATAAATAAATTCCTTTTTATGAGGGCATCAAGGTATTATTTCTTAGCTAATTGTGCTACCCTCTTTAAATAAGGTCATTATTATTATTATTATTATTATTATTATTATTATTATTAGTGTCAAGCCAGATCCTTCACATCATGTTGTATATACTGTGTATATTGTACATAACAGATAGAAGGCCTCAAGGTAGATTAGTTCTGTAACTAATTGAGTTACCTTCTCTAAATAAAGTCTTTATTATTATCATTATTATTATTATTATTATTATTATACAGTATATAATCTTATGCCTTTTGAGAAAAACAACAACAGTATCATATCCTTGTTAGATAAGGCATATAGTAAATAAAGTCAATATTATGTAAGGGTAAGCAAAAGAAACAAAGGCTTTCTAAACTTATCCCTAAAAAAATAAATTCCTACCATTAGCCAAAGCTCAGCTAAGCAAAACAAAAACTCGTGGAGAGAAGTGATACTAATTTATATATGGATGGTACCCCTGCCCTCCAGTGCCAGGTTCCTGAACTTAATTCCCTTTTGTAAGGTATGATTAGGTCATTTTACTACAAAAATGATAACTGTTTGCTAAGTTTTATTTTTGCAATTTGCTGAATTTCCTGTCAGGAGCTTGCTAAAGGCAAAACATGCTGCTTCAACAACCAGACTTGAAAGTATTAGAAAAAACCTAAATACTTGGTACTGCTAATAAATATTGTATTTGGTTCCTGAATTGAATAATATTCAAAGAAGTAGTAATGAATAGCTTAAAACCTAAATACATTTTTTTCTCTTTTTTCTCTCAACTCTATTGCATCAATCTTTCGCTACTGCTTCAGTTGTCCTCATGCAGACCTCATGCTGAATCTAAAAGTAACACTAACAATTTGAACTGTTGTTGACTATAATGTACCATGGGGATTAAAAGGAGCCAATTACAAAGTAAGCATTGTCCTTTACTGTGGAACTATAGCAACCAATGACAAAGCTCTTGCAAAAGAACCAAGGAATAAGAACTTTTACTTTCTTGGTATAAGTTTCTGAAGCTTCTAAAAGGTGGAGTTTAACTTTCTTATGTATATCTATTACTAAATGAAATCTGTAGATAAAATATCAGATACTAGATTTTGCTTTGTTAATTCTGTCAATTTTAACATAATCATAAGTGTTTTGCTTTCCTGTTGTGCTTAGTTGAAAATATGTAACTGATTTTAAATCAAATGTGATGAGCAAATATCAAATAAGCACAGACACCACAAACACACACACAGTTGTCTAAGTGAAAGAGAGAAAGAGGGAGGGAAGGCCAGAGGTAAAGATAGGAACAGAGAGCTGTATTTAATAAATGAAGACTTTAATCTTGTTATATCTGTATGTTTGTGGTGTTTGTGCCTTTATATTTGAATGTATACGTGTGTTAACTTTACCTGATCAAGGCATCTATGACTGGTATAGAAAGCGGTCCACTTGCAAATCTCTCATACAGAATTTGAAAACCATCTAGAGCACCAAACCTGTTGACTAGGTCTACCAACCATCCCTAGAAAGATGTATCAATGATATCAAAGCTTCTGTGATAATGATAACTAGCAAACTGATGCAATAGACACAAGGTACATTTTTAAAAACACCAGATTCTAACATCAACATATTACTGAATGTCTGTGTAAACTTACAGACTATACTAATAATAATAATAATAATAATAATAATTGACATCAGATATAGTGTGTTCCTGTCTGATCAGGTCACATATCCATGCATACAATTTTTTTTGTCTACCTCAGAAGTGATTCTTGCTTATTTGTGTTATTGAGAAAAACGAAAAATCAAGAATTCTATTTTAAATATTGAAGAAATTAAAAGGAGAATCTGAAATAATGGCCTGAGATTCTAATCAAGTCAACTAAATATAAATACAAATATGCCTATCAAAATTAATGTCTTAACTACCTTAGATTCTGCTTACTCGTGCTAATGAGTTTTTTTTAATCACCAATGTACAAAGAATAACATCAAAAATGTGAGCAAATTGGAAAACAAATTGATATATAGTCCTGGACTGCTGATGGGCTCAACTACATATGAAAACATATATGCCTATCAAATTTCATTTGTTTACATCTTTTGATTATTGCTTATCAAGCAAAGGATTTTTCTTATAAAACAGCAAGTCAAAACTGTTCACAAATTTGTATATAAAAAAATCAAACAACTGCTTTTGTTGATTTTTAAAAATCAAAGCATATTATCTATATATGTCTACCTCTCAAAATTTCACTTGTCTACACTAATTGTGTTTTATACAGTATTGCCTAAAACATTTTGGGACAAATGTACGGATGGATGGAGGTATGTAAATAATGATAGACTCATGGAGAGGACCAAAGCCTGTTTGTCTCCTACATCCTATCAACTTATAGCCATAACCTAACATTTACCCAAGCTGGATTTAACATTAATAAAGTTGTAACAAACAATCCGGTGACCTAGTGGTTAGAGCGTCCGCCTCGGATGCAGGAGGTCGTGGGTTCGATCCCCGGCCGAGTCATACCAGAGACTTAAAAAATGGTGCTAACAGCTGCCTCGCTTGGCGTTCAGCATTAAGAGGTTAGTGTTAGGACTAGTCGGCCTGGTGTCAGGATAATGTGACTGGGTGGGACATCATGCTACATGTCTGCGGCATGATGCCCCAGTGCTAGACATCACTATAACCAATGTAGGTATGTGAGAAAGCTTGCCAGTAGCTTCTCGTGGGTCGGTGGTTCTTCCGGGGTTTTCCTGGGTTCTTCCTCCACCAATAATACTGGCCGCCATGTATAGCCTATCGTGTGCTGAAAAATGGCGTTAAACCCCACAATAACAATAACAATAACAATAACATCACTATAAACTGCCACATTGCAGACATCGTAGCGATATGACTGAAAAACTGTTAAAGCTACGTTAAAAATCAAAATCACATCACATCAAATCACATCACAAACAATCCATTTTCTAACTATGAGGAAGTATACATTCACTGAACAGTTTGTAATGGACAATCAAATAACTGATGAAATGAACAAAATCAATCATGTAAAAGTCTTATTTGTTTGTGTGTGTGCGTGATTTGGATTTTTAACATAGCTTTAACAATTTGTTTAGTCATATCGCTATGATAGTCTGCATTGTGGCAGCTTATAGTGATGTCTAGCAGTATGGCATCATGCCACAGAAATGTCACATCATGTCTCACCCAGTCACATTATCCTGACACCAGGCTGACCAGTTCTAACACTAACTTCTTTATCTGAGCGCCTTGTGAGGCAGCTGTAAGTACCATTTTTGTCCTTGGCATGACTCAGACAGGGTTCAAACCTGTGACCTCCCACATCTGAGTTGGACGCTCTAACCACTAGGCCACTGGAGCAGTATCTTATTTGTTAGTTTCAAACATCATGTATAGATATTGTATGCAAACTGAGACCAGACACCAAATAAAATTACCTGGTAATATCAACTGGCATTTAACATTAGTGTAGGCATATGATAAACTGAGACCAGACACCAATAAAATGACCTGGCAATATCAATTGGCATTTAACATTAGTGTAGGCATATGATAAACTGAGACCAGACACCAATAAAATGACCTGGCAATATCAATTGGCATTTAACATTAGTGTAGGCATATGATAAACTGAGACCAGACACCAATAAAATGACCTGGTAATATCAACTGGCATTTAACATTAGTGTAGGCATATGATAAACTGAGACCAGACACCAATAAAATGACCTGGCAATATCAATTGGCATTTAACATTAGTGTAGGCATATGATAAACTGAGACCAGACACCAATAAAATGACCTGGTAATATCAACTGGCATTTAACATTAGTGCAGGCATATGATAAGCTGACCCTCAAACTTGTTTACTGGTGAAAACAATATGGAACATGAATAATAATACTAACAACAGATAGAAAATTATTACTGACTGTAATCAGCTCATGAATTATTATTTTGCAAAACAGAGTCAACAAACTTCACTTGCAATGTAGTCTCTGTACTATTATTCCTACACTTCAGCAGATTTCACATGGTGTTTATACATAGATAGGGTTAAACAAAAAATGGTCTTACCCTTGGCTCTCTCATGTTTGGTGGTCTGGCAAACAAAGTATCATCTGGAAAGTCTGAATCTGCTGGCACCGTCTCTGAGGGGCGTCTTGCATTGCAGCTATGGAATCTGTAAATTATGAATTATTTACATTTTGAGTCTGTGGTCAAGTACTGATTACTTATATGTATTTAAGGTAGCACTACACTTACTTTCAGATTTCATGCTAACCTTCAATGTGATTAAGGGTTTGGGTTTAGAATGAGTTAATTGTACATATCAATTTCCTCACCATCAAGAGCACATCTGAAGTAACAGAAAATATACAGTCTGATTAAGTGTACTGTGAATAAGACAACTGTAATGACACCAATTCAGGCTGGTTTTAACAGGGTTCGAACATGTGACTGACTAGTTAGGAGTCTAAGCTAATGACTAAGTCACCACGTGGAGAAAGGATACTAACTGCACTATACAACTCATTATGATGAATTAACACATTAAACTTTAGCAGTGTTGAGTCGAAACTAAGCATGATAGGTCTAGATATAATACATTAAAAGATAGAAAGCATGTAACAAAAAACTAAAGAAAACATGTTATCCAAGCTTACAAACAAGGCTGCAGTGACCTGCATCTGGTATAGGTGAATTATCCTCCTTATAATGCCTTAACAGTTACTAATTTTCATGTGAAGATGAAATAGGGTTCAAGATACAAACAGCATAACAAATGAAATTCATAAGTCACTCAGGTATGAAATTTAGGTCATAGTTATTTCATTCTGGTATTTTTGAGTTATTCCTCACAAGATGTGTAAATGGATCAATTTCAAGGATGCAAGTGAAACTGAGTCCAAAATATTGAGGTATAATAAATGAATAGCTGAAATTACATCTAAGAGATACAGGCCATAAAAAGAAAATGGCTGAAGCATGAAAATTAGGTTGCAATGACCTCATGTTTGTATTGCTGGGATGGTCTTCCTGGAATATGCATCAGCATACCAATTTTCATAAGTGTTGGGTAAAACAGGATTCAATATACGTACAAAGAATTGCAGTAAATACAGGAATCATTAAGCAAGAAGACTTGGTCACAGTAATCTTGGTTTGTTACGGCTGAATTACTCTTGTTCAGAAAGTATGTACCTTTCAACGATTGTATCTGAGATAGGGTTTTAGACAGAGGGCCATAACAAATGAATGGCTGAAACAGCAAGATTCACTCAAGCATAAAAATTAGATCAAATTCACCTAGTTTGGGCATAGTTAAATTATTCTTGTTGCAATACACTGATGCACCAAATTGTACGATTGCAGGTGAAACTGCATCCAAGATATTAGGGTGCATTGAAATGAACGAAAGTACTAACTGAAGATATGTTACTGTAAACTAGTTTTTGGAGCTGATTCATTTATTTTTGCCGAGGTGCATTCACATATCAATTTTCATAAGAGTAAGGGAAAAGAGTCCAAGAAAATGAGTGTGTAAAGAACAAATGACTGAAAATACAAAAGTGACACAAACATGAAACTAAAGCCACAATGAACTGAACAGCCCACAAGCCATAGTGAACTAAACTGCCCATAACTATAAATGCATCCACAAACCATTTTTCATGCATGTATCAACATAGTTCAATATATTGAGGGTGTAGCAAAAACATCACTCAATATTTAAAATAAGGTCACAGCAACAGTGTGGATGAGTTACTCTTGCTGAAGTTCATCCACTGGTCATGAGTGAATTACAAGCCAGTATACTGAAGACTAATAAAGGAATGGCTGCAAATACAAAAGTCACTTAAGCATGAACTTGGGTCATAGAGAACATGTATTTTTATGACCAAGTTATTCTTTCTGAGACACATCCATATACCAAGTTTAATCTGTTGGTGAAACAAATTGCTAAATATTTATGGCAAAGTAAATGCACAAGTCAACAAACAGACAATTGAATGTACAAAGGACCACAAGAATGAATGGGCAAAACATTGCATCCCTTCCCGACTTCACTTTGTGAGTAGATAATAAAGTCAAAAGAAATGTGGTACGTGTCATTGACTTCAATACCACATGAACATGAAGTTGTCTATGACCTGCATGTTAAGCTTCTCCTGAGCTTCGATAATGAATACATTTATTTAGCTAAACAAAAAGAAAATTGAGAATGTATAAATCAAAACAGATTAGGATAATCTCATATTGAAATACATGGAAAGAAGAAAACTTTAACACTGAGGTTAATCTAGGGAGTGGACAGGGGTACAGAGGGACTTACAGAAGGGTGTTGGCCATACAGATGGACCCCAATGTGACACTGCTATGTCAATCATCATCAAAGCTGGATTGACAACTAAAGATGTGCTACATCTGAGCATACTTCTAGTATCAGCATAAACTAGCCTTCCACATTCTGAATCCATCAAGATGATCAGCATTATGTTTTGCTATGTACTTTTTCTGTCTGTCTCTAACTTACTTGCACTGTGGATTAAAAACCATGGCTAAGAGTCCAAGAAGTGGTAAACAGTCCTGTGAAAGTTTGGCCACCACCAATTCTATCAGCAACTCTGTATTCTTCAATACACATTTCTGGAATAAATAAACATGCATTTGTACAGCCTATAAAGTTGAAGAAAGATTCCCAGCTATACTGCATGTGAGAGAAATATTCAGTGCTACTATGGTATTCATGGGGTAAATGTTCAATATTACAGCATTCATATGATATTGGCACATCCTGCTGTGTGCTTAGCAAGCATTTCCAACAATCTTGTGAAATAACCAAGAGACGGAATTTAGAAAGAAAGATGTCCATAAGATTTACACCAATTCAACACATCCAATAACTGGTTAGATTTGTACTCCTATAGGTACAGTTGCCTAATTTGGCAGTCATGTACCTATTCTATTTCACAACAGAGACATCTTACCTATAGTTCTGCTTGGATCCAAGTTTATGAAAGTAAGTGACATGGTGAATTAGGATGCTTTTACCCATATAATGAAGTCCACAAAGATAACAGCAAGGAAAAAAACTGTTGCAGAAGCCAGATTACAGCCTGTCACAAACTATGAGATAGCTTTACGGGTGTTCTTGAGTCGCATGGTGTATCTCAAAACAATGAGAGCTTAGCTGTGACAAGAAGAGCAGCTGGTTCTGTGCAGATCTTTTTGTACATTCATGTAAATTATGGACATATTGGTGGCACTTAGGTATACTTTGAGGCTCTTTATGTGCTCTCTTAGAGTAAGGATGTAAACCCAAAGAATCAATGATTATGCATTTGTTTTGTTATGTGAATAGAAGTCATCCAAGAATATAATGCACTGGAGGCTTAAAGTAGAAGAAAGAACATATGGCATTAGATATGGGTTTATCTAAACTTACAAAAGAGAGATGAAGCAGATTGGTTGTACATTCATGTAAATTATGTACATATTGATGACAATGAATTGGACTGAAATTATGTATACTTTGAGGCTCCTTCTGTGCTCTCTTAGAGTAAGAATGGAAGACAAAATGGTCAACGATTATGCATTTGTTTTGTTAAGTGGTAAAGTAGAAGAAAGAACATACAGAATTAGATATGGGTTTATCCAGATTTACAAAAGAGAGATTAAGTAGAAAAGATGTTTGAAGTATAGAGATATCTTTGCAAATGATAAGAATATGAAAGGAAGAACTTGTGTTGTAATTTTCAAGCAAAACCTGTAACATAAATACCCTGTAATGTCCCCTATTTGTTAAGAAGAGAAACTGGACACAAAATACGAGGGATGCTGGAAAAATGTGCTGTTGAGAAAAGTATAATATTTTGATATTCGTTAATAGTCACAGTGAAAAGAAAGATGGGAATATAATGCTCTGTGTGGATTGTCGCCACCTCATTGCAAGAATAATATTTTTATGGCACAGTACAGTGACGTGCATCTATGGATGTCCATTCTCAGCCAATCATTGATCGTGTGTTAAAATATCAGAGAGACAGCACGTGTAACAGACCAGTATATAACAGCTTTGCGTCACTGTATCAGTACATCTGTGAAACATTACAACAGACAAGCCTGTTGTCAATCTAAGTGGATGTTGATGTCAACAAGACAGTGGCTGTTAAGCAGTTGCAGTCTCACAGCTGTCTCATAGACAGTTGACACTGATTACCACATATCTGTATGGGGTAGTCCTTCTTTAGATAAAGTTTGTAGGACATGAGAATTATATTTCTGCTGGAGTATACCACATGTTGATATGTGTATATGAAAGTACTCTGACATAATCGCGTGTTAATATGCAAATGCTACGACATGGCCATCCCATTCGGTAACAAATTCCAGTTCCACTAATCGAGCTTAAACTAGATGCCAAGTTTGTTTATTAATGAATATGTCATCAACCAATCAATCATCAACCTATGACGTGTGTCCAACTGAACATGTACACTGAAAAGTCAGCCATATACTGTGCCATTTCTTATATTGGGTTTTCATGCATCACCAAGAGAACTGTAACAAACTTGAAAGGGACCAACCATTCATGTTAAGGGGGCGTCAGGATTAACAGCAATGTATTCCTCTCATTACCAAGACAAAAGATATTTCCTTTTTTTAAAAAGTAGAGAAAAAGCATGATTCTTTTCTTCTGCTGTAAAGTTTTATCTCTCTCTTATCAAGGAAATGAGAGATAGAAAGAGAGAGATCCACTCCTGCATGAACACACTCTTATGACTGCATAAAATATATGTGACTTGGGAATCTAATAATCAAGACCTTCATTCAACAGCAACCAAACAGAAAAAAATTATCTTGCCAGTTTCATTTTGTTTTGTTTTCACAGAGCGAGTTTCAGAAGTTTGAAAATGAACATAAAAAGATTGTTCTTTTTTGTTTTGTGATAATGTTTGATAGTCAGAAGTTAAATAAAATGTATTGATAAAGTCTACCCTAATAAAACTGTGTGAACATATTTTGATCCACTATTTCTGCTGAATACAACATGCACGGGAATTTTAAAGAGAAAAAACGCTTAATCAGGAATGATAAGAAGACTTTGAAGTAAACTGTGACCACATATTATAAACTAAAATGTCTTGCATGAAAATTTAATCCATTAGCAGTTCTCAATAGTTTCAAACATTTTAAAAAAAACCTGCCATAAATGATGTCTGATACTGAAACACTTGGGTAATAAATTAATACAGTTGCTCACTGTAAATCACCTGTAAGGAAATCTACTTGGCCTTGGCACTGTGTTCAGAATAATAAATCACCTGCAAGGAAAACTGCATAGCCTTGACACTGTGTTCAGAATAATAAATCACCTGTAAGGAAAACTACTTGGCCTTGGCACCATTTTCAGAATAATAAATCACCTGTAAGGAAAACTACTTGGCCTTGGCACTATGTTCAGAATAATAAATCACCTGTAAGGAAAACTACTTGGCCTTGGCACCATGTTCAGAATAATAAATCACCTGTAAGGAAAACTACTTGGCCTTGGCACCATGTTCACAATAATAAATCACCTGTATGGAAAACGGCATAGCTTTGGCATTGTGTTCAGAACAATAAATCACCTGTATGGAAAACTTCATAGCCTTGGCATTGTGTTCAGAACAATAAACTGCATGGCCTTGGCACCATGTTCAGAATAATAAATCACCTGTAAGGAAAACTGCATGGCCTTGACACTGTGTTCAGAATAATAAATCATCTGTAAGGAAAACTGCATAGACATGGCACTGTGTTCAGAATAAATCACCTGTAAGGAAAACGGCATAGCTTTGGCACTGTGTTCAGAATAATAAATCATCTGTACGGAAAACTCCATAGATGTGGAACCATGTTCAGAAATTTCAGACCCATGCAATTTTAAAAGCTTTCATGTGACAAAATGATTTACTTTTATTTTGATGTGTACACAAGTCCATATTATGGTTTCTATTAATGAAAAATAACTACCTGAACTTCAGTAGGTTGACAAATAGAGTCAACCTTCTGTGGTTTTCACTGTTATCACCTTAAAAATACAGCTCTACCTTTATCTAAATACAATGCATACTCACCAGCACAATTTCATTAATAATATATATTTTGTAGTTTACCTGGTCACATTCATTGTATTTTGAAATTGTTGCTAAGAAATCAATTTTGTTTAAAATATTTTTTGTAGACTGCAAGTAATGATAATCTTGAAAACTTAAGTCTTGATCTTTCATGTATAATGAATGAGAAATAATTAGGTTGAAAACTTAAGTCTTGATCTTTCATTTATAATGAATGAGAAATAATTAGGTTGAAAACTTAAGTCTTGATCTTTCATGTATAATGAATGAGAAATAATTAGGTTGAAAACTTAAGTCTTGATCTTTCATTTATAATGAATGAGAAATAATTAGGTTGAAAACTTAAGTCTTGATCTTTCATGTATAATGAATGAGAAATAATTAGGTTGAAAACTTAAGTCTTGATCTTTCATTTACAATGAATGAGAAATAATTAGGTTAAAAACTTAAGTCTTGATCTTTCATTTACAATGAATGAGAAATAATTAGGTTGAAAACTTAAGTCTTGATCTTTCATGTACAATGAATGAGAAATAATTAGGTTGAAAACTTAAGTCTTGATCTTTCATTTACAATGAATGAGAAATAATTAGGTTGAAAACTTAAGTCTTGATCTTTCATTTATAATGAATAAGAAATAATTAGGTTGAAAACTTAAGTCTTGATCTTTCATGTATAATGAATGAGAAATAATTAGGTTGAAAACTTAAGTCTTGATCTTTCATTTACAATGAATGAGAAATAATTAGGTTAAAAACTTAAGTCTTGATCTTTCATTTACAATGAATGAGAAATAATTAGGTTGAAAACTTAAGTCTTGATCTTTCATGTACAATGAATGAGAAATAATTAGGTTGAAAACTTAAGTCTTGATCTTTCATTTATAATGAATGAGAAATAATTAGGTTGAAAACTTAAGTCTTGATCTTTCATTTACAATGAATGAGAAATAATTAGGTTAAAAACTTGTCTTGATCTTTCATTTACAATGAATGAGAAATAATTAGGTTGAAAACTTAAGTCTTGATCTTTCATTTACAATGAATGAGAAATAATTAGGTTGAAAACTTAAGTCTTGATCTTTCATTTATAATGAATGAGAAATAATTAGGTTGAAAACTTAAGTCTTGATCTTTCATTTACAATGAATGAGAAATAATTAGGTTAAAAACTTAAGTCTTGATCTTTCATTTACAATGAATAAGAAATAATTAGGTTGAAAACTTAAGTCTTGATCTTTCATTTATAATGAATGAGAAATAATTAGGTTGAAAACTTAAGTCTTGATCTTTCATTTATAATGAATGAGAAATAATTAGGTTGAAAACTTAAGTCTTGATCTTTCATTTATAATGAACGAGAAATAATTAGGTTGAAAACTTAAGTCTTGATCTTTCATTTATAATGAATGAGAAATAATTAGGTTGAAGCCAGTTCAGCAATAGTGACTTCAGGCCTCTCAGATCTGCAGCTCCACTCAAAATAATACATGACAACTAATGTTATAAATGTATACTGGACCCAAGGCTCCCATCCAATGCTGCAAACTCACAACTCTGTGTTCATACTATTGTTTATTTCAGCCTCACTTGGCAGACAAGATCAAGGAGCTCACATGGCTTTTCCCACTGGCAGTTCTCAATTGATGTTTCATACCATATGTAACCGAAAAATAGTACATCACTCTAGTGCGTCCAGTGAAAACCAAACAAATGGAAATGAAAATACTGTTATGCATGATGATATTACATTAAAATCTTTCAGGGTAGACACTAGAACATTACAGAATTAAAGACGTCTTTTAGGTAGGCCACTGACAGTTGTACTCAAACTATCCGAACATTAGAAGATGTATTAAAAATAACATGTAAAAGCAAAATGAGCTGTAAAGACAATTATTCTAAAAGTTAAAAAAAACCTGTTTATGGTTATATGTTAAGCAACACATTAATTATACACTTAAAGCTATTAAAGAAATCACAGACATATTGTATCCAATATAAGTGATATGCATTCAGCTTGTATGTTAACAGAATGTAAAGGAAAGATAAGATGGAGCTGGCAAAAATAAAATTGTATGTAGTATGACTCTAAAAATAATAGTAAAAGTTGTACAACCCATAAATGAAATCCTAACTTTTTTAAACAACCCATGAATGAAGTCCTAACTTTTTTAAGCAATGTTTTTTTTTAATATTTTGAAAGCAAAATTCATTTTTGTTTCATTTTTTCATGATGTGATAAAAAAACAAACAATGAGTCTACTGCAACTGATGATAAACCTGTAGACGGATTTTGTGTTAATTACACGTCATATGTATAGAGAGATACTTGTATTTGTCAGATTTTTTTTACAAGTAACAATAATTGTTTGTAGATGTGTTTTCATACAAATATATAAAACAAGATGTAAGGCATCTGCATTTCAACCATTTTCAAATGACAAAATTAGTTTTCCATAAGTTTTACATCATTGCATAAACAGTATTCTTTTCACACTAAAACATGACCAACATAACTTTTCTACATGTATAATAACTTGTATTTTACTTTCATAATTAAAACAGGTTGATAACATTGAGATCTTTGAAAAAGAATGCTATATTTGGCTGGATACAAGATTACACCAACAATATTTTTTAAAACATCTTTTAAACCTTTCAAGCACTAACATTACTTTTGGGGGCTAGGGCTACCAAAATCTATAATTATCATTTTGTGTATGATTAGTATTGGTTACTTGTCAATGAACTTTCAATAAGTGAATAAAATATTTTATATGGAGATCATTTGTGAATAATAACACAACAGAAATATCGCATAATCTAAATATTGTAACATAATAAAATATAGAGACATTTTTGAAAGTCAAGTTTTAATTATCTAGCATAGGCCTAAAGTTAATTAACTTGGGATATTAGTGATATGTAGAAAAAAAATGTATCTGTCCAAGTACATATTCTGAATATTATTGAAAGGAAAAGTATACATTGTATTTGATATTTTGGCAGCAAATACTTTTACAAATATTTTTCTTTTTGGTTGCTATGGTAATCATGAACATCTTAATTTCACTGACATTTTTAGTGTTAGCAAACTCCATGGTTATATGCATTACTTTCACCCCACCTGAATATAACTACTAGTTGTTGTTCTGAAACAATTCATCATATGCAGATGGGGATGAAACAAATATGCATCGGTAACAAGGTCATGCAAAAACAACACAGCACTACCAGGGTTAAGGACTGAGGACTCTGATCTCCAGACTGAACTGGAAAACATGCAAAGCATATCAAAATGACAAAATTATGTATATCGAGTCAGTTAAGGGTAATAAGGAAGTTTGAAACAGGTGCCCAAAATGTCTTAGAAAATCAAGAACTAAATAAAAATTAGTATAATGTCAACTCTTCAAGGTCAGCGTAACCTTCTTGGGTCACAAAATGTCCAATGACCATCAGCATATGATGAATTGTTTCAGAACAACAACTAGCAGTTATATTCAGGTGGGTTGAAAGTAATGCATATAACCATGCAGATTGCTAACACTAAAAATGTCAGTGAAATTATTATTTTGTTCATGATTACCATAGCAACCAAAAAAGAGAAAAATTTGTAAAAGTATTTGCTGCCAAAATATCAAATATAATGTATACTTTTCCTTTCAATAATGTTCAGAATATGTACTTGGACAGAAATATGTACTTGTTGTTGAAAAGGCCAAGAACATCCACAGAACACAAGGCACAACTTTCGTTAAAATGTCTCCTAGAGTTAGCATCATATTACAGCCATTTCATACAATGTTTTGTTGAGAGAGCAACTCCATTCAAGAACATGCTGCTGCAATATGCAAACTTTGCATGTAATGATGAACTTCGGAAGACTTTTATATATTTAAAAGCAAGTAATGGAGTACTTAGCTGTGTCGTATCCTAACTTAATAACCATGCTCTACCTCAAAACGGATGCATTTAAAGAGCAGTTTTTGATCACTATACCATGATGTGAAGGAAAGATTTCCATGATATAAACACTCACAAAGCCTGAAAAAATTAGTTTACATATGACAAGGAATAGGAATTATGGACAATAATGTGGAGCATTGATCATTCCAAGTTGGGAGCTAAAGTTGTTATTGTAAAAGACAAATGTCTGTGATATTAAAACTGTAAATGAAACAAAAGCCAGAGAAACCAATGGTCTATCGACTTAAGCAACCCTAACAGTGAGGTAAATAACAGCCATAGTGAAGTAAACACAAATATAGATGTGCTATCTAGATTACCAAAACAGGTGGTTGAAAAAAGTCAACATATTTCTGGATGTGAGTTTGTGTTGTGCTGGCAGTAGGTAGCAGCTTACACCAGCAGATCTTGATTCCATCAACATCAAATTTATTTCATACATTTAACAAATGATGTAGCTTGTGAGATCTTTGCTATTCTACAAAACATTCTAGAAAGAGCAATTAGCTTTGCCCTCAGTGCAATTCAAGTTCTGAAAAGTCTTTGGAGTCAATGGTCTAATCAAATAGCATTCCCTACAGGAGCTGGGCAGACTTGAAAACAGGAAAGGTTACAGGCAATTATATCAATGTCCCTAGTACAATTAGTCTTGAAATACTTGCACACTGATAGCACTAGTGGGTATTTGAAAACAACAGATAGTTAACAATTACACAAGGTCCTGGTTCTACTGTGTAAGCTATTGCATGGACATAAAACTTTTCTGCAAGCACTAAACAAACAACTACCATTCAGTCAAAGCCTGCATGGTGTCATACCAGTTTGAACAAATCAATATTGATATTGTTGATCCATTATCATAAACTAAGGATGGAGATCAGGGTATAGTTACAGTATCTGATTGATGGACATAGGTCTTTGATGTTGGAGATTAGAAACAAACAACAATTGCAAATATCTTGGTTGACGAAACCAAACTGAATTTCAAATACCATTCAGGATGACCTAGGTAAAGCCTTTAAATGCAAATTCATACAATGACTTTATACAATGCTTGAAATACATATGGCAGACAAGTGCAAGCCTACCATCCAGAATCAGATAAATCAGTTAAAAGAAAACATTAGTGTCAACACTCAGGACTGCTGCATCAGAAAAACAGGATACTTTGGATACCTCAGTACCAAACACATTGCTTGCATGCAGTTTAATGCACAGTTCACCACATGATATGCACCACAGTTCTTGATACATGGTAGAGAGGTAGTGTTACTGGTTGACATATTGTTTAGAGGATGAAAGGAGAAATTCAAAGTGGCAATGGGTATGTGGAAAATTATGAAGGAATCTTTGAGGAGGCACATAAAAAGAGTATGCTACAATGCAATATGAATAACAAACAAACAAGTACTGCTATAAGAAGACAACTTTAGAATCACAGTGTAATACACAATATAAAGTTAGCAACAGAGTGAGAATGTATAATCAAATTAGTTAGAAAGGGCAAAACAATCAGATCTACCGAGGTCGGCTATCATGGTATTTCTCTGTGATTACTCTATTTACCTCATCACAAGATAACATACTTATTTTGACGTGCTGCAAAACACCAAAACAAAACAAAACCTTTCTCCAAGTGAAAACATTTAGCAATCTATTGGCAATATAACAGTCGCAGATCCAACATTTGAATGAACTAATGAAACTCCATGATGTGGTGCCTAAAGAAACTGGGTTTATTTTTGTCTAGAGTGACCAGTGAAATACTTGTAGAAGATGACAACTCAGGGTGAATCTTCGCAATTCTACTTAAAGTGATTTCTTCCATTATCAGGAGAATGACAAGCTCAGTAACTCCAGTCAGCCTGGAGATGGATTTGTACAGGTTGCAGTCAGGTACTGGTTATTAATGGATAAATATCTGGCAATATTAACACTTGTCTGTACCGAAAGATCCAATCAGTCAATGGACAAGATAACCTGCTCGCTTTGACACTTTAAGATGTAACTGTACCTTGATCTATAAATGTCTTAGTAGTAGTTGGTTTATTGTATGTAGGTATGTAGGTCTCTGAATCATGGTCCTGTCTAGTTTGGCAGGAACTCAGGATAGATATAGATCAATATATCTGTATGATGGTTACTTTGTACTTACCTTTCAAATATTTTTGATTTACTGTTTGGCACTACTATTATGAATGAAAAATATTTCTCTCTTTTGAAAAAGTATTGATTTGTTTTGGGTTTAAAATGCAATTGTTCTTGGACAGTTGTTCATGCACTTCTTAAAGTGTGGAGGAATGTGATAGCATGATTAAATACATATAACTTAGGAGCATGGTGAGACTGCAAAATCAAGGTAGTGTATTGTTACATTTTACTGAGCCCCTGAAATACATTACATTTACAAGGTCAAACATGGAAAATATTGTAATTCATACAAATGCATCGTGCTCATATTTTCCATTCAAAATGGTATCATGGGTCACAATTAGGGTTGGAATTAGGGTTTTGGGCTCTAAGGATCCCTCATAAGAAAGCAATGAATCATATAATACATACAAGGGTTTTATCTTTCCAGTGGCTGATAACATCATCTGTCATCATCTTAGTGAATGATATAGTAAGTCCTTCACGGAAAAACCTCTGACATGGTTCACTGCGAGTGTCTAGACCTGCAAAAAAGTTATGAATAGTCATTGGAGATTTTCGAGGTATCTTTGCCAACAATGAATTTCTCTCCCTGAAGGGGTCATCAGTCCATCACAATCTACCTCTCCCAACCAGCATATGCCAGTGCCCAGTTGAATCTGGGTCAACCTGTGCAAGCATGCTTATGTGCCTTACTGAAGAAGGGTCCAACATAATTCAAAATTAAGATATAATCCCAATGGAGATTATCCAAGGCAGAACCTAGTAACACAGCTTGAATTCATTAGCAACAAAAATTTAATAATATGTGAACAATTCCCTCTTTTGCATTTTATTATTAATGAACTCCATTTTTACAATCTGTTTTTGATGGCCAAAAATTAATGTTTCCTGTCCCAAAACAAAAATATTTCTTTCATTATCCAAAGACAAACAACAAACAAACATCTGAGCCCAGTCAGTGAATACTGCACATACAAAAGCAGACAACCTGTTCAGTTAACTTAAACAAATCAATTGCACATTACGTGCCTGGTAATAAATGAAAACAAACATCTTCTGCCTAGTTTACTCCTTATTTCAATGCATAAGAAAATGCAAGCATATTAGAAAATAAAACTCCACATGTGTCATATTTATGTTTTTGTTTCACACTTTCCTCCTTCTTACTCCTTCTTAGGAGACCCTTGCTCATAAGTAAAAAGTCTGTCCTTTCCCAATACAACTATATACAGCTTTGTACACTCCTACATCTGGAAATCCAAAAGATAATGAAACCCAAAGTCCACAAATTCAAGTTCTGGTGATAGATCTTATTTCTTGCCTGGACTATTGGCCAACTGGCATAGTCACCCTTTGTGACTTCTTACGTGGAATTCAGTGGTAATGCCATATGAAAAATGTAGAATTCAACTACAAGAAGGTAAATTTACTAATGCCACAGCAAAAATGTGGCTCAGTACCATCAAGCAGCAATCTGGGTTTTTGTCCTCAGTTCTGATGTATCAATTATTATATCACATATATATGTGGGAAAATTATTGAATATCAGAAAATATGTCTGATTTATGTAACAGTGCAGGGCAAAAATGATGCACAATCTAACATTGTGATACACTCAGCAACTTACAAATAGAAATCCACACCATATTCTGTGGTGCAAACTTTCACAGGAACAGATGAGTTAATAAATTTTAACACATTTTGATGATTTCTTTCAGTTTAAATGTAAAATCCTTTGTATTATTTATAAATAATGACAAACAAGAAAACCATGTCCTTTTAAACTTATAGGTTACTGCGTTTTTATGGGAAAATATGAATGAGTTTTTCGGATGTAATACTGTACGACCTTGGGAGTGCACTATATCCTTCCAACAAAACGAGTTCATATATCCCCATACAAATGCAGTAACCTTTATATTGTATGTTCATTTTCTTATTCTACGTAAGGCTTAATTACATAAACAAAATACACTACAAGAAACAACGTAAATGAATGTATGCTGTATTCCAATCTAAATACACAAGCACAGATTCATCATTGCACAACAACAACATTATTACTGCACACCTAACTCTGGCCACATAAATTTGAACTTAGTCAAGCACTAGACAAGTTTCGAAAGATAACTGCATTTTTGTCTACTTAAAATTGAAAATTTGGAGTCATATTGTGAATGAATGCGCATTGCAACTAGTCTTCCATTTGATCTGGAATAAATAGATTTTGATATTTTTGTAGATTCTATGAAATTTTGTGATTATGGAATGGATTTATATGCGACAATTCCACATGAAATACGTCAGACTGAAGAAGCGAGGGAGAAGCATGTTGACATCTGCAAATGTGTTTCTGTTTCTGTCATTGTATATTTGAAATAATAATGTGGAAAAATATGAAGTCTTTCAATTGCAATTATCAAAAAGACACTACGGAATTTAATGCTTATTTCATTTTGAGTGCAGTAAGGAGGATGTAATTGCACTTATATTCGAAATTACAGTACAATTTCGAAATGCGAAATCAAGATTGAGAACCTATGACACGGCTCATGTAATTTGGATTTGCAGAACTAAGAAAGTACATTTTGAGGAAATTCAGGATGTAAAACTGTAACTATAACTTTTTTCCATTCTTATTGCCAGCAAAAGTAGGCAGTTTATGTCTTGTCACTTGTATGTTATTTGTAAGGACCCTTTCTGGAGTCTACTGTATAGCTAACCTAAATCCGAAACATTGTATCAAAAAAGTTAACATGGAATGTGCCAAAGCAGATGGTATGTGGCAGTCCATGAAACATTTGCTTTACTTCATTCAGAAACAAATTTCATCAACCAAAACTTAAAGCGCCTACTACGCGAGTGTAAATGATTTGTTTACAAATCAAAAGTGCAAATCAAAAGTGTTGGCATCTGCATTCATTGTCTTATTTACAATAGAAAGTAGTTCCTTTATGCATGTGAATGGAATATGAAGGTGTGCAATATCGTAAAATACTGATCGATTCTGACAATGTAAAGTTAACAGGGACAAAAATGAGCATATAATAATTTAAATTATAGACACATCACATATAAATGAAAGGATTTGGGGGATTGCATAAGATTAATCAACCATAAAATGTTGCTTTCAAAGAACAAAAATAATACAATAGAAAAAAATGTAATTTTTTAAACAAGTGAACATGTCATTAAAAGAGATTACTCCTGTATGTTGATTAATAATTGGAACTCTTGAGCAAAGATATAACTGTATAATAAACAAAAATTAAAATTTGCTCTTAGGTAACGGATTTTAATTGATTATCAGTTGGTTAAGTGGCATCGATTATCAATTATGAAATTCTGACTGATTCAGAACAGTAATGGGTGGCAGAGTAGATGTAAAATAGCCGCTAACTAGAGATTGTCCAAAACTCTCAGGTATCCTTGAAAATATTAGTTTGCATTGACCTTCATTCACTTGATCAAAATTGCTATTTGCCCATTCAGCTGTGCTCCCGCTCCTCTGGATGTTCTGCAATGCAACCCTGCCACTTACTTTAAAATGACTTACATCCTAACTTACTTTATTTTTGTTTAATGCATAAAATATTTGTAAAATGGTGTCTGCTAGCCTCTATCTGTCAGTCTAAGGTGACTCATCTTCTAGTTAATGTACTTGACTGTCTGGACTGAATTAAGTTTCATTTTCTTATAGTTCATTGTACAGGCTGTCATCTTCAATGATCACAATCAACTGTTCGAATTCAACACCCACTAGAGTTCCTATGGTGCAAGGAAATGTTAGGAATTTAAGAGGTAATTAAAGTTATGCAAAAGAGTTACCTTCATAGGACAAAGTGCATGGTAATTGCTTGTGTGTATGTAATGTTTTGACCAGCATCATCACAATCAATTTTAATTCTAGGGAATGAATTAACATGAGTTTAAAGCCACCTACAATTAATTAAAACATGACTTCAGTCTGGGCATGGGCTTGAATGCAAATTAGATGACTGAGCTATCAAATCTAACAAACCACTATATATTTGCCTGACTGTATGTTTTTTACAAACTCTAGCCGTCTATCTCATCCAACCGTCCTGGGCATAGAGAAACCACTAATTTGAAACTTCTGTTGTCTGTGCTCCAGGAAGAGGTCTCTCTTAGAGCAAATTTCTGAATACATTGCCAAATCCCTCCGAGATGTGCACCAATTAGCAATAATGTACCTGAAACCATGCTTTTAGAAGATAGTACTACATTTCTATGATCTTCACTATCATTACAAATAGTTTATAATGCGCAGATGTGAGCAAATTGCATCAGCTAATTTGTGTGGGTCTGTGGGTTTAAGAAAAAACAGTCCAAACATGTTGGTTTTAAGTTTCAGCACAGATCAAATATTTAATGCCTGTTATATTACTTAACAGTTGTCTAAGAGCTGTCCGACCTAATAAATTTGCCCACCAAGTGTTGAAAGACCAAGTACCAATATACATGGACAAATACATGTTTTGATATAATGAATATAACCAAGTACCAATATACATGGACAAATACATGTTTTGATATAATGAATATATCAGCCAGACTCTTAATGTCTTAAATGCATACTTACTCACCCTTGCATGTACTGAGAACATTGGTGAGCAGGAAATACAGTATATATCGGATTTGCTTGCCAGGACTGTTTGATAATGAACATAAAATTTTAGTAAAAATATTTTTTAAGAGTTTTTCCTAGTAGTAACTGAAAATAATTGAGATAATGGTTCAGTGATGGAGTTTCAATCATTATACAGACTTGAGTTTGGAAAACTCATGAGTGACATTACCACCTGACTCTGGTATGGAACTGAAAACATGTTTCAAACATGTATAAAAGCCAAATATGTCACACCTCATATGGTTCTTTCTGCACAGATGCTCGCATCAAGAATTTATACAGATAAATATATGTCTGATCATAAGCATTCAGAAATATAAAGTAATAAGTTACTGAATTTTTAATATATGATGTTTTCATATGGGAGCTGTATTATTACCCCAAGACCTTAAAGTGAAATGGATTTAAAGTTATAGAGTAGACACAAAATTGTAAAGGAAAATGTAAAGATAAGGGATCAAAAACTAAAGGAAAAAGGTACATGTGCCCTTGAACTGGAAGTTAGCACCACCACTGTAGTGTAGAAAACACCATACAATGATAATAATAATAATAATAATAGAGGACTTTGTATAGCACCTAATCTTTAGAAGCTCTAAGCGCTTACAACATTAGACAACACATATAAGATAAGAAACATATAATAATATTATTACAAGAACAAACACCATGAAATTAGAAAAACATTAAAAAATAAAAAACATGCTGAGAATATTTCAGGTAGGAAACATTATTAGGTCTTTAAGTTTGTTCTTGCAGTCGAAATAAGTGAGTTTTGAGAGCACTCTTGAATGTGATCACTGTCTAAGTTCAGTGGGCAATTCATTCCACATTGCTGGGCCCTGGTATGCAAAAGAACATTGTCCATATGACTTGTTTTCATCGTGGGAATAATGAGTATACGATTGTCAGAAGAGAGCATAAGTATCTTGCTGGTATGTACACATGGGTGAGGTCGGATAGGTATGTTGGACTAGAGTCCGACTGTGAAACGTAGCACAGAGAACATATTTTGTTTTTGATTCTGGATTGAATGGATAGCCAGTGTGGGGTACAGAGCAGTGGGGAGGTGTGCTCTGATCGTGGTACTCTAAGTACGATCAGAGCAGCTGTGTTTTGAACTTTTTGAAGTTTTTGGAGTAGATATTGAGAGGAACCAGACACAACTGAGTTACAATAGTCCAGTCCTGAAAGTACTAATGAACACACAAGTGTGTTAGTGGCATCAACTGAAAGATATTTGCGAACTGAGCTCATGCGTCTCAGCTCAAGATATGCAGCCTTGCATATGTTCATGACATGTTGGTGCAATGTGAGTGTACTGTCCAGAGTAACACCTAGGTTTCGTACTGGTTGTGTGAATTTAATGTTGGCATTGCTGATATTTGAGGTAAAGGATGTGAAAGAGTAAGTCTTTGTGTTGTGATCAGAATGGCCTCAGTTTTATCATCATTCATCTGCAGCTTGTTACATGTCATCCATGATTTCGCATCAGAAATGCACCTCTCTACACCTTGGATGGTAGCATTAACTTCAGTTGGATGGCTAGATTTGTATATTTGGGTGTCATCAGCGTACAACTGGTGAGACACTGAATGATGATTTATGACACTTGAGAGCGACTGAGTGTACAGAATGAAGAGAACAGGTCCAAGAACAGACCCCTCTGGAAAAACCACATCATAGATCAACTGGGCTGGAGTGTATTCCATTTGCAGACACAATTTGTGTCCTGTTGACCAAGTAGGACTTAAACCACGGTAAGGCTGTATCATGAATGCCAAATAAAGGTTGGAGACGGTGAAGTAATATATCATGGTCTATTGTGTCAAATGCTGCTGACAAATCAAGGAGGGTGAGGACTGTAATCTTTCCGCTATCCAACACAGAGATAATAACTACTTTCAGAAGAGTAGTTTCAGTACTGTGGCAAGGACGATATGCAGATTGTACATTGCTAAAAAGACTGTTTGAATTTAGATGAGATACAAGCTGGCATAGAACAACCTTTTCTAAAATTTTTGATATGAATTAGAAACTGGGCAGTAGTTCTTTAAATTGTTATGGTCTAGGGTTTGTTTCTTTAGCAGAGGCTTTACAATGGCAGTTCTGAAAAATGATGGGAATTCCCCGGATGAGAGAGAGAGGTATTAATAACATCAGTTAGTGAAGGCAATACTGGATCTAAGCACTCAAGCAGCAGTGATGTTGGAATTGGGTCAAGTTCACATGACTTTGGTGCACTCTTCATCACAATTGTACGTACGAAATCCATAGAGACAGGTTCAATGCTGCTAATGGTTGCCGCTCAAATTCTGTATCCCAACTGTATGGTGACGACGAGTCAATTGAAATTGTGGTGTCAAGCTTATCTCTAATGGTTTGTACTTTGTCACAGAAGAAATTTGCAAGCATGTCAATACAATGATGATATGTAAATATGTCAACTTGTACCCCTTCATTTTAAACTGCTTTAAAGTTATAATCCACATTAGAAAGCATGATGGAAAGACTGAAATATTAAGGCATGACGTTGACCCTAAAGATGTGAATCCCACTGTGGCAGGCAAAACACCTTCTGATGATGACATTTCATCCCTTAACACTAAAAAATCTCTACCAGATACGTGGGAATGAAAAATGTGATGGAAAATTTAAAACATGATGATATTGAAAATAGGACTCCTAATTTCATATGTATTATGGCTCCCAATTAGTATTATTTTATTATTATTATTGTTACTATTATTAATATATAGATAGATATATATATATATAAATATATATATATATATTATTATATATATATATATATATATATATATATATATATATATATATATATATATATACACACACACATATATACACATACATACACCAGACAAAAAGGAAAGTGCTATCCCTGGATTCTATAGAAGAATGCCTGATAATAGTAGGCAGAATTAATATTTGAATACAAATAATACTATCACACAGGTTAGAGAATTTTTCATTTGTACTCTACAGAGATTCAAACCCAGGTCCATGGGTATATATTTGCAAGCAATGGTGGTACAGTTATAGTACAATGTAGGATAGAAAAAAGTCTTTAGGTAAAACCTACACCAGTAAAGCTGGTCCTGCAAAACAAGTTGCCTTATTTTTCTTGGACTGGTTATCTTGTATAGAAACAGATGAAATTGATTCTTGATTCACTGTTTTGGCAGCCTAGGATCACCATGTGTGTTTGGGTGCTTGCAGAGACACCAGCATGAAACTATGTCATAGTTGGGAACCAATTTACAGCCATTTGCATGAAATTATATCATAGTTGGAAACCACTTTACAGCCATTTGCATGAAACTATGTCATAGCTGGGAACCAATTTACAGCCATTTGCATGAAACTATGTCATAGCTGGAAACCAATTTACAGCCATTTGCATGAAACTATGTCATAGCTGGGAACCAATTTACAGCCATTTGCATGAAATTATGTCATAGTTGGAAACCAATTTACAGCCATTTGCATGAAACTATGTCATAGCTGGAAACCAATTTACAGCCATTTGCATGAAACTATGTCATAGTTGGAAACCAATTTACAGCCAATAGCATGAAACTATGTCATAGCTGGGAACCAATTTACAGCCATTTGCATGAAACTATGTCATAGTTGGAAACCAATTTACAGCCATTTGCATGAAACTATGTCATAGCTGGGAACCAATTTACAGCCATTTGCATGAAACTATGTCATAGTTGGAAACCAATTTACAGCCATTTGCATGAAATTATGTCATAGTTGGAAACCAATTTACATACACCTAGACAGTTAGCAAGAGTATGAAAAGGCTTGAATGACTTGCCTGTGCTACATCATTTGAGAGACATTTTGTAATATACATGAAGGCATAAAAGAACTCAATTTGAGGGATATTTTTTAGATATATGATCCAATGAATTACATTTTAGAGATCACATTGCCTTTTCTAGTCCTCAGGGACAATGCTATGCCATGTAACAATCTGCAAATGTTTGAATTTGCTGAAATAGTTGCATCATAACCTACTGAAACCTACTTGAACGGAAGTATTATAAGCAGAATAGAATTCAAAATACCTTTTTTAGACAGTCTTATTGCAGCATCCAGCAAACATTCTAGTTCTTCCCCAGGAAAAATAGGTATCACCCAACGTGGGCGATTGACCTTTTCATCCAGGGTGTCTAACAATGCCATAGGAAATGTCAGCTCTTGATCCTTGCTTATCTGCATGACCAACTTTCTCTTCTCTCTTCTCTTGTTTTGCTGAGGAGGAGTGTCACTGGGTAACTGGTTCCATGGTATATCCATTGTAATGTTTTCCTGCAATAAATGAAGAAATAAATTAATGACTGAATGATGATTGTACGATTACATAAGTGAATAAGATGTTTTGAAATCTGACTGATCTTTGTGATAAAGATGTAGAAATACTGAGCCGATAAAAAAACTAAACAAGTGTCATGACTTAAATGCTGATAGGAAAATAAAACAAGGTGAGAAACAAACTTTGTCAAGGGCTGATAAACATTATCATTAGAGACAAATGTCCCCTAAAATACACAATGCAACACAATAAACTACGAAAATTGTGAATACACTGCTCTTGCATGAACCCATTAGAAATGATGTGCAGGCACAACAAGTTTGTTGTTTTGAAAAAATCAGAAGTCAAACAGTCATCCATTCAAGACCGTTGACTGGATGGGCAAAACAAATATTGTACTTAAACAGAAAATATCTGAGCAAGATTTGCATCTCAGGTGTTGGATGGTGGTGTTATAAATAAACAATGGTTAAAGCAGGAATTAAATTGTTCTTAAAAGCATCTAAATAGAAATACTAACCGCCATTTTATCCAATGTATGATACATTGCCACATCCCCTTGTGAGTGTCGACTCTTCACATTTTGGTCAGTCATATTCCTATTAAACAATCGAACAGAACAGTTAGAATGATTATGATGACCAAAATGTACGGTCCTGAGAGGGGCTATTTTCTCTATAATTGTAATCAGTCAGTGAAAATAAAATGTAATAATTTTATAAAAAGTCAAATAATAATCAATAAATGACAAGGAAAAACATTTGACAGATACTAGGACAAAATTAGAAAATGCCATAGATTGTGAAATTTTCATGATGATCACCATGGTGGCCATCTTGTGGGTTACTTTGTGGTGTCATTTTTATTAGACACCTTAGCAAGTCTATAAATGAAAGCTCATGTCAAAATGATGTTCCATTTAAGAGAAGTTGTGATAACAGAATCTTTAAGATGGCCACCTTGGTGGCCATATTGGACTTCAGATCAGTACCATTTCAATTTAAACCAACAATACACTACTAGGAGTCTTCTGATGAAGCCCCATGTTGATATGACTTTCGGTTTTGATAAAGTAGCAATAACAATATTTTCAAGATGGCTGCCATGGTAGCCATACTGGACAACAGATTTGCACCATTTACATTTAGGACCAACTACAGGACAACAGATTTGCACCATTTACATTTAGGACCAACTACACATCATAAGAAGCATTTTAGTGAAAGCACAATGTCGATATGACCAGACATTCAGGAGAAGGCATATCAATAATATAATAAGACTGTCAAGAGGGCCATTGTGGTGGCAATATTGGGGGTCAAATTGTTGCCATTCATTCAGGACCAATTATACCTCATAATAAGTCTTCTCTTATGAGCCCAATGTCAACTGCTGTTTTGTTCAGGAGATATAGTGATAACACGTTTGTTACTATGGATGCCATGACAGCCATATTAGATCGCAAATCAGCACAATTTTCATTCAGGATCAACAAAACATTATAGGTTTTCTTTAAGTGAAACCGAAATGTTGATATACCCATACATTCTGGGGAAGCAGCAATAATAAAATTTCAAACAGCTGCTTTTGTGTTCAAATTAGTCATCAATTAGCACAATTTTTATTGAAGACCAACCAGATATCAAATATTTTAGTGAAAACCCAATGTTCACCTAACTATCCATTCAGGGGCATAGCGATATAAAGAGTTTCAATATTGCCACCATGATGGCCATATTATAAAAATCGGCAACATTTCCATTTAGGACCAGCTAGAGATCATAACAAAATATTTGAGTTAAAAAGCCATGTTGATATGATGATCCATTCAAGAAGACTAGCAATAACAAGATTCCCAAGGTGGCTGCCATGGTAACCATTCTGGACTTCATATTTATGCCATTCTTTTTCAGGGTCATCTAGACATCATAAGAAATTATTTAATGAAAACCCCATTCAGGATGAGAAGTCATAAAAAGCTTTTCAAGATGACAAATTAATATGGCGGCCATATTACATGACAGAGCAGCACTATTTTCATATCGGACAAACAGGACCATGGTATAAATGAATGTGTAAAGTTTCATGGTTATCCACCAAGTAGTTTAGAAGAAGCAATAATAATCTTGTACTAACATAATATGATGGATTATCCTTTAAGCTCTGGTGTGTGACCAGTAGAACTATAGACCATGCCCACAAACAGATGCATCTTGAGTCATTAAATTAAAGATTCTGAATAAATGATTTCAATCAGAACTGTTTCCTCACCTGCTGACCATTCTTTGTTTGAATATCTCCAGATTATTCATCGTTTCCTCTTGATTGGGCAAGCGACACACCAATAGTTTCAAAGATTTCATGATGGAAGACAGAGCATCATTCTTGGCTTTTCTGTATGACTCTTTCTTCAGTGTCCTTTCAGTAACATCATTAGGAATCTTCATGACAACATTCTGCAGTATTATCAGGTATAATTTGATTTGCATAATTAAAAAAGACTATATCCAGCAAAATGTATTGTACATGGTTAAAAAGTCATCCATTAAAGTGATACAGAGAAGTCAAATGAAAATGATTTATATTGGATTTAGAATGTGTCGTTTAAACCAAAGTACAAAAATACCATGCATCTATGTTTACATTCTTCACGAATGTGCAAGATATCAAGGAGTTTGGCATTTAAAGGATGAGATTGATGAAAAAAAAGATGAAGTAATTCTTATAGCCCTATAAGTCAGAACCATAGCAACTAGAATATTTCCAAATAGATGCCTTAACTCAGGCATTTTATTCCCAGATGGAAATCATCCTTAAGTTAGGTACAGAGCTATTTCTTTTCCAATTCCTAAATTAAATTGGCAATTTCCTTCATGAACAGCCTCATGTCTTCCTCTATACACAAATTGGCATTTTCCCATGAAAGGATGATTTAATATCTACTATTGACTTTTAAAGTGTTAATACCCCTTCTCCCTGCCCCTAGCATAGCAGGTATTTTGTCCTCTCTCAAAAATGCCTCCATTAAAAGGAACCATCAAACACCAGTCATTCTAACTATCAACCCTCGTAAGACTTAAGTAAGTCCCTTCCTGGACATATGAAGAGGGAATTGTACCCTTTCTAGTATATGTCATAAGCCTTAATATTGGATATTTGCCAAACTCTCTTTGACCATTATGTGCATCATGAAAATAGTGCATAAAATAATAACACTTACCACAATTGGCATAAAGTAGTTCTGCACTGTGTGTGGAGTGAGAACTTCTGCACACTGTCCAAAGGGTCTGAAAAAGAAACCAAATAGGATTTTAGCAGTAGTTCTGATAGATGTATATAAAGTACCATATATGCTCATGTATAAGCCCATTTGTGTATAAGCCGACCCCCAAACTGAACAGGTATGAACACTAAAACGTGCATGACCCACGTATAAATCGACCTACAACTCCGAGACATCTCAAGATGCACGAGGTAAGTTCTAAATGCATTTATTTAGGCAAACTTATATTTTAAAAAATTTTATGTATATATATCTCCAGGTTGGTGTGCATCACTATTAAAAAGAAATGGTATAAACTTGTCTGAAAAGTAAATTATTTAATTTTTTGTTTTCTTATTGTTTCTGCCTAATTTAGATTTGTGTATAATCTGATCAAACAATGGCAAGAATTTAGCAAATGCGAGTTGCTGTATCACTATCTCTCCCTTTTGACTTGACTATTGTTTGTTTATGCATTACTGCATTGGACATTTTGTATCAGTGCACCGGGAATTATGTTTTTACTTATCTTTGACATTGTAAATATCTAACTCATTAATCCCAGTATGGCAACACAACGAACAACAATACTGTTTGATTCAAAGCTAGCAATTAGGCTACTGAATGTATTTACATAATGGCACCACTGCATGTACATTGTAGGTTCGATTATGAGCTGAATTAAGTACATCCCTTGGATTAAAATCATGGGCACCATTGCGCTAAACTTTAATGATATCTCCAAAATGCAATAATAAAGTTTCAGAAATAATGCCTCAAAAATTATGCTAATACCATAAAAGAAGAGTTGTAGTTTTCTTTGATGTAAGTGACCTTACACCATACCTGTCAACTTTCATGCTGGGAGGGAAAAAAAATCCAGATTTTTGGAGTCGCTCTGCGCCTACTTCCCGATTTCATAATACCTTATGATTTTTGCTGAGAAGTCCTGATTATTACATTGTGTCTTCAATTTTCATTTCTTCTTAAAAAGAAAAGTCCTACGTGTTCTGGGTATCACCTGTGAATTATTGTTGTGACGAAATAATTATTTTACTATAAAGAATTTGCTTCTTCACTAAATAGAATTTTACATTTAAACATTATTCAAGTAAATTAATGATTTTTTTTAACCTCTGCAACAATACAAAACTAAAAAAATAAAACAGAACAAAAAAATAAACCACAGCAATAAAATCATCCACAATTAATTTAAATTCCAAGAATGATCACTACAAACGCTTAACTCCATATGCTATAGCGCCATTCCACGAAAGAAACTTACATGAGTGAACATCTGGCATTTTTTATACCATATATACCAATGTTAATTACCAGTGTTAAATTAAAAAAAGGAATTAAAATATATACCATGCAGCAAATGTGTCCTCAAAAAACTAATTCAGAATACATGTTTTATAACAAACAATACTAAATGCTTTACGAGTTGACGATAAGGGAATAAGGTCAGATATACAATGAGGGGAAAATAGTTGCCAAATGTACAGTACCATGAGGTTGGCTATTTTAGTACCTTTAGTTCAACAAAACTGAGAATCCTTTATTTGCCAATCTATGGTTGGTGCTTGAATAACACACAATAATGTAAAACATGGTTTCTTTAAAATACGACGGCGGGCCAATCGTTTTCACAAAATAGTTGCATGGATAAGGATTAACTTTTAATTAGTCATGCTGGCTTTCTCGCTCGTTTATTTAAGACTAATCTTTAACTATTGCGCAGTTTGATCACAGCTGATCAGAATATGAAAATAGGGCATGTCCTCAAGGAAAATAGGGCACATCACAAAGAGAAAATGCGAGTCTTTTTGCGAATTGCATGCATATTGGACCAGGAAGATGGATCAATATTCATTGAAAACAAAGCCTTAAAAATGCCATGAAAAACCTCCCGATTTTAGGTCCCAATCTTTTTTTTATTATTCAATCTCCCTACTTGGCTTTTGAAAAGTTCATAGGTATGCCTTACACACGGTTTTACAAAGCTAAGGTAATCATGACAATATTATGGAACAAAAGGCAATTACACATCAATGTACTGGTATAGTTACCGGTCGAAATTCCTCTTATCACAAGCCAGTTTCAGGGTTTTAATGATTAACTGGCCTGTACTGTTGTCGCAAAATGAAAGAGAAATTTGCCGACTATCAACATAGTAGACGCTGAAACATCAAGCTTTCCACTATGTAGGAAGTTATGTTTGTTCAGCCAAAACAAAAACCTAAAATTAATTGATGTTGATCTTAGTTGATCTATATGAGAATTTTAGCCTTTATTATTACCACTTTTCATGAACATGTAAATTATGATGGTTATGTGCCTTGTACAATTAAACATGCGTACCTTTTAAAAAATATTACCTCAATTTGTAGGATCACTTATAGCATTGAAAATGAGTAACTTGTGAGCGCATGATTCAACGTAAATGAAACAGCTATTAAGGACAAGCTGAAATGTTATCTCAAAGAATGCAATTTGGTCAAAACAACGAATAAAGCAAAATCTGCATCTAATATATTTGGGAATAAATAAGAATTTAAGTGACGCTAAGCATGCTTTGCACTGTGTAAGTACTGTACATTATAGTTCAGCATGGTCTCCTTGGTAAACTCAACTGGCCCACGACTTATGAACTCTGTATTTACCTTTATTTATTTTCATGTCAGAGAAATCAGAAAATAAGCACATGCAAAATAATAACAAAATAAATCATAGTACTTTATAACAGTTTAATAATTATTGGGTCACCGAAAGTTACTTTTTTAACATGCCAATGTCTTAGGACACGGAGAAAATTGTTTCATGTCCCAAGATTTACAGTTATTACAGTAGTCAACAAAAAGACCTAAAAACTCTCAAGTTTAGGCATTGGCCCATGGATAAGCTGCCCCCACCTTCTTCCAGGCCTTTATTATTTCCTAAATTATTCAGCTTATACATAGGTATATAAGGTATTACTCATAGCCACATGAGACCGCATAAACAACTGTTTGGTAAGACAGACTCAGCATAAGGACAACTAGAAATAGACTGGCATAGCTGTGAAAGAGAGAAAGAGAGAGTCATTTGTATCTAGCTGTTTAACAACACAGATATTCCAGGATATGTTATAATAATAATAATAATAATGACCTTATTTAAAGAGGGTAACACAATTAGCTAAAAACTAATCTACCTTGAGGCCCTCAGATATAAAGATCCATTGACATCATCCTGGGAGGGGTTTATCAGGGGTTTGGTTAATTTCTGAATTTAAGTGATTACTAACGGTAGTTGAAATGCATGCATTAATGAATGAACCTAAAATTGCAAGTGTAAATGCAAGTATAAGCATTTGTTTCAGCACCTCCACACAAACTGTCACTCTAGTTAATTTGATTTATCAGTGAAATGATTGTAAGGTATCATGATACACGGACTTGAACTTCTGCTGTGGTTTGTTCAGCTATCAAAAATATATAATTTGTTTTCGATGTTACTTGACTAGCACCTAATATATATATATATATATATATATATATATATAAAACTTTAATTGTGTTTAAGTGAATGAAAGAGATAAGCACAGACATGAAGGGAGGAAGAAACGGGGAATCAGAGTTCACCCCAGACCAATAATATGGGCCTGTGGTGCCTTCGTTGCAGAGTTCTCAATATATCATTATAACTTTTTGTTTCTTTGCACCTGCGCATTAATTAAATGCTGATTGATAAATAAAATAATGTTCTATGACAAGGTCTGCATCTGCAAACAGGATGCTGCAAAGTCTGAGAGCTCTAAGCATGCTCTATGAATGATCTGATTTTGAATAATTTTACATTAAGTAGTTTTCACAGTTTTAAAGAAGTTCACGAATCCATGGCAGACACTCCTCGTTCTTCATGACTGTAGTTGGCTACTAGTGAAAGGTAAGTGGCTGCTGTGAAAGGAGCAATTGATGAAGATGCTTGATACAAAGTGAAATATATTTATCTCAGGCATTAAATTATGGTTTTAATATGTTGAACATTTATTGGAAGCTAGAGAGGTTTGTACACGTCAAGAATGGCCCATTTCCCAACCTCACCCTTAGGATCCCTGAGACCACTTTCTTCATAATCACAGTATCAACATTTCTGACCATTGATAACACTAGTCCAAGCAAACAAGATTTTATTTTCAACATTTCAGAAACTGTATGGATCAATTTATTTGCAATAAATTCAAATCATTATCAAACTATTTATTAGTCAAATAGGAAGACAAGCATTTAACAGAGGACGTTTACTTCAGGTTACTGCAGCATCACCTCCTATCAAAATCTGTTACAACGAAGTCCTCTGAGGAAACTTTTGTGACCGGATGTTAATAACCTCTTAACCACTCGAATAAAGTATGATGACGGAACTTGTATCAATGGCATGACACTAATGCAGAAATACTTAGCCAAATAAATAGACTAATAGTAGACTACATAATAAATGAGTATTTTCATTCTAGACCTATAACTATTTGTGTATGAATAATCGTGATGATTGGGAGGGGGGAAATAACACATTTCATGTTATGTTGCATGTATTACTGAGAATTTTACTTCAATTGAGCAATATTTCAATTTTATGTGCAATCAATACTACATTTCTTTCCTAGCTTCAGGGCTTAATAATTCCTTGATTTCTCACATTTCTGGCCACATTTTGGAATCTGAATCAGGGTGTCTCTCTAATGAGAAAGGATGTATCAATCAATGTAATGTTCACTTGCTTAGGTAAAATTATTAGCTTTCATCCTACAATAATGTTATTTTACCCAGATTAAGCACGAGTGCATACAAGATCATACAATTGTTTAATAGTTTTGTAATAGTGTATTATATTGTGCAGTAGTTTCAAATTAATGGTTTGGGGTTTGGGGGTTGTTACAAAAAATTTCATTTGGACAATATATTGATGTGGACATGAATGCTGCACCTTAACACATTAACCCCTGGAGATTTTTGTCGTTTCCGTATGATATTCAAGGAGGAAACACGTTTTGAAAGCTGTTTCTGAATAGATTCTAAAACATTGACTTCCTGGTGATCTTCCAATAACATACTGCCTAGTTGTATTAGAAACATCATTTTTCATTGGCTATTTAGCTCGCGCATGAGCTGATGGGTAAAAGTTGGAATTCATTTTTTTTTTGTTTCATGGACCCATTATTTTCCTATCGAGACCACTCTTTATTCCAAATGCCCATCTTATCCTACTTTTTGCAAAGGTTCATCTGTCTGTTTGCAGTTCATACTGGTCTGCCTTAGATCTAAGACCAAAAAGTCTAAAATCCAGACACAAAATCAGATTCCAACAATGGGAAAATTTTGGGTAGAAAAAAAAATTGGGTCCAAAAAAGGAGGTTTTTCCCTCTGTATTTTGTAGTGCAACTAGAAATTCCAGATTTTTGGGTTTCATTGTAGAGCTACATCTGTCTACCTTTCTATAATACCACCCACTTTAGTGTATCATACATGACCTTGACGCTACCCATACAAAATAATTAGGCGGATTCCACCTGGAACTTAAGCAGACTCCAGGCAGAATCTGCCTAAAATGTTAAAAATCTGGTTAATACAAAGGAGGACATGGAAAATTTGAGAAATCAAAAATGAATCCATCTAGAGTCCGTCTAACTCTAAGATGGACTTTTGTCAAATTCCTGCTATAAATACATCTTTAGGCATAGCTTTGGACTTAGATGATTTTCCACCCACCATCTAGGTGGAATTAGGAACTTAGTCACTGACATCCATTATATGAAAGGAGGAATCTGGTCTAAGTTTATTTTCTAACCAACATCTAGGCGGAATGAAGAACTTAGTCATTTACATCAGTTAAATAAGGCATAATCAGGACTTGGCTTTTGTGTGTTTGTAAAGTTAAATGACTGAAAATATAGTGATATTTTGTGATTGTAATGTCATTGACAGTTCAATAAAATATCAATAAGATATAATAACATTTATTGTTTCTTGCACAATTTGAATGATTTTCAGCAGCATTTATATTTCCTGTTTCTGATAGCTGTAATTTTATTGTTTATTTTGGGCACAATTTATAACTTCTTTTTACAGCTTTCCATGTTAAATTTCTTTTTCAAATTTGTTGTTGTTGTATTTTTGTTTAACTTCAATTGGATTTAACTGCCCTCGAACAAGTTTTCATCTTGTTTTCTGTTTTAAAACATAATTTCGCTTTTCTCCTGACCTGAATTTCCTCAATATGGACCCAATGTTTAATATTGTCTCCGAAACCTTTTTTAAAATAATGCTCCATCCGGTCCCATTCAACAATGAGCTTTCAAATAAGTATTTGTTCCGTTTATTGTTGAACAGATGATCGCTGTATAAAGCTTTCTGATCGGTCAAAATATTTTAATTGACCAATGAATCGTCGCATAACAGAAACTGATGGGAAAGAGCATGTTTGCTAAACATGGCGATCCAAATTTTCGAGCGGGATGAGAGATTAAATAACCATTTGAAAAATGTGCGGCAATGAGAATACCCTGAATGCAAATTTGATGGGAACATAACTGATGAATCTGTATGAAAACTGAACGCCAGGACAAGCATTTTGCATTTTGTGCCATAAAGAGCTTTACAGTAACAGCTAACATGCTAAATAAGACAAGGAATTGAATCAGGAATCAGGATGATTTCAAAGTTATACAACTCCAAATTGATTAAATTTAAGGAGGGACAATGTGTAGATCACTGGTGGGAATTGTTGCCAGATATCCATGTCTATCAAAGATAGTCATATCTTTGCGGAATTTTCTTGGCTGAAAAGTAGAATCTACTTTCAATCTCATGAGGCATTATTGTGTATATTATCAAAATATTCTTGGTGTGTTGGAATTCAGTGTAAAATAAGAGTAATTATATCATGATAAATGTTTGTCACGGCTGCTTATGGAACTAGGACTAATTCGAGAGACCACAACAGCATCATAGTTTGTGCAATCAAAAATCCAGTCTACAGTACAAGTGACATAAGGCAGGCTCCTAGCTTTTCTTCTTCTCATAATCAAGTTGTTTCAAATGGATGCTTTTCTGTAATTTTGCATTATTTTCACGGCTGAATTTTTCAATGCAGATTAATATTTTATATTTTATATATGTTTATGTGTTCACAGATGCCTGTGCATATGTTCCAGGCTTGATACTTGGATTTTTAAAACCACTTAATTATTTAGTGTCAGATACTTCATATCATGTTGTATATACAGTATATGTTGTACATCACAGAAGGCCTCAAGGTAGATTAGTTCTGTAACTAATTGAATTACCTTCTCTAAATAAAGTCATATATTATTATTATTATTATTATTTGTATTATTATTAACTCCCATTTCTCTTGCCTTGGATGTCATATAATTACAACATCAGTATAATTGTTTTCATGCACACTTAAATATCACCTTGGTTAATAAAGTCCTGTTTAATTCATATCCATTATTTCTTTGAAACCTGCTGAAATGTCTGAAACACTAAAAAAAAACTTAAGTAAAATACTATATAATGATCAAAATTTTAGTGAAATCTTACAAAAGTTTTAGTCAATTTTTGTGTGAAACCTCACACATATTTCAAAGAAATCTGAGTGAGACCTCAACATAATTTCAAAGAAAGTTTTGGTCAAAATATTTGTGAAATCTCACCAAACTTTAAAGTGAAATGAAAAATACTTAAGTGATGCGATGTTGGATTAGATTTTGTATGCAAGAAAGAAAATGGCATTGCCCCTTAGGACAAGAAAAACCTAAATCTTATTTGATAATGTCTGTCAAAATAAAATTTATGATCCATTTTAAAAATTACTGTGAATATTTATCATTGATTCCCAATAATACCTAAAAATCATTAGGCAGTTTAATAGAAATCTGAAGTATATTTTTTATGGTTTATGAGGAAATTGCTTAAAAAATCCATCTGAAATCCACCTTGACATTTTCATTATTGGATGGGGTTTCTGCAGATATATCCATCTAATTAGGCGATTCCACCTAGTAACATTAATTTGCGTATTTCGAGCTATATTCCACCCTGAATCTGCCTAAACGTGATAATAAGGGGAATCTAGGCTAAATAAGCAGAATAAACAGATTCCGCCTAGTAGACGGAATAAACAAATTCCACCTAGTAGGCGGAATAAACTAATTCCGCCTAGTAGGCGGAATAAACAAATTCCGCCTAGTAATAGACAGACTAATTTGCATATTTTGGGCTGTATTCTGCCCTGAACCCACCTAAAATTTATAATAAGTGGAATCTAGGCTTTAAGTGAAATCCGCTTTAAAATTCCACCTGGAATCTGGTTAAAGTCAGGGCAGAAGTTTTCGTACAGGTTAGTTACTACTTTGACATGATTTGTCACAGAGTTACCTCAGCAACATTTTGATATATTGTTCCCGTTTATCCCTCAGATAACTGAGTAGTTTTATTTTATTTTACTGCTGAACCAAGATTTGTCATATACAAGGTTAATGCTTTATATAATACTATTTTAACTGTACTACTGCTACCTTGGGAAATATAGGAAATTTCTATCGAATCAAGTTTGATGGCTGTTTTCACAACATTTCCTCAGACAAATATTTTATATTCCATTCTCATCACTATACCCTGAAGAAATCTAGCATGATTTTACGTGTTGTTTTTGCGGAACTGAGTCAGTTACTTACCAGTACATGCATTTGTTCACTCAGTGTTCCTTAATGAATAATTTTTAATACATATACATTGTTTTTCATTCCTCTTGACTCATGAAATATATAAGTAAACTTGCAAAGTTAGGGTTGAAGCAAGCAATATAGCTTAATATGAAGCAATTTTCATTTACTAGTTTCCACTAAATTTTCATTTACTAGTTTCCACTATATTTTCATTTACTAGTTTTCACAACCTTTTCATTTACTAGTTTCCACTACATTTTCTTCAGGGAATATGGAATCTGTTTAATGAATTTAGTGCGATGACTCCATGGTTATTGTTCATGCATAAAATTTTCACATAATATCCTCAAGGAACAATTTCATTATAGTTCTCCATCACAATGTTTTGCCATATTCCAAAAGGTACAATTTGATTTAAACATCTTCAGTTAGTTTCCCTCAGGAAACAGAGAGATCTTTTGTGGAACTGAGTTTGATGATGCCAAACATAACTATAAATATATTTTCACCATGTGCACTCATAGAACAAGTTGATGTACTGTTCTTCTCGAATGTGTTCCGCTGTGAAATAGTGCATGTTTCTGCAGGATTGAGTTTCATGAAGGCATGGTTACTGCTTCTACATTAGCAAAAGAAACAACAAACAATTTGATGTACTGTTTGTCCCTACTGTTCCACCGTGAAATGTAGGTGTCAGCAGGAATGAGTTTCATCATGGTTACTCCTACGTAAAGTATATACAAAGTTTCCTCAAATAATAATTCAATATTCTGCATCCAATCACTGTTAGTGCATCAGATCTTAAGGATTTTGTTTGTTTTTTCATTTTTTTATTATTTTGTTGGTGTAATTGGGTTTAATGATGTCAAAAAGTGTTACATGACATTTCAATGAATTCAAGGGCGCAATTTGATATAGTATTTGTTATTCCTCCTCTTTCAAAAACACTTAAGGTTGTTTTTGTATAGTTGAGACTAAAGGTGACAACTGCAAATGCTTCATATGAAATAATGTTAAATTCTGTATTATTCTCCAATTCTTTTTCTTCAGGAAATATGGCAGGTTTTTGCTGAATTGAGTTTGATAACATACTTTTACATTAGGGTTTAACAGTTTAACCGTTAAAGCATATACATACATGCATACACACATACTAGATGTAGTCTGTAATTTTAATCCATGGATGAAACTCTAAAAGAATATATAAGGAAGTAAATAAATAATATAGAATAAATCACTATCATAGGGTAAAATCATATATCTAGGTATAATAACTTAAATTAAAATTTGTGTTAAGTTCATGTGCAAAAAGCAAACAATGCAGATCAAAACCTCATCATCTTTAAATTATTAGTGTTACTATTACTACTACCACTACTGCTAGGTTTCCAAATCAAACAGCAAAGTGGTTTCCTTTGGAAACTTGGTGAAAATAATCATTCAATTATCAAACAATCATTTATTAATTTCAATTGGAATTCTGTGAAAAGTTCATGACGTTCATCTTACTAAAATTTTCAAACTGTTATCATACATCTGGAGAGAAGAGCAAACGTAACCTAGATTGCAGTTGCATTCGAGGAATCAACATTGTTATGCGCTTTTAAATGTGTGCATGTGTGTGTGATTTAACTTACAACATCAAAGCAGCTATGACTTGTAAAGACAGTTGCGATCCACTTGCGAATCTCTCATGCAGAATCTGAAAACCTTTCAGAGCACCAAACTTGTTGACTAGGTCTACCAACCAACCCTGGAAAGAATTGTCAATGATATAAAAACTTCTGTGTTACAAAAGCGTCATAAAGTCAGTTACTCATGAACTTCAGTCAATGTTCCTGGAGACCTATTATGATGTTAGATAATTATTCAAACTTCAGGCAATGTTCCTGGTGACATATTATGATGTTAGATAATTATTCAAACTTCAGGCAATGTTCCTGGAGACCTATTATGATGTTAGACAATTATTCAAACTATGTGATTCTGGTGAAGGAGCATCTGATTCCGGAAATTCAAATGTGGTCCTCTGAGTATTTTACTTATTTTTTAAGTACCATGTGTTACAATATCATGATGAATGTATAGACATGTTGTCTGTCAATTACCATAAAATAAACTGACCCAGACATATTAATTTTAATGTGTTGTGCTTATATGAAATATTGTTCAGTGTATATACAAGTGCCAGCATGCATTAAGATTATTATTCTATTTAGCTAGTTTTCACTCTAACTTGTAGTCTGTGATGAAATAGTCAGAATTTTTCCACCTTAAGTTTACAGCAGTGATTTTAACTTTCTTGCTGGCTAAGGGTTATGTAAAATTTATGACAGTTGACTGAAGGCTTTGTGAGACCACAGCGGTTGGCCGTATGTGTGTTTATTCAGCAATTAGATGGTTGAGTTGTCTAATCGTTTCAAAATGGATTAAACTCTTTGCGGCACTAGAAAGACCAGATTTCTGCATTTACTGTACCTGTGAAAGGGGTTTGTGGCAAGCTGCTAACATCAAACTAGGTGTACTGGCCAATCGGAATGAGAGAAATTTAAAACCCTACAGCAGAAGGAGCTAATGTCTCAGACAGACAAGTGGACAATGACACATCTGGGTGAAATTAATCAGTGGTTCCTGAACTTTTGAAAGAAAGAGGTTATAAGAATTCTAGGGGAAAAAACCACTCCTAGTGAGAGACTTAAAAAGAGAAAGAGGAAGTGGAAAAGAACTAGGAAGCTTCTACAGGAAGCTCCCAAGGTACATGTAGAGATTGCACCAGACTCTTAAGGAGAAAAGGAGGAAGTATGAGATAAGTACAAGGAGTAGCAGAGTACAAGAAGTACTGGAACAGCATGGGAAAAGGAGAATAGTATCAGTAGCAACACAGGAAGAAGCAGGAGGGAAGGAGAAGGGAGACAGAAGAATTTATGCAGATGAGTAGGGACTGCTCTCTGAAAGTAGACTCTCTCACATTAGGACATTAATTTTCGTATGTTATATATTTTACTTTGAGTTTTTCATGTATTTAGGTTGTTGGCATTGCTGACTGGGGGCTCATGAATCATTCAAAATTTAAATATCCACCTATCTATCATATTAGTCCTAATACTGTGCAGAAGGGTTTTGACATAATCAGTACCTTTTTTTAATGCGGAAGGGTTTTGACATAATCAGTACCTTTTTTTTAAAAGTATGATTGTCTTTGTACTCCACTTCAATCAATATATGGTGTAACAGGTAAAATGCCACTACAACCTTTTTACCATGTAGAATATTCTTAGCAGGGTAGTAAATGTAAACCATGCATAAATCGTGCTACATAGAGATAATATAATATTAGATTGCAAAAACACCCATGATAATTTCACTGTACATTCTTTTACATCAGAAAATAACCATTATTGGCATAATTCATCATAAACTCTGCATGAGTCAAAATAATTCCTTGAACAGCGGCATAATTTAGTTGGAAAAAATTGGGTGAGAAAAATAATCAACAACTGTGTTTGTACCAAGACCAGGAAATCCCAGTCGTGGGGTTACATTATTCGTCTCCCCACATAGTACAGCCTCATGGAGAGGCAATAATATAACCCCTTGATGGGGATTTCCATTTCTCAGTCCAAAGCCCGACATAGATTCTATTAAACACACAGCAGAGACATATATACATCTCTGATTGAAACAACCAAATGCTGCATCAATAATAATAAAAACAATAATACTAATAATAATAATAATGTATTATTTATAGAGGGTGACTCATTAGTCAAGGACTATTCTCCCTTGTGGCTCTCTTAAGGAGAGCATAACAATGCACATTATACATGTATGAAGATAGCAATAATCAGTGTTTATTTTAACATGTTTAGTATTAAAATACTAAATTCCATTATCTATTTGAAACACATGCATGCTCATGATATCTCTTCTTAAATACTCTAATATTTTCAGCAGAATTTGCATGTAGTGGAAGCTTATTCCACAGAACTGTACCAGAATATTGAAAACTCTTTTTAAATTGCTCTGTTCTTGGTTTTGGTGCTAGAAGGTTTCCATGTGATATTGATCTAAACTGGTATTGTGCTGAAAAAGGCCTGAGTAAGTCCTGAAGATACTCTGGTACAGTTCCATGTAGACATTTATATAAAAGAACTGCCTTGTGAAATGTCTCTGATATGAAAGACCCAAATGCTACATCAACGTCTCTGATACAAAACACACAAATGCTGCATCAACGTCTCTGATACAAAACACCCAAATGCTACATCAATGTCTTTGATATGAAACACCCAAATGATGCATCAATGTCTCTGATATGAAACACCTAAATGCTGCATCAATGTCTTTGATATGAAACACCCAAATGATGCATCAATGTCTCTGATATGAAACACCTAAATGCTGCATCAATGTCTTTGATATGAAACACCCAAATGCTACATCAATGTCTTTGATATGAAACATCCAAATGCTACATCAACATATCTGATATGAAACACCCAAATGCTGCAAAGTCTCTAATATGAAACACCCAAATGCTGCATCAACATATCTGATATGAAACACCCAAATGCTGCAAAGTCTCTAATATGAAACACCCAAATGCTGCATCAATGTCTTTGATATGAAACACCCAAATGATGCATCAACATATCTGATATGAAACACCCAAATGCTGCATCAATGTCTTTGATATGAAACACCCAAATGATGCATCAATGTCTCTGATATGAAACACCTAAATGCTGCATCAATGTCTTTGATATGAAACACCCAAATGCTACATCAATGTCTTTGATATGAAACACCTAAATGCTGCATCAATGTCTTTGATATGAAACACCTAAATGCTGCATCAATGTCTTTGATATGAAACACCTAAATGCTGCATCAATGTCTTTGATATGAAACACCTAAATACTGCATCAATGTCTTTGATATGAAACACCCAAATGCTACATCAATGTCTTTGATATGAAACACCCAAATGATGCATCAGCATATCTGATATGAAACACCCAAATGCTACATCAATGTCTTTGATATGAAACACCCAAATGATGCATCAATGTCTCTGATATGAAACACCTAAATGCTGCATCAATGTCTTTGATATAAAACATCCAAATGCTGCATCAACATCTTTAAAAAAAAGTATCACATATTTTAATCCCTGTATATAAAAAACAGAGTAAAAAATAACAATCATAAAGCTACTACTACAACTACTACAATAACTACTACTACTACTAATATAATAGATCTATATCATAGGGATATAGAACAATTCATTCATAACAATAGAGGCATGTGAAAACAAGCATATTACATATATTTAGGGTATACATACTACTGACCTCACACACGCTATGAAATTGTTACTCTATGCACAATATCATTAATCCCGAAATAAGTCCAGTCCTTATTGTGTGCAAAAAAAATGAACCAATTCCCACTTGTTTTTTAAATGCCATCAATGCTAGCAATGGGTATAGAAATATGATCCATCCTTAAGTGCTTCTTTTATGTGGATTAACATGTACTGTCATAAATAAAATCATGTAGAACTATGGTGATACTGAATGATGAAATTGCTCTCATGAACATCAATAGCTTTCTTGCTTAGAGGAGTGATTATACAATCACTAGAAGAAAGTATTAGCCAGTCGTTTTGATGATGCATTCATCTTTTTAGAAAATTATGCAATACATTCTTTATAACAGTCAATATTTAGTTTTACAAGTCTGTTGCTAAAACATTCTAAGGGAAGATAATTATTACTAACAGTGGATGGGGGTGATGTTCCTGCTCGAGTTGGGAACTTATTCTTACAACAAAAGAGACATTTATCTATCACACCACCATGGAGTGTCATTTCTGCAATCAAGGGAAGTAATTAGTTTTGTAAAGATCCAAATGATATAATTTCAAAATGGTTAGTAAGAAAAGAAAAGAATAGTTACATGTCATATGAAATCTTGTCTCATATTTCTCTCTGTAATTTAAGAGGCTATCACCATCTTGTGTGTAAATCATGTAAGATTAAGACTTTTCTTACTCAAACTGTTCTAGCCATTCTATCACATAAAGAAAACATTATTTTAAAAGAAACAAAAAACATTTGATTTTGATATTTCTTATTATCTGAAGACAATGAATAATATGAATATTTTTCCCTTCATATTCAAAGAACCTTGATGATACTCTTACATTTCATCCATCGATATATACATGTATGATGACACTGAACTCTTGAAATGCATCAAGTCTAAAGAGATCGACATGCAATGAGACGGGAAACATATAAATGAATTTTACGAAGATGTGAGCAACTAAACTGTTCAGAACTCAATTAATGAGTTACCATACATTTAAATAATCTGAAAATCATCTAGAACAACATTAAAATAGTGAAAGTTCTAAATTTAAGCTGTGGACAATAGTGCATTCATTTTTAAGGCATCCAATAGAAGTAAATGTCAGGAACAAAATTCTCAATGAAGAAACCTTCCATTGCTAATCAGTGAGTAAAGTATTCTGGGGGAATAAGAAATAAGAGTAGCTAAGAAAAACTGTTCACCTTGATGAAGTGTGAATTGACTCTAAATCATATTCATCTCACCAGCTGTTCTTTAATTTGGATCGAACTAGCATATGTTTCTAAGATGCAGAAACAATGTTAATGAATCAGAAATTGTATTCACAACACCTGATTTTGTTTCCAGTGAGATTTTATGCATCATAGAAACATAGTGTGGTTCTAAACAATAACAAAGTATTGATAAAACCATTACTTTTTTCTTTATTCTGCATCGAACTCATACAACTACTGGCAAAATTGATCATATTTATCCACAAACAATTAGACAACAAAAGGTTTTTTTGGAAGATTGCATTGTAAAGATTTGATTAATTAAAATTCACTATAAATGGCATTTTCACACTGAAAGATACATGGCTCTGCTGGCCTCAATGGTTAGAGCATCCTTCTCATATGTGGGAGGTCGCGGGTTCAAACCCCGGCCAAGTCATACCAAAGACTTATAAAAATAGTACTAACAGCTGCCTCAATTGGTGCTCAGCATTAAGAGGTTAGTGTTAGGACTGGTCAATCCGGTGTCAGGATAATGTGACTGGGTGGGACATGATGCTACATGTCTGTGGCATGATGCCCCAGTGCCAGACAGTACTATAAATTGCCACACTGCAGACATCATTTTATAAGATGTTAAGGCTACTTTAAAAATCCAAAAACACACACACAGAAAGATACACAACAGAAAACATTTTCACCATAAACATACGGCAGGAGCACCAAACATATAATTTGTCAATACTTAAATGAACACTGCGTATCAGCACTAGGATGGATGGTAATCTTACAAAGAACCATTTTATCAAGGCTCGAAACCTCATCTTATAATCCACTTCAACTTAACTGTAAATGATGGATGACAAAATGACAAATTAATAATTTTGCTTTAAACTCCACATTGACTATTAGCCCAAAATCAAATAAGACCACTAAAACCACTTTCAACCAAACAAACATTTTCCGATTCAGAGCAATGGACAATCCAATAAATGATGACATCAACAAAACCAATCATTGAACAGGCTTATTTTATTAGTGCCATACATACTATATGCATACTGTCATCCAACACCAAGTAAACTCACTCAGTAATATAAACTGTCATTTCACATCAGTGTAGGCATATGATAAACAGAAAGTCAAAAACTTCTATTCATCCAGGTCAAATGCTTATGAAACTTGAATAATAATGAAAACAATAATATAATATGGTCACTCAATTCAGACAGTTCAAGCAATATTATTTCATAAGACATATTTACTAAACCTTAAATCTTCTACTAATAGTTCTATACTTCAGTAAATTTATTAAGGCTCTATACAAATTTAATACAGTGAATGGGTTTGAAAATAGAAATGATCTTACCAGTGGTACTTGAGGGTCTGGCGGTCTAGCAAACAGAATGTCATCTGGAATGGATGAATCTGCTGGCACCGTCTCTGAGGGGCGTCTTGCATTGCAACTATGGAATCTGTAAATTATGATTTATTTACATCTTGGATCTATAGTAAGGTATTGAATAATTAATTAATTACTTTAGTAGTAAGTATATTCAGAGTTTCATGCAATATGATCACATACTAAAGGTCACAGGAAGTGATCTAAACTGGTGAATCTAAAAATTCATGATTGTGTTCAATACCATATTAACACAAACCTGACTATGGACTGCATTCTGAGGCTGCCTCCATGTTCTGATAATGAGATCAATTTAGATAGAAATAAGAAAATAATGAAGTTACATTTAAAATCCTAGAGGGATATGAAAGGAGAAAAAGAATGTTAACATTACAGTTAATTTACATTGTCAATGGACATTTGGACATCAGTATGTCAACAAAATGATCTCTATGTCAAACTTTGGCCACTGTGGGCTTTACAACAAAAGATGTGCTACATTTGTGTACACATTTAGTAACTGCATCCTAGTCTTTCACATTTTTTAGCTCAATCCTATTCAGACAAAGGTGAGACATGTCCCACTTTTCTCTCAATCTCATATGGACCAAAAGTGTGACATGACACACATTTCTCTCAATCTCATATGAACCAAAGTATGACATGTCCTGCTTTTCGCCTTTTTGTTAGTTTTTGCTTTTGCTCCTGACAATTGCTTTAACTCGTAATGTGGGAGTGATATCTTTATGAATGACATCACTTAGCTCTGTTACATGTACCAGTAATGATGGTAAAAAAGAACCCCTGTATGTGGGTGGCACAAAATATTAACGGAAAAAACAATGTCTATGGATTATCATGCCAATCATTCATCATGTTCTAGAAATATCAGGCAAATACCATGAGTGATATAAGTCAGCTTTACGGTAAGCAGTATGAGTGAGACACTTATCGTTGTCCATCCCTAGCAGCCATGGCTGAAATTCACAAGAATTAAAGAAACCAGTAGAGAGTGAATATGACTACAATTGAACAAATATATACAAAATTAAAGAATATTAAGATCGTGTTAGCCTTCTTTGGTTGTAAGGGTGTATTTTTGTTATTTGACATAAACACCATCCAATGATGAACATTCGGCACAAAATTTGAAGAAAGTCACTAAAACGTGAAATAAAGTCACATATACCTGTAGCTGCATTAAGTGTACAAAGCTTGTCAAAATAGGGCCACCATTAGAAGAAAATACAAGAGTTCCCATCATGCCAGTAATTACTGTGACACTTGAAAGTGTGCCTATAAAGGTTATATAACTGAATAGCAAGAAAAATCTGCATTTAGCCAGACAGAGCTAAAAATGGAACCCACGATAGCTTACAGGCATGGGAATTATTTTTGGCCAAAAGATAAATGGTTCACTACGGTTTGTTTCTCTATAACATTATGACCCATAAACTATATAAACAAATAAAAGTGCAGTGATTTTTGTCTCTTTAAATCAGCTGGTTTTTAGTCAAGTGGAAATGGAATAAAACAATTTAACAATGTCAAAAGTGTGATTTATTGCAATATAACAGGTCATCCAAAAGGGACCATTCTCTCACATTGCTGATACTTCGTATCATCAGCCAATTATTATGATTAAAATTATTAAATATTATCAAAAGTGGGTTGGGAGTGGTTTTTTGAAGAGTGGAATTAATCATCTCAGTTTTGATTCAGATCATTAGTCTGGTATATAATAAAAAGAACATTTTCATGACTTGTGTGAATACTGGATATATTATCTTGTGGTTCAAAAGCATTATATTTAATTGGTGGCCTTGCCACATGATCAAATGTCACATAATGAAATATAGCAAGTATTAACATAGGAAAAGAAAACATCCTGTATACATTTGTTTTACAAAACAATCTGTGAAATGTACACCAATAAAAAAAATTCAAATGAGAAAATAAAAACTAGTTCAGAATCTGCAGTTTTAATTTCATTTGACTTTTCATTAAAGAAACATTATATTCTTCACACACAAACAAAATTAATTTAATTTTAAATTCTGTCAGTTGGGAGACCGATTTATGTCCACATTCTTCTGTGAACAGAGGTGAGTTTTTGTTTACTTCTGTAAGTTAACATTTAAACCACGCTTGTATATAGGATGGATTCTTTATTACCGACCCCCTCCCCCCCCACTCTTGCTATCAAATGAGCAATAGCCTTAGTTTTACTTCTTATTGTTGTTCCTTTCTTGGAGTTTTATGCCATTTTTCTTATAATGATATTGTTATACATGACATATGAGACCCAGTGGACAGCCGAGATAATTTTTCCTTAATTTCCTTTTGCAAGTCAAGTTGAAAAATGGCCACCATAATATTCATTTAAAATAAAACATTCCAGAAGGTGGGGTTAAAAAGATTTTACCATGGATGCAGCCAATCTAAAGAGAATACTGCACAATAATTTCATGGGCTTATCTGGACCAATCAGATTCACATAAAGTGTTCACATGTTATAATAGCAAAGTGTACCAACTATGTGATAAAAATGATCCTGCCAACATATATTTTGGCAATACATTAGACACATCTATTTTTGGTTACCACGGCTAACCTATTTATTACCATTATTGGTTCATAAGAATTTAACAATAAATAATTTAATAGTCATAATTCACACCGATACAATTTGTGATTAACACAAGGTATGCACATAATAAAAGGAAAAACATCAATCATCCAGTTTAGTCTTGGAGGTAGAAATGAGGTGAGTGATACACAGACAACAAGTTTGAATAATTTTATTTGATGGAAACAGTATAAATTATATTTGATTTTTGTTAACAAATATTATTTTTCCATCTAATTTTTATATTTTGCTGCTATGGTGACCATGAGCACATCAAATTCAATGGCATATATGCATCACTTTATAAGTTCTGACCCTACGAAGTACTGTCTTATGGATTTAGCTAGAAAATAATTAATGTTATTCAGAAAGTAAACTGAGGATACATAGAAAAAGGTGTTAGTCTCAAATTTGTGAAGAAGACAAGGTCATGGGAAAAAAAACAATATTTGGGTACACCCTGGAAAAGTTACAAAATAATGCAATAATAGAACAATAGGTTTATGACTGTCATTCAGTTTTTCTGCCTGTCTGTACTTACTTGCACTGTGGATTGAAAACAATGGCCAGCAGATTAAGAAGTGGGAGACAGTCCTGTGAAAGTTTGGACACAACTAATTCTATCAGCTTCTCTGCATTCCTCAATATACCTTTCTGGAATAAATAAACATGCATCTTATGAATTGCTGAGGCTACTGGAAGATTCTTGATAATGAAAAACTTAATTTTCTTTGTGAGAATTATGTTTTCCGGCTTCCAACTGCAGCAATGAAATGCAGAACAACATGATAAATTTGTGGTTTCATTATTATACTTGCTGACTGGTTTATTTAGAATCTAGAGCTGATTATATGTTCATAGAACATAAATATCCCACAACCTCTTTTTTTAACATATGAAATTCAGAACTAAAGAGAACATGACCAGGTTTGATAGACAGGGGCAACAACTCCTTCCAAATCTGTTGCAGAGCACAAATGTCCACATGGATTTATGACTGAAGGATCATACAATCCTTGCTCTCCGTCTGTTACAATATCTAAAACATGTAACAGCCTGGTTCAATACTCAGGATGCATACAACCAATTAGGTCAGAGAACCAATCAAATTTGAGAGTGGTAGTAAGCGACCTTGTACAGGAACAGTGAGAAAAATGTTGACAAACCAATAGCAATTAATTGCTGCTTAATGTTGGAATATTTACCAGTCCCTGAAATCTGGGGCAACATATTGTTACATATTATGGCAACAGTGAGTAGACTAAATCTCAGATTTGATAACAGCTCAATAAGAGGTATATTTTTGTATCAGAAAGGAGTTTTATAGATGCTGTATTGCTGAATAATTTCATTGTTGTTAATTCAGTGTTAATGTTCATGCACTGCTAATAAGATTTTATGTTTTCTGTGTGTGAAGCCACCTTTCTGCATATGATTTAGCATGCCACTTCTGTTGATCATGAAAGGCCATATCACATTTCTGCATGACCTTGAACTTTCTGATAGCTGCAGACTTCATGCATAACAATCTGTATACATTACTGTCCTTAACCTGACTTTGACTTTGACATACCTTATCAAGAGAGGTATGTATCAATTACAGTTCTGTTTCCAGGCCAAGTTGCAACTGAGATATTATGCACATTTTCAGATTTCTTCTGACTTGTATTAGTAATAAAATGATGCGACAAAAATTCTTTCTTCTCTGAGAGTGTGCATGTGCAGAATACACCACTAATGGCATCTTGGCTTTGAATCTGCACAAGGAATGTACATGCTCTTTCAAAATAATATCTTCAATTGTCAAAGTTGTTGTTTCTAATGTTCCACTAATTTAAACATCAAAATCTAATTTTTGGTACACAAACATATATGCTAAAGTCAAAGGTACACACCCTAATAAACTAGGAAATGTTCAACATCAACAAACACAAACACTGTGGACTATTTATTTCTTGACAGAATTGTAACACAAAGTAGAATAAAATCTCAGCACAAGTGACACCAAAATAATAAACAGTATGTGCAATGTTATCATTGTAATCAATACAAAATGGTTTATACGAGACAGACAACATGGAAAGATAATGGTTTTATCTTTTAATGAAAGCACATGAGATTCAGAATAGTATTGGGATAGCGTTATGTAGTATTTTTGCAAATGAAAATACAGAGACTATGGTACACCAAAAGAGGAAGATTTTGAAAAATTTCTTGCTGAGTCTGAGCATCAAAAGTAATTTATCCTCTGATGACAATTAAAGAGAAATAGCTTTAGATAGGAGTTAGAAGTGGAAAGGCAGGCTCTAAACAGCGACACTTACGGTGTACGGTAATTGTTCTTTATAGTGCTGATCCAAAATATTTCTACTTAACACAGATAACAATGGAACAAACCCACATGTAAAAGTCAATAATTCACATAAAGTAGGATTGTAAACTGCCTACCTCTACACAAGCGTCATCACAACCCACAAATTGCAGATCAGCCAACTGTTTAGGTGTTTCTTCCCCTTGTTTCTATACAATGTCCATTATTTCAAAGGTGCGACTGGGGCCTTTTAATTCATGTATGGAACATTATGGGCAATGCTAAATACTCCAACCAGACAAAGTGCTGTTATTTCCCAATTCTTGTGGAAATGGGAACTCGTATACAACTTTTGAAAGTGGAGCAGAAACATGCAACTCAGGAGTGACACAACATAATTAATCAAGTCAGGCCATAACTGCAGGCTACTCTAAAGATGAAACCAAAGGAGAATCTAAATGCACAAATCTATGCTGGCAAATTTAAGGTATTAGCTAACTGGACATTACCCCACAAACAATGATGAGGTAAAATAAGTTGCCATTCTAGCCAAATTCGTTGCTTAAATAGCAAGTGGTCTAGGTGTGACCAAGCTTCAGAGAAACCAGAAACAGTGAAATTATCCAAGCTAGTAGCCAGAGACAATATACAAGGAATAATACAGTACTTGTACTGGAAGTAAATAACAATCTATATTATAAGATATATGCAAATACAAGAACATATGCAGAAGTGCCAGAGATACCAGCTTTAAAAACAGTATTGAAAGATCACCTGCAGAATAAATTAACATATACTAAGAATAGTTGAATCAGTCAGAGCTAGCTCTACAATATGTGATGTAAATATTCATGTGGTTGCTACTAAAACATTCACAGACACTGGAATCTCTTACTGTTTAATCTGAAAGTTCACAGGACCATTAGCAAAAATGACAACTTGTGTCAGGACTCTATGGTCTTAAAGAAAGTAATATAAGGAATCAAACTCAACAAGTTTAATAACATTCAACAAACAAATTAATTTCCTAGAAAACAATGAGAAAATTCAAAAGACAGTTACATCACTGTGAATTACACTAAGTCCCAAATAATACTAAATGTTATCTTTTCTGAATTCAACCAGTTTGCACAGTGGTACAAGAAGATAAGGGTCCATAATTGGGGAGAATATTCCAGGAAACAAATCCAGATATCATCCTTTACAGTAGAATGTGCCTACACATCACTGGTGATGCCCCACCAAGCCCAAATAAGCACCTACCACAATGCTGGAACGATGAAGGCACTGCATGACATATGTATAACTACCTAGGACCAATCCCTTTCTCTCTGCGTAAGAGAGTCTAGTCCAAAGACTTTATTCACTGGTCCCACTGACTGCCGTCTCTAATGAAAGACATGCAGGAGGGAGATCTGAACTGTGGCTGCTTGTGAGACTGTTGCAGCTGCACAAGCTTATGGAAGGAGAAGGTTTCCTAAGGCAGAAGACTGGGCACACTTTCTGAGATATTTTGATGAGTCCAGAAATTCAACAGAGGCCTGTTACGCTGTTCCCTCAAATCCTGTATTTCCACAGAAAGGATGCTGTCTCTGACTAGAATCTCCAGCTTAAAAAGTTCAAGCCAATAAGGGTTTTTTTGTGGTCCAGCAAAGCCTTCAATGTCGCCAAGGCAGGATCCCTAAGCAGGTAAAGCTCAGCAGAGAACACCACTGACATGGAAAGTGCATGATGTGTCATCTTCTCTAATGTTGCCAGCACCAACTGAAGAACTACAAGAGATCAGTATGGGAGGCAATTATCACTAGAATTAGGCTCTTAAGCACTAAGACCTTCTTAATTTTAAATGGAAGGTGAGCTGTCAAAGCGTCATTTGTTTTCTGCAGGTTAGTGAAGACTGTATTTGAAGAACATTTCAACCATGACATTTGCAGGTGTACATAGATATTCTATATTTTATGGTTTTCATTTCTGTGCAGCTCCATTCCCAGAAACCTCCTGACGTACACAATTAGAATAAGATGACCATCTGATGATAATCATGTGATACATTATTTGCAGTTTCGTTCAGCCTTTAAAAGGTGTATGATGTTGCAAAATCACAAGGTTATCGTCAGTCAGCTGATCTATTAATGCAAAATGTTTTTGTCTACATCAAATTATCTTTGCCTCTGATTTGTTGTGGCCATTTCTACTGAAATTTGAAGACATAATGATTATAACTGGAAATTCAGCAAGATCTTTATCATATTCTTTATTTAGATTGGGATTGGAGCCTACATTCAGGCCCCAGTGACCCTTGAAACAATCTTGTGAGAAATTGGATAATACATACCTGGGTTACATCTTTCCAGTGGCAGACATTTTCATCTGTCATAATCTTAGTGAAAGAAATAACCAATCCTTCACGGAAGAACCTTTGACATGGTTCACTACGTCCGTCCACACCTGAAAAAAAGTGGACATTTTAACTTTTATTTTAGATTCCTGAAGCTATTGGTGGTGTGTACTGACTGAGGTTATCACACTGCTATTATGTGAACCAAACTAAAATGCATCTCTACTCTTAAATTGGACACCAGTCCATCAGAAGTTTTTATAGCAAAGCTCTGAAAATGGTGCATATCTACATATTTTACACAACAAACTGACCAATAATGCCTCGAATATTTTAATATTATGTAAAATGATTAAAAATTTGAAGCATGTACTTAAGTCCAAAGTTTTTCAGTGTCTACCATATGCTGTAAATACAGTTCCTGTTTTAAGATGATGAATTAACTAAATTCAAGCCATATTGGTGGGATGCTCTCTACATATTCTGTCCACATTTGAAAGGACAGTACATGCATTTAATCACAGATGAAAACCATTCCAGTAGAAACAGTAATCAAATGCAGTGGCATCATTAGGGTTGGTGTCACCCAGTGTGGTAACTCATGGTGTCATCCCCATGGACTTCCTTCCAGCACAAAAATTCAAAAATTTTATAGACAGTCATTTTGGTGTCACCTCCTATGATGGTGTCACCCAGAGCAGTCTGCACCCCCTAGTGAGACACCACTGATCAAACAAACCCAAATTCTGTCTATTGTAAATAAGCCATTTAATACATTCTCAAAGGAGGGGTCCCAAGTGGCCATGGTCTAAAGCGCTCTCCGTTACGGATCACTGCCATCTCACCTCTGTCTGCATAGGTTTGAGTCTCAGATTCGGCCAATGTGGGTATGTGAGAAAACTTGCCAGTAGCTTCTCAAGGGTCAGTGGTTCTTTCCGGGGATTTCCCGGGTTCTTCCTCCACCATTAATACTGGCCGCCATGTATAGCCTATCATGTGCTGAAAAATGGTGTTAAACCCTACAACAACAACAATAACATTCTCAAAGGCACAATTAATGTCTAGATAATTAACACAATGTGGCATCCATGATATACTGGTAAACATTTGTAAGCAACAATAAACTGATTGCTGTTCTTTGAAAGGATCTCCTTGCTTGTTTTGATGTTAATAGTTAAGTTGAGGAGGATATGATTTTGTTCTTTATCATAGCATTTCCTTTTAAATCTGCATGAATTATGTTTAACAGTGACCTTTTACCTACCAGGAACTAGTCATGCATACATTTTCAAACAGACTAAATGGTTTGTAAGCCACAAGAAAGACTCAGTACCAGTCTTATGATACTATGACTACATCACCCAATGCCTGTTTGTACTAAAACATCATTTGAAGCAAAGCCATAAGATGCGAGTTTCACTTGTTTTCAATAATGACAAAGAGGCCAAGTACACATTGGTTCATGATGCACTCTTTGCCAGGTTAGTCTGAAGCTGGTAAACTAGACTGTATTATATCTCTGCATCCAAGTAATAATACATGCAAGATAATCTTTTGATGTTTTCTGAACAAACAAAAAGGATACTGGTTAAAATCCTAGAGTTTCTCTTTCTTTTTATTCCTGTAGAAATTCTGCAATTGGATATAAGAATATAGAAAGCTATGCTAGACAAAGTCATGCGTTTCCAACTGAGTTATCTTCTCTGTGAAGAGTGACATATTTTTTTTGTGTATGCTCTAATGAATCAAACCAATGGTCACAGTAAAAGAAGTAATGTGAGTTAGTCCTGAAAATCTGATGGACTCTACACAGGAAAGAAAACTAAGGTTGATTTTTAATATACAGTCAAACCTGTCAAATTGAAAAGGTCAGCTTAGCTTTTATATAATGGTAACCACTGTATGCAGATTTACATTTCAAACTCGGCTTTTTCAACAAATACCATGCACTGAATACTTTTATTATGTGTGTTGCACAATTTAAAAAAAACAATCAATACATTGTGTTATTCTTACCCAAACTTAAGTTCCACACAAGATTACTGTCTTCAGCTCACTGTAATATATCTGATAAATTAGATCATCACTGACTTTTTAAAAAAAATCACTGATCTTTATTTGTTTTGTGCACTATAACAAAACATTAATTTCACTACTAACTGACAACTTACATATAACTTGGAAACAACTTTAATAATTAGGCTTTGAAACAACAATTTACACTTTGAACAATATTTGTACTCTTTGTATGTTTTAATTTTACATGAATGACAAACTCGATTTAACCAAGCAATCATGTTTACAAATATTTATGAATTTCAAATGTAGTCACATTCATTGCAATAATTCTCTGCAAGTAAAGTTTTAAAAACTCACTTACTTTAAGCAAAATCAATATTACCAAATAAAAGATTGTTTTTATTTATTTGTTTTGAAAAGTTAACTAATATGAATAATGTATGTTATCCACTACCCAAGCAGGCTCAGAAATGTATAGTAGTTGCCCTTCTGCATGTTGCAAGAGGTGACTAATAGAGACAGGAGCTACAGGTTCTAACCGGTTCTCATGCTTTACTAGCAAGCAAAAGGGGGCAGGTTGAGGTTTGAATCCTACCACTGGATCAGCCCAGGTCAGCTATGGACCTGGGTTAACAGAAGGAAAGGTATAAACAAACTGATTACATCAAATACAAATTAAGAACTATTTTGCATATGACTAGAATTTCAGGTAAATAATGTATCTACCTAGAACATGCACCTGTCCTCCATTGAAGACTATAAGGTCGCAAACATCAATGTAAAAATAAGGCTTCTAGACTGTTCCACGGCATCACCAATCTCAAGAAGGATGCCTCAAAAATATGATTCACAGATTCTACTCGTATCTAAACTCATGCAATATTATCAGTAAAATAAGATTATAGTGCAATCTACTGAACAATGAAGCCCCATTCCCTTTCACAAATGCAGCCAATCTAAAAAGAATTTATTCTCATGCTTTTGAATCAAATCAATGAGTTACATCATCTGCAGAACACTTCAGAATTACCAGTGTGCAATGAGGGATTGAACTTGTGGGACATTGGTGGGATACACTGACTTAGTGGAATCATTGAAACTGAAGTGGTCACTTTGTCTTTTCTGTGTCTAAGGGACTATATTTTATTTCTACACTGTTAATAATTTCTGCAAACGCTCGGACAGCTGAATCATGATGCACTGGAACTACTTTTATTCAAAGCATTATAAACAATGGAACTGACAATACCTTCTTTACAAAGTCTTATTGCAGCATCCAGCAGAATTTCTAACTCTCCCTTAAGATGAACAGGAACAGTCCAGTTACGCTGACGATTAATCATTTCATCCAAACTTGCTAACTCTGTTACTGGGAACTTTGGCTTTTGTTCACTCGGCTGAAGAAAAGAATCCCTGGCTATCTGACTCCCTTGTATATCCACTTCCATTTCTTCCTGCAATGAATCAAGGTATTAATAATGATTTCAAGAGTAAATATGTGAAGTAACAAAACTGCTCAATGAAACATATTTCAAATGAAGTACAGACTTTTTCTGTCCCTTAAATAGTACTAACTTCAATTTTCGACAAATCTGTACGCCCTGGCAATTACATTCCAGCTCCATACTTAAATTCTCCTGGTCTCAGTCTTCGCACATATATACATGTGTTTTCAGAAAAGTCAGTTCTATAATTCTAGTATAAATACCATTTATATGGCCCATAAACTGTACATTTTTGTGGCCCAGGTTGTTGAAGATGTTTGACCACAATGATCTAACTATGTACCAGCAATGCTGTACATGTGTTAGTACAACCAACGTTTACATGTTACAGGACTAGCACTGGGAATAAATCTGTTCATATTTAAGCACTTTAATGAAACTCATAATTCCTAAACAAATTAGATGCAAGACAATTCACCGCCAAGAATCTTCATTTAACACTCCAGAACTGACAAAATATAAATGACAAAAAATTTTCTGGAATCCATGAATAGAAGCAGGCTAAGATGGTTAAACACACTTAGACATAATTTATCAACAATTTATTCATTTCAGTTTTCAAATGAAAAACAGTAAACAGAACTGGTTATTTCTATAACTCTCTATGATACGTACATATTCTCTCTGCTGTTGTATGCCATAGATGTAAATCTTTTAAATCTGATTATATGTTCAATTCTTCCATCAGCTTGCCATGCAAGCTAAAACAAAATAGCCAGTTTATCAAAATTTTCAATGTTACTGAGGCAGTCTGATGTGTTTTTCTCCAGGCAGTATGTCACTTAGCTACTTGAAAATGCAGACCCTTAACATAAAACCTTATTTTCTAAAATAAAACAAAGTTTTTACTCATAAGCATGGACCCCTTCACTAACACAAGTACATTTACACCAGGTACCTGACAACATATAAAGTCAATAATGCCTAAAAATTAGGTTAGAGTGACCTAATTTCAATATGGTTGAGTTAGTCAGGAAATGTCACACTACTCACTAATATTACTAAGAGTGGTGAAATATTGGGCATTTAAAAAATTGACTCATGAACAAATACAATGTACAAAAGGACAATACATTATACATACCACATTCACAATTCATTGGGGGGGGGGGGTAAGTATCTGTACTTACTGGTATGTATAGATAATTTTACTGATGATAATTGAGATGAGGCATAATATGTAAATATGAATGTTGGAATGGACAGAATTATATGTTATATATATTTAACAGGAACTAAAGTCACTGCCAGAAGGTAAAGTTGTGATGATTTTGTTATGATTTGAATTATGAACTCATGTGCCTGCATGCTACTTAATTATATTTAAATATAAACATGTTGAAATTCAATTCATACAAGCTAAAAACTGGGTTGATGGATATCCCTCAATTTGAAGTGATCTAATTTCACAAATCTTGATTTGGTATCTCTTTGATGTGACACACATATTTATGTGTGCAGGTTTTTATAGTGTGGATGCCTAGTTCACTTGGTCTATGTTTCTTTGTTGCATATCATTTTGTATTGCTTTGATTGTACCTGATCCACAAAAGTTCTTAAGTGCTCTTCATGGTGTCACACTCTGCAGACAGAAGTGCAGGTCTTTGACAATTTTCAACCCACATGTCTCCAAACCACTGACCCTGGTTAACATGTCATCCATTATTTATAATTAAAACTATTAGTTGTCCTTTTCAAATTGGATGTGTCCTTCAGAGCTTTAGGACAGGGGCACAAAGGATCATAATTACAAGACTGCCGTCATTAATTGGTATTTTTCTATTACAGCCATATTCCACTCCTTTTCCTGTTAAACAGGAAATTCAGATTATCTGCTAATAGATAATGGAATGGGATGTGTGTGCAAACACACTCACACACACATGTGTGTGTGTGTGTGTGAGAGAGAGAGAGAGAGAGAGAGAGAGAGAGAGAGAGAGAGAGAGATTTCCAATGTTACTTTAAAAGAACGCATTCAGAAACGTTATTTTTAGAACAACTAAAATGCATTTACAGAGATTTGCAAAGACTAGTGACAGGTATAGAAGAATTGTATCCAAAAGTGGCACAGGACCCAACCCACCCAACTCCCCACCCGTCGATCCGATGATATATTTTGTAAGGAGCTCAGGCTGTGCATCGGAATCGCAGGTAGGCTTACTTGCGCTTTGATACATGCCAATTTGACCATGACCTGATAGGTATAGTTTACAATAACTAAATATCAGGAAGCAAACGCAATTAATGTTCGAAACTATTAAACGTTTTAGGTTTCATACCATGGCATACTGTGTGCAAATTTAACCGACAACTGTATCGACAATTACTTCACTCCTGCAACATCCATGGCAACTGTTAAGTTCACATCAGCTTTCACGAACACCATTCTAAGCATCCTCGGTCTTTACTGTCAAATTTTCCATACTCAAGAAAAAGGGCGTACTGACGATCGGAATAACGCTCGCCCATTTCCGTCGTCATGAAATAACATTGGACGTAATTGTAGGAATACAAATCAATTTGTGGTTTGATAATATGCCTACGAAGGAGTGAATTGGTATTCTTTCGCCGCCAAGATGTTTGCATATTAACGAAAGCACAGGTGCTCGACGCGAGCTTGATGTTGAGAGAAGATAAATAACCCGATAATCTGAAGATAAAAAGAAATCATAAGAGTGACAAAAATACCTTTGATTACCCCCCATGACCCGTTCTGACATAGGACCCTCTCTATCATACTATATAAGAGAGAAGGTGGGGGGGGGGGGGGGGGCACCAGACAGATGACCCAACCCCCTAATTTTCCAAAATATAAAAGGTATTTTTTGTGTGTATTTTTCCCCCCGAACGTATGCATGTTTGCCTTATTTTAACAAAAGAATTTCGATCAAAAATTTAGTTAACTACTAAATATGTTGGCGGGGTATTATTTTATTTTCCCTAGTGTCATATAAAGGGTTGTTCGTCCGATTGTGGGCTTTGTCCCCAGTGGCGGAGTCCCCCCCCCCCTTCCCTTGTCATCTGTGCAAACGATCTCCTCAGTCCTGTGTTTTTGCTATATATTATATGTATGCTATATATTTAGATGTAGGGACGGAAGTCTCAGTCAAATTATATCCCAGTTGTCTTATCTTTTTAAAAAAAATTTGACTTATAAATTGTCCAAAATTTTGGATAATTTTTTGTTAGTTTTTATTTAATTTTTTTAATTTTGTAGAGAAAACGATGTATTTCAAGGTTTATAAAAAAAAAGATCCTAATGTTTCACATGCGTGATCATAGTGTGTCGTTTTCTCTTTGTATCTTAATTGCTGAGAAGGCTAATCCCGAGTAAGGAGCCGCATTTTCTTTATTCATGTATGCATCCCTTATCTGTGGGTTTTTAGCCGTCTCATTTATTATTAAAGATATACAAGTTCCAAAAGGGTTTTATTTTTGGGTTAGTACTTAAAAGTTAGTAAGGGTAACTTCGTTATTTTACTGAATTTATAGTTTGTCCCCGTATAGTTGTTCTGTTTGTTCATTTCCAAACATGTGTTTTCTGACGCTCTTCTCCCCCATGGAGGTTCCCTGTTTCTATTTATCAAGCCATCATTGACTTTTCTGCGTTGTACCAAACTGAAGTCACGGGCTCCGATACGTGCGAATTTCGCAAATTTTGCCTGCCGGGACACCGTCGCGCTCAGGTGACAACCGGTGAAAAGAGCTACATGTTTGCGACTCTACGATACATCCCTTCTTTAATTACAGAACAGTGGTAGATGCAAACGTAAGTTTTTACTTACCATTAGCGTGATTCAACTTTAGGAATCCTGTTCCATGAAAGAATTAGAAATTGTCTTATTCACTACACATACCTTGCATACAAGCGATTCTCATTTTCAAAACATGTTCACTATGGGGCACACACGTCAAAAGCAAAATATGATTGGCTCAGAAGGTTATACTTAAATAACATGCATGCATTAATGAACCGTTTCACGATGTAAACTATTTGTACCCAGGCAAAAATAGGTAATAACATGATCATGTTAGAAATCATTTGAATGTGTTATATATATATATATATATATATATATATATATATATATATATATATATATATATATATATATATATATAAATTGTCGTTTGCTCGTCATCACTTTCAAAAATAATTTTCGTTATGGTCTATATAAAATTGTAATTTAGAGTCATATTGTAAATGAATGTGCATTGAAACAACCTTTACCCAGTTGGTCAGGAATGGATGGATTTTGTTTTTCTGTCGATCCAACTCAAGTCTGCTCTTTTGCTTATGATGACTGGATTTATGTGCCGAATCTATTCCGTATGATGTACATGTGATTTAAGCAGTGAAGGGACTGGTCCTGAATCAACTGCACTTGTTTTTCTGTTCTGTCATTGATTGTTAGGAATCATAATGTGTGTGTGTGTGGGGGGGGGGGGGTATTATTTCGTTTAATTGTATGATTTTGGAACTACAGTTTCATAGCTCACTGACCACTCGTCACCAGCAGGTTCCTCGGGACGTCTCGATTTTCTCATAAGAATTCCATTTTTAATGAAATAACGGGTACTTTTGTGGCTTCAGTTTCACTAATGACCTTTTGAAACAAACAGGAGATCGACGACACGTTATTGTCGTTTATCACCCTCATTAGAATAAAGAAAATGATTAATTAAAGGAGGATCACTGTGATCAATACCTTTTGATTGATCCAAACAAGGAGTGAAAGTGACCTCATCAAAAGCTTGACCAATACACGTGTCAGCTAAAGTAATGCTTTCACGATCAACATCTTTCTCAAGAGCTTTCTTTGCCATAGCTCTATGAACTGCACAAGCTAGGTCTAAATCAGGGAATTCTTTTTCAATAGGATCAACTTTTTGATCCAAACAAGGCTTGTCTGTTAGAAGTGGATTAACCACAACCTTGTCTTCAGCTAGGTCGTTGCCTAGTAATAAATTAATTCCTTCAACGGGTAAGAAAACACTATCCCGGTAGTCACGAGTCCTGAGACTAAGTCTGATGACAAATTTACACAATAGAGAGGAAGAGTATAACAAGATAACCGGGTGGGATTTTCGGATTTACAACAGAACACTTTTGACGATGATATAAATACAATGTTTAATAATGGATGACTTGCATGAGCAATTAATTATGAATATGTGTGTGTATATATAATCCACATATGGATTTAATTAACATAAGAACGCACAGACTTAATGATGAAAAATACAAATAAATTAATTTAGCAAATACAAAGACGATGGTTCACAACGATTTGACAACGAAACGATGGATATAGTTTACTCGGGTAGTAAACGATGTAAAATTTTACTCATGTAGTAAAATGCATTCACTCAGGTAGCGAAATTATGGTGATGAAAAACGGGCATGTACAACTTATCTTTACAGTCCCGAAAGATACACTGGGTTTTACGAACCCCAAAATTAGCCCGCAGGGGAGAAACTGGTAGAATGTGCTACTTCCGTTTAACCGATTTTGCTAGAAAGGTAATTTGACCGTAGTGGTGAAAATAAAGGTTAATTCACCAGATTGGATTCAGGACATAGTCATTTAAGAGATATGCGTTGGTACGTTACTGTCTTTTGAATGTATATGTGTACTTTTTCAGTCTTCTTGCGATTCTGAAGCGATAAAAGACGCGTGAGAAAAAGTCGAATCGAGCGAAGGGTTGTGGTCACGCTTGCACTCCTTGTGTTTATTTATATTACCGATAAGGGGATTTCATATTGTCAAAGATTTCGCCTTACTTTATTGATAAAACGTCAGACTTCTGTGGTTTCAGCTCCATGGCTGCTACAGTTATGCTTCACAGCTGCTACAGACTCCGGACACTTGGAACACTTCGAAACAATCGGAACGCTCCGAACATTAGACCCTCCGGACACCTCGGACATTAGACACTCCGGACACCCCGGACAATGGACATTAAACAGTCCGGAAACTCCGGACACTGGACATTAGACAGCTAAAAATATATCCAGTACCGTGAAAAATACATAACACGGGCATATAAAGTAAAACGTAATGACGTTATGCACGGTAAGTTATATAGATCACATTATCAGCACAATAATTACAAAATGACAGGTTAAAAAAATAAACATAACCCTGCTCGAAAAGAATCCTACTATATTAAACAGTTCTTTAAAAAAATGTAGCTTTATATTACTAATATAAATCCCTTGATAAATCGCAAACAAGAATAGAAATACGTGCATTATACTGCGTAAACCAAAGCTACATAGCAAACATATAAAAATAAACGTGGTAATACAGTAGTATAAATTATAGACTAGAAATTAATAAACTTAATACCTCTACAGCTGAGGATGTGCAAGACTTTGAAGCATCTTGACACCTCTTAGCCTCATCCCAACATATCTAGTTGGTTAAGACTTAGAAGTGACCCCCTGGTTTCCAAAAAGTGTTGTGTGCTATGGGTTTCCTGTCCACCCACTATTGTGTTATAAGTTTTTGTGTCTCCAAAAATAATAAAATGATAAAATAATTTTGCAGGGTTGCTCTTTGTTTTGTTCGTCATATTATTGAGTTTTGATTGTCACATGGAAGGTTTGGGTGGATATACTCTCTTCCGTCTGCCTGGGCTGGCAGTGGGCCTGATTTCTACCCCTCCATACTTAGAACTTTGGAGAGTACTAGCCCCTTCAAGGACTATTTAAGTCCCAGAAGTAGTTTTCTTCTCTTTATCCCCACAATGTTCTGTTTAAAGTAGTGACTGGCAGAGTCTAATTGTCCATTGTGTGTTGTTGATGGTGTATGTGTTGCTTCATGTCCCCGTTTCTATGTTTGGACGGCACTATCTAGGTCAAATTGTTTTCCAGTTTCTTTCTTATTTAATCCTATATATTTTGGAAAATAATTTTTAGATCCGAAATTTAAATAAATAAATGTCTAAATGCACTGTATTTTTGCTTGTGAGTGCGTGTTTGTATTTTGTTTCTTGTTTAACCTTTTTTTATGCCTTAGCATAAATTCGTATGTATTTTTTGTGATGATTCTTCAGTTTGTGCTTAACGTGCCTTAGCACGCTGTGTATTAAGGTAGGATTGAAATTCTTCATCACGCGGACGTGATGGAAAACATCTAGATTAAAGTTTGTTATATATTATTTTGTTCTTGTTGCTCAAGGATATGTATATATTGGTATTAGCGTTATTTGCTATTGATTTTAATCTTATTATTTAACAGTCAAATTGCTCTAATCTAAAACGATTATTTATTAATCAATGTTATTTCCAGTTGCCCGTATACATATATTGTTTTGTTTAATTAGATTGTCTTGTAATGGTTGTTTTTCTCTTATGGTTTTGTATTTGTAGTGCTTTATCACTTCAGTCAATCAATCAATTAAAGGATTTAAGTCGACTACTCAACTAGTGCTTTCGCGACTGGTTAAATCTCGAAAACACCCTTTTCGTGATCTTAAAATGTTGTGTTTAGTATTGTTTGAAGCATCATGGTGCTTCATTTGAAAGTGATGGAAAACATCCTGTCGGATTGTATGTATGGTTATACGGATTTGTGTTGTTGGATTAGATCATTTCTCTGCGTAGTTGTCAAGGATGCATTTACACATGATCTGACAGTTTAGTTTAGTTGCACAGCTCAGTGGAATGCCGTGGTTGATACGTATATGTGTTCCTGAGGATATGGCAGTTAGTTTTGAGGGGCGATCAGGTCCCAATGTTCACAGTTTACTGTTAAATTCGCCAGAATTATTTATTCAGTACGACAGAGGGTAGCCGCAACAGAAGATTGATAATTTATTATACGCGTCCTTATTAAAGTTTTGTCTATTTGGAAATATATTCAAAGAGAAAAGGTTAAAATATCAAAAAGTTGTATAAATCTTTCAGTTGTTGTATGGTACCTTAGTATCCATACTTGTTATAAAAGTGTTTTATTGTTTCAGCGTGTTTTTTTTTGTATATAATGCTTTTTATTGTTTTAGTAACAAGGCCATCCTTGGACCCCCTCCTTAGAGTGCCTACATATTGTGGCCTGAATCCTGGATTGCCCTGTGACTAT